>JAKWJA010002499.1:37768146-38181462 GCA_027704765.1 Solanum habrochaites | reverse complement strand
CATGGCAACGGGTGCAATTATGGGCCTTCCTTTAGTGAATTTTTTCTTGCAACGAGAATTGGATTTCCTTAAGCTATACACTATCTTGCTTTCCCAATCCTTGGTCAAGGGTCCTTCTAAGTAGGGATTTATTTTCGTTCATGGATTGCTTTGAATAGTTTTTTTTTATTTTGGTATTCTATTTCCTTAGATTTTTCGGTTACAATCCCCACACCACGGGTCCACAAGTTAGGGATCCGTAAATATCAGAATTGACACTGGGCGTACTTGATTCCTCAAAGGTATTGTACAAGGCCCTTAATCGCATATACATAATGAAAAGTAGTGCGGGAATTTAATTATTTCACAAAACATTTCATAGTCTTTTAAAACATATTTCATAACGTCATAACGAAATATTATGTCCATCAATATCATCAATCTTATACAACGAGATACGTTGGGAACCCCCCCAAAATGGCCCATACACAAGACAATATCGAATACTTAGGTGCGCCCTATAGCAGAAGTACCTACTACCTTCATAAGAACATAACAGACATATATGCCCATCTCACAAATGAGTACTTACTGTACTTCTACTTCACTTAATGATGCTATGATACAGATTCTCACTTTCAAATGTTCCTCACCTACAACAACTATAGATATATATAAAAGCATGGATTAGTACAACCCATGTACTCAGGATTACATAGTCATAAAGCATGAATACACACATTTTATTATGGAAAATATGCATCCTTTTCAATGAATATCATATTATAAATCACTAAAGAAAATCAATTAAAACATAGACACACATAGGATTTTCAATGATTTAACACAGGGCTTTTGTGCGAACTTAACAGTAAGCTCAACTAACTGTACAGTGAAGGAATTCACTGTTGCAGTGAAGTTGTCTCCTTATTCATTAGACACTTCCTAGCATGTAGTATTCTCCCTAAAATCTTTCCTAAGATGCACTTAAGCTACACAAAGTGAGACCACCCGTACAACCTCCCTAAGCATACATAAGTTACCCTCAAAACTACTTATAATAAGAGACATTAACACTTAGAAGACATCAAACATATGAACATGTAGATAATATGATATTCTCATACCAAAGGCTATCAAAACAACTTCTGTAAATCGATGAAGAAAACGTCCATGATTGACCTCTTACAGCCCACCTAAAGATCTTTAAGACTTATAAGTTTAGATCATGTGCCCACATAATCGAGGCCAATTTCCCTAATAGAGTATTCTTAGATCAACTCATGGGCTGAGGGTAAGGATACTAGAGGTGACCATTCCTATAAGCAACCCTTTCGCACCTTCACGAGAAAACCCTTAATACTCAAATAAGATCCATATCATTTAACCGTCGTTCTTAACTCTTTCAATACATTTCACTAGTTCTTTAGAGAACATGTCAACCATAAAGGACATTCAAGTAATGGTCATAGAGGGTGGCAATACCTAGGAAACTCCAATTAAATCTAAATCTTCGAAGCTACTGTGGGATGTCAGATATCGTATCCTACAACCACCTAACTCATCTAACTTCCCTAATGCTAGTAGGTAATTCCATATGTGACAGAATAGCATAACGACCTACACAGATAGCAGGCTGGAATCCGAAGTTCTAACCTACTCTGATGGGGAGTTTTCTTCTTTCCTATGGTAGAACTTAGACACATCCCATGTAGTCACATTGTTAAGGAATATGAATGACATGGTTTCTAATCTAGTATCATTCTTTAACTAGAACTACTTTCCTCACTAAACTCAATCGGTGCTAACCTTCATTCTCATGGAGTAATTCACACTTAAGGTTCATATAAAAGGGTTCCATTTAAACTTCATAAACCAATCACATTTACCCTACCAAAGAAAGGTCCACCAGGGCTATCTCACAATGGCAACAAGAAGCTCATCATGACTTAACTAAGGATTAATATGATGTCGTTCAATCCAATTAACCTTAAGTCTATCATTCATTACTTTGAAGGATACCATAGTAACATACGACTTCAACATTCATAACCTTACCACTAGGGTCAATGTTTAACATAAAACACTACTATAAATTATGCCTACGACAACAGTTTCATATGTGTTTCAATAGCACAGAAAACTATTGCCATAAAGCTACAACAATGTTTTGTGAACCGTCTCATCTGCTCGTATTACTATAGATCTATTGTAACAGGTAGCGTAACGGTTCTCAAAAACTGTTGCTATTGGGGACTCTATTGAAATGGTTTTCCTTCGATCTATGGCACTATAATATTACAACAAATTTAACCATTATGAACTGTTGCATTAGGGGTTGTGGTAACTGTTAGATATCGTTAAAATAGAGTTTGTTGCAATAGCTTGTTCTTATTGGTAACACTTTTTAAAATATTATGGCAACAACTGTTATTGATATTGCAAAAATTTTATTTTCTATTGTAACCAATCTAAACGAATATATAGATTTCCCCAAACACGAAATCACTAATTTGTAAAAAAGTTCTCTAAATCAAATCATGAAAGAAAACGACTAATTATAGAGTGAAATCATATCTATATAATTCATAATATCTAGTCACAATATCCAAAGGTAAAATATACAAGAACAAGTGTTTTTCAATAGTTTGCACAGCGGTATTAAATAGTTATTAAACAAAATATTTTTCGCTTACAAAAGACCCAAAATGTCAAGAAAAAAAAGAGAGTTGAGCTAAATTAATAGGATTCTACTGCTTTCATCATCATCCTTCTTAACAAAAGTGTCAAATATATCAAGTAAGGTTTTCACCACTACTGCTTTCATCCTCCTCCTCCTCGTCTTTATGTTGTCCACCTATAAAAGACCATAATTAAAACTTTATTGAGGGACAGAACAAAAGACCAAAGTATACCAAACAGTTTCTAGGTGAAGGAAATTTAACAGCAAGGGACAAAAAAAAGTCATATTAAAATAAAAAAAGACAAAATCTTGAAGATCAGTACATTACACAATTAAAATAACAAGATAGGTATTCCCGCACCTTATCAATGTTACAAAAAAATACAAATACATATACTCTTTCGTCTGATCTTCTCGCAAATAGATAGCTTTTCCTTCAAAAATCTCTTTCGTTTCTCTTTCTCTCTTCCCATAAACTCCAGCAAAACCCAGCTGGGTCGCTCCACCAATATTCTTTGTGTCCACTTCTTAAAACTCATTCTCCAGTTTTCAAGATATCAAGGAGGTTCTTGGGCATTACCCCCCTTTTCTCAAGTATCAGAAGAACAATGTTCCACAAATTTACAGTTGTTTTGCAATAAACATAAAACACCTTGAGAAAATTTGAATACCTCTTCTCTATAGTACTTCGTGTATTAAATATGCTCTCCTGACCACCAGCAAGCTGAAACATGAGATTCCCTAATCCAC
Source organism: Solanum habrochaites (assembly GCA_027704765.1). Classification (NCBI taxonomy): domain Eukaryota; kingdom Viridiplantae; phylum Streptophyta; class Magnoliopsida; order Solanales; family Solanaceae; genus Solanum; species Solanum habrochaites. Next base: position 38,178,050 of record JAKWJA010002499.1, on the reverse strand, counting down.
AATTCATACCTGAAACTACTTCTTTTTCCCACTCCTCATTTTTACTTCAGGTTATTATTGAAAGAGGGCCACAATCTTCTAATTGTTTTCCACATGGAGCATCCAAAAGTTCCAGTTACCTTTTCAGTAGTAAAACTATTCTGGAACACCATATTATTGGGAAATGAATCTCCTCCTATAGAGAACATCTTCACAACAAAATCTCCTTATCCATTTATAAAGTAGATTTCTAGAATGAACATCAATAGATCACACACACACAATGAACATCAATATCACACACAACATCAATATATCACAAAATATAGAAACAACCTTACAGAATATCATAAAGAACATCAAACAAACTTTTGGTAAAAGCAATAGTTGTGGATCAAAATTCTAAAGTCGGAGAAACTGTCTAATACTGGCAGCACATTCCGATAGTCGTAGAAACAGTCCCAAACAAACATCATGTATCTACATAGGCCAGAACATTCACCAAGATACTGTGGATAGTGAGAGAAGAAAAACAATAACATTCATACCTTGATTGTTTTTTGCTAGAAGATGGATGTTTAACGGCTCAAAACTTCTGTGTGGTGGGCACCCTGAGGCCACAGGGATGGCATATTTAATTGAAGAACTGGGTTAACATAAGCTTAAGTCGTCCCAAGAATAACATTTGTTAAATTCCTTGTGTAATAGCTTATTTTTTTTGTTCTAAGTTTTTTCTCCAACATCTTTATGCATCCTATCTTCCAATTCCTCCCTTTTCTTTTCCTCCCCTCCTACATGAAGTTAAGGTCAATGTTCAGAAGTTCTTTCCTTTCAGAAGGTTTGGTAACTCCTCATCCATCAAATCTCAGGCTCCTGTGTGTTCCTGTCCCATGACTATTGTAAAAGCATCAAATGGATTGATCGTCATCTTCAATCTGTCTACCCTGCAGTTTCTCCATTTCACCCTACAAATCAAAGTCATAAACCAGTATTTCGAACAAATCATGTATCTTAAATACCTTATAAGCCATAAATTCTTACAATTTTCAAATTTTTATCTTCGTTTGGAGTCCTTGTATAATCAACAAGTTTTTCTGATCTTGTAGCCATACAAAGAGTTTCTTTATATGTCAGTCAGTTACGGGACCTTTCCTTCTCTTTCAGATTACCATTGGAGTTGCATTATTATATTTTATGATAACAAGTTTCATATTAAATAATTTACATAGAACATACAATCTTATTGCGTATCACAAACAAAACTTTTTACTAGCAGTATGTGATTCATCCATTTTTTTATTTTTGGGTGTTTTTTCCCTCCATTTCCTGTAAGTAAATGATGTTTTTAAATTCTCATATCTTAAAAATTGAATCAAAAACAAAAAAATTAATCAATAAGAACTTAAAATACATAAATCTTACCTTGAATTTTTTAGAGGCCTAATATTTAAGAAGATCAATAAAATCATATTCTGAAACATCTTTTGGCTTATATTCCATTCGAAGATCATCATTATCATATGCTTTGTAATTTTTCTCATACAAGTCATTCTTATACTTTCTCCGAGCATTCATAATTCCATCAAAAGCCCATAGTTTTGCACTTTTAGAAATATCACAGTTCTCCTGCAATTTCTTCTTTCTATTAGTAAAAGTAATGAACATATTTTAATTAATTTGGAATGGAAGAAGTCAAACCAGTGTATACTCCAACAATCATCTTTTGTGCCAATTCTTCAAATTCAAGGAATTTGTAGAGGAAAAATAATCACATCCTTGCAAGGTTTCAAAGAAAACTACCCCAACTCTGTTACAATAGCATTATTAGGACCAAGGAGTTGATTATATTCAACACAATCAACTATGCTCTTTATACCACCCATGTAACACTTTGCATTATTGGACTACCCCTTTTTCTTTTTTTGGATTTACAGTCATCAATATATGGGAAGCAAATTAAAAAAACAACATGTAACATATTAACTAATTAACATTACATTTCAATATTTAGAAGTGAATCTATATGTTTTTACGTAGTTCTCCTCATAGGTCATTTTCTTCAAAATTAATTGTCTCTTGTTCCACTTAATCCTCTATATCACATGCCTTTATAGTAGGAGATTCTGTTGGAACATGTTGCAATTGTTTCTATGAAACTTGTGCTACTACCATGGAATATATCATAGGTTCTTGTGGCACTTATGTCTGCACAACTTGTGTTTTAAAGCTGATAGATTTTTGAGTCACATGTTATTGTGGTTTTTTTTTTTGCTTATCTTTCATTAGTCTCGAACAACTCTGAGGCCTTTCACTCTTTTTAGACTGGCTTTTAAAGTCCCAGAATTCTTAGGCACTTATATGGCATTCGTCTTGTATTTTTTCCTAAGATTAGAGGAATTTGTAGCAAATAGATTGATCATTCCCCTTTTGATCTCAATGAAAAATCCATTTTGTGACCATTGATATAAGTTGTTTCATCTACCATGTTTTTTCCTTTTCCCTTTTTTTTTTTTGTTTTGAAGTTTCTTCCTTTACATGATTATCCAATCTATTAAACTCTATATATGAATAAGCACCAATTTCTTTAAGCACACAATATAAAGGACTCTACATGTGCATCATATACAATAACAAGGGTCAAGATACTTATGAAATAGACCTTCTATAATCCTATCCCGGCGTAGTGTTGTTGATACAACCTTTAATGATTTACTAGCTAGACTGCAAAAGAAAGTTTATCACCTGAAACAAATAAGAATATAATTTAAATTAAGAAAAAAAGAACAACATACATTCCTTTCTAAGGAAAAAATATTTATCACTTACTCAAAATAAAATAAACATATATTCACAATATATTCAAAAATTATTTAGTATCATCCGCCTCCATCAAACCCAAAACATGATTATCATAGTCATCCTCCTTTTTCGACATTGCCATAGTTGTATCCTCTGAAAATGAGATTAGATGCATATGTACCAACATCACCCATGACAAAACCCCAAAAAAATCATCTTTGAACCCTCTAATGTGAACATCGATAATCTATGAGGGACGATGCTTCACTTAAATGTCTCAAATGTATTCCAATATTAGGACATTTTCTTCTCCAAGTCATAGAAATAAACAACACACTGTTCCTTGTTTTTAATAAACATCCTTCTCAATTTGATCTTCCACATAAAATAATTGATGCACTTGAGACGCCAACCAAAAGGGAAGCTTTCCTCGTGATTCCCTTGAGTACACACTAGTTAAACCCATATTCATCTACTTCGTTATTAAAACCCATAAAATCTAATAGTCTACACTAATAAAATTGTAATAAAATCAACCTCATATACTTAAATCCCAATAATATATAACCCTCCATCAATGGGATTTTGATCTCAAGCACTAGCACACTGTGTTGTCGCTTATAAAGTCCTCACTAGTTAATACTGTGCGTGAATAATCACGTTTTGATGTATGAAATCGTATCGCATGTATGAAATATGCAGTATCATATTTTTCTTGCAACTCTATTAGGCACTTCAAAATTTTTAACTTTTTCTTTGAACCATTTTCCAAATTCCTGACTGTGACTCTTTTCTCGTGTCAATGCATTTGATCTAATATTACTCTCAGTTAACATCTTATGCTCCCCGTTAGTATGAAAAATTCAACTTTGAATATCAGGCATTTATAATTAATGTTTTAAGTTACTTGTCATAATTAAAAAAATGAAGTTTAAAATTCTATATAAGTATTTTACTTTTTGGTTTTATCTACTTGATAATGCTCTCACTAGTTCCTGCTTCATCACCGTATTGAAGAGAAAATATCGTTGGTAACTTCACAGATAACTCTAGATCCATGGTAAAAGTCTTTCCCCTTTTCCAACTGGACCATGTGCCAATCTTAGGAACAAAGGCAAATCACATCCCTCTTTTTCAACACCTTCTCATCCTCATTCAGTACGACTAAATGGTGTCTTCACTCCATAAGAGGTAGCATCGAACCAAAGATAAAGATTCTACAAAATCAAACCCTCTCTATACAACCGTCTAGATAATGTCACTTACGAACAAGATCCTTGAATACATAGTTTTCTTTCACTGGAATCCATCCAACGAAGATGACTTGGACCTAACCCAATCTAATTTCCTCAACCAATGTATAGGCACAAGTGTTCCATTATATCAAAAAAAGTGAGGAAAATCTTTGTCAAAGCTAACATAACAATTTCTTTTTTGCAATCTGCCTTTGCTCAAGATCTCTTACTTTATACCTTACTACATCTCTTAAAAAGGTTCCCCGACCTAATAACGCTAATGACATTCTTGGGCAATACTTTTTGAACCACAAATTTGGGGATTAAAGTCATGCATTATAAAATGAGCATCATGGGCTTTTTTGTACCCTGATATTTTCAATCTGATCCACATCCACAAGATTGATTATGTTTGAGGCAAATCCTCTCTTGCTTCATGGGTAAACAAGAATCAGCTAACTGATCTTTTTTCCATTTGTAGTATCTTTCCTTGGATGAATCTCCTTTCATCTCCCCGATTCTTGCAGATCGAATAAAGTCCCAGAAAACTATCACATATATTATCCTCATATGCAAATCACATCAAGATTGTGCCTCAAATATTATTTTTCAATATGGTAATTAAAAAGATGGATTCTTTCTCTTTCCATGGACCCTTATTATTTTGACGTATTTTTGTACTTGCCTTCCAAAAACATAATGAAATCAGTAAAATTTAAAACCTTCTATTCTCGACAAGGATTGTGCATGTGTATGATCCCTCCTTTTCATTAAAAGATTTGCTCCTCTTTCTAATTGTATGATTGGCGGCAGAAAGCCCGATAATAAGTCACACATTTTAAACACTATGTTTTGAGATATTGAGAGCCTATGTCGCTTTACATCTGGGCACCCTGGTTTTTCCCTTAGTACACCATCCGTAAAAGCATTTCGTGCTGAAAAACACTAATTTTTAAAATTAAATCTGCACAGGATTTGAACTATTTGATTTTGTAGTAAGCTGCCATATGTTTCTATCCCCCAATTCCCCATAGTTCCTCCTTCATTAGCCATTAATGGTTGTAAGTACATATCTATATCCTGTCCAGTAAAGATGAGGTCCTGGATGATCATTGACCAAAATCATTACTCTGGCTTCATGCAAACACGGTGATAAATATAGTTTCATCAACATACAGGCCGAACACTATGGTAACTGATCGTGGTTCGAAATGGATTGAAACCATCACATTAAAACCCCAATCGAACATTACAAGGATCATTTGAAAAGTTTGGATGCATAGAATCAAAATCCTTCCAAACTTCTCCATAAGAAGGATGCCTTAAATTCCCGTCATTAGGTCATTTAGAATCATTCCATCTCCTTTCAAGAGTTGTTTCTGACACATAAACTTCTCTGAAGCCTAAGCTTGAATAAAAGTCGCCTTAAAATCTTTGCTGTTGTTTTTAGAGGTTGCATTGTTCCCTAATCATCACCCCATTTAAACCAACTACTAAGAATAGCCACACACACTGCAATTATCTTTCTCACTTTTTCATCTACAAATAACATCAATCGTTAGGGCGTGAATGTGATTTTGTTCATAGACGATTACCCAAATCATTTATCATTTTTTAAGCTTTATTGAAAGACTGGGCATGTGAAGCTAAGGTAAAATGCTTTTCTTTTTAATAAAGTCTATAGTGCAAGTACAACCCGAATAACTCAAGCCATGTAGGGATTTCAGCAGGTATAACCGAATGATGAAACTCAACTTACTTAAGTTCTCAAACCCTTGATATAACTCCTTTTTTTTCTTAATCCAGTAATTTAAAAAATTTCTTTGCATATTAAGATAGCCCTTCTATCTCTCCTTCACCATAAATTGTTTCACCCTCTATATTTTGAAATGTATCACGAAGTAGACCATCAATGTCATAATGTCTGCGTGAAAATTGTGTATTTCTTGAGGAAAGTCTCTCCCCAAGAATAATCCATTTGTCGTATCCACCCACAAAACCATTTACAATCAAGTGATCCTCCACCACATTTCTGTAATGCAAATAACGATTGATGCATATTTTGCAAGGGCATATTATTTCATTTCCATATGAAGATTGTTGAAATTCCTTATCATGATAATCATTCATTCTACTATTATATTAATCACTGCATCGTCTCATACTCTTCAACTTCTATCCAAATTATCCAGTGATATCTAGTGACATTGACAGATAAAAAAAAATTATGATAAACTATGAAATAAAAAAAACAGCAGTGTATTATATAGAATCAAACATATCTCAAAATGTACATGAAGAATACGTAGTTTAAACATATTTCAATCACAATTCAATTTTCAACAAGCATTACATAACTTTTTATAATATATGAAAGTTCCATAAAAAAATTATTTTTGGTAAAATACATTCTCCTTAAAAGTATCCCTAACGATTTTCAAGAAGTATCCCTCGATAAACTTTTTGATTTTAAATCAAGGAAGATCATTCCTCTAAAAGTTAAAATGATTTTTTACGCAATATATTGACTCGAATTTTAGAGTTTCGATTTTCATGTCAAATTGGCAAACACCAATAGATTGAAATTCAGTTTTCCTACTTTCATGATAGATATAGATCTTGTTTCTTGTTGCTATATGTACTGTTTAACAATTATGAAACAAACATTCTCCCATAGCTACTTACTCTAGAGGTGAAATCAAAGAAGACATAATAAATCTAGGTACTCAAAACGATTGAAAACTCATTGATGAAAAATTCAACATCAATATCAAGAGAATATGTCAAAAAAATAATTTCAACATACTGCACAAAACCATGCGCCTATTAAAACCACAGTAGCTAAACTTAATGAAAACGCACCACAAATGGAGAAACTCCATCAAATACCTAACTACACTCACCTCCACAATTAAAGAAAACGAAGATATTATAGAAGAACAATTTTGAACAACTCATACTTGACGTTTTCTTCAGCTATAACCTTAAAGATGACAGAACAGAACCTTCACTTGTAAGAAAAAAATATCAAGATTTTCTCTCAGCTTTCCACAAGCAACCTTCATCCCGCTCTCGATTTCCTTCAATTTCCCAAGATCAATTTCCTAGAGAGAGAAGTAGTCAACATATTTATTTCCTCTATATTATTCATTGTATAATTGAATCAAATACCCATGAAACAACTATGTAAATGAGAAAGAATGAGACACAATGTTATGTCATTTTTGAGAACTTTACCAAATGTCATTTCAATCACTAGTTCATTACTCAATAAGTTTACAAACCCACGGAAAAAGTAGCCCTGCTCATAAAAATTTAAAGTGAAATCTAATAAATTAGAGGCCCAAAGTTTAACTTTAAATTAAAGACAAGAAGAACTTACTATAATATTCAACTCTTTCACATTTGTATGAAACCAGTAACAACATTCTGTATTTTGAGCGAAGAATTTGTATGAGTTTTAGATAAAACAATATTATTTCTTTCTCTAAAAATTGGGAAGGTTCTTACAATTCTACTTGTTATACTTAGCTTCAATATCAGAATCAAAAAAAGTATTTTTATTGTACATATGAAAAATGCAGGACTACGCAAGTAGAACCATGGGAATTGTATAGAGTATCAAAGAAATTGAAGATGAGATGCCTCGTACCCAGAAAAATATACATTTATTAATAGTACTTGATGTTTAAAAGTCAGCTGAAATTGTATTAATGTATCTCGATGCTTCAATTAGAAGAATTCCACGGTATTAATTTCTAGTTCAATACTAAAATGTGTTTTTACAATTTTGACTTTTAATCTCAAAAAGTTGTTTGTCATATATCTTTCAGACATCCTTATGATATGTCATTGTATGACATACTAAATGAGTTCCAAAAGGGTAGAAAACATATGGATGCAGTATTGAAGATTAAAGGAAAAAATGAAAAACCTCCTTGGTCATTGAGGAAGATATTCTGCAGGAGGTTGTCAGCACTGGTAAAGTTCCTCTAGACCCACCAATAGCAAATTTTATATAATTCCATTCTCATGTTCATTTATATTTTATTTCCTATTGTTCTAACTTAAAATGCAAATATTAATCTTTTTCATTTTTTCAAAGAAGAAAGTAGAGGCTAGAGCTCATATGATTATATTCCAAAAAAAAGATTATCTTTTTGTGTGCGAAGGGTAAAATAACTAGCTAAAACTAGTTTTATGTCAATCATCCTAACCTACTAGACTTTAAATTTAGAGTTTCTCCACCCCCTTAATACCTTGTGCCAATTTCTCACCAGCTTATGAAAGACCCTATTGTTCTCACTTCTGTACATGTATTCTCTCCACATTTCATTTCATTTTATTTCTGAATTATTTTATTTCATTCATCCTTCTTTCTAAAAACATATGAAAGACTATACATTGAAAACTGGCTCAACAAAGGTAATCGAACCTACCCTCAAACAAAGTATCCCAAAGTTCAACTTGAATAACTCATCAATTTCAAGTTAAATAGGTCTACAACGATGAATTTCACCATAAATCCAACAAAATATTAAACCCACAATAGCTAAAACTTAATGGAAAAGAACCCACAAATAGAGAAATACTTCACATACACTAACTACACCCAAATATTAAAGACAAAAGAAGAGATTCAATAAGAAAACCTCAAACTTCAAACTTATAGTTTCTTCAACAGTTGTAACCTCAAAGATTGAAGAAGAGAACCTCCAAGAGTTGAAGAGAAACCTCCTTTCCTTAGATTTTAAAGAAACACAAAACCATTCATTTCATTATATTTCCGAGATAATTTAAAGAGAGAAACGAGTTAAGATTTGGAAAAAAAATGGGTTTATGCCTTCCCTAAAACTACAGACATGAAGAACAACTTACAATCTTCCATCATTCTTTTTCTACTTCAATCTTCCATCGTTCCACAACTTCAATCTTCCATCATTCTTCCTCTTCAAATTGTAGTCATGATTTGCTTGTGGAACTTAGGTCAAAGAGAAATAAAAGAGGAAGATAAATTAAAAATAGGTTTATGTCTGCTTGTGGAAATTAGGAAATGTTATTTGTCTCTTTATTTAATTTTACCTAAACCAAACAAATAGTTTACATATAAAAATTTTTAATAATAAAAAACAAAATGAAAAGTTTTGGTGGGGCAAGTGGGAAAAAATAGAGGGAAACTATGGATGGATTTATAATAGAATTTTCCAATAGATAGTAAATTGTTGCCACAGCTTACTTTATGGCCAACGATATAGTAACTGTTTCAATAATAGAGGTGCCTATTGCACAATTCCACATCCATGAATGGATTTATTACTTATCCTAGCCAAAAATATATACAATCCTTTTGGAAACGGCTCAAACAGTTGCTATACACCTCTATGTAACGATGGCTTAAGGTTTTTGCTAAACAGCCATTGTCCGTAGGCCTAATTTCCTAGTAGGAAAGACTCCGCTTACTTCATTTCAGTTCACATGTCATCATACAGTCAATGACTAGAAACTTTAGCATCCTAAGTCAGGACATAATCGCATATTCACATTTATTACATACATCAAGCAAGGGACAAAAGCCCAGCTCAAGACATGACCACGACGTAACTCATTGTTATTCTCATATATACATGGTATTCTAGAAGCACATGAAATACCTTAACTCTTCAATCATCCTATAATACTATCATATCATCAAAATATGACAAACATAGACTCATATAGTTAGTAGGGAATAACATACATCAACCTAAGACTATGCACAAAAAGTCCATCGTAGTCTAACTGCTCGGCTCATAAACAGTAATAGAAAAACACATATAGTTTCACATTACTTAACATGTAGATAGATACTACCATACTTCACACAATATACTATGCAAATAATCACATTAGTTGAAGTATTTTTTCTAAAAGACCATGATCATCATATTACATAAAATAACGCCGACAAGGCCACATCAATTACAAGTAAATAACATAACACAGCCACCATAAGTGGAATATACAAATTATAATATAATTGAAATCTAATAATTATAAAAAAATAATAAAAAAGAGGCGGATTACCACCATATCATCCTCAACATTCAATCTAATTCCAAATCAACCACATTCGAATGTCACAAGGCCTTCCCATACCATAACAAACAATTCACATAATTATAAAAATACTCATGAACACCGTTAAATTACTACAACATTCATAAATCCAATAAAACATAGATATAAGTCTAATACAACTATTACAACAATCAATACCCTATGTAACAGTACATTACAATTCATCAACATTAGATCAATATCAAGTCACCATAACTTAAAAACACACTAGGGTTCATTCAATTAATGGGTTCATAGGTTATTTTAGATTCAAATCATCAATACAATAACATTTAAATAATTATTCAATGTTAAGAAACTATTAATCCAAGAACCCATGAAATAGATCATAAAATTGGACAATTCAACTTGAAAACTTTAGAAAACATTTTGAAAGTTGGGCTCCTTAATGAAGAGAATTTCAATTATCAAAATCCTTACCCTGTTTAAGCCATTCTGGGTAAATTGAATAAGAATCTCCAATAATTTGATAATTCAAGCCCTTCCTTGAGTTTTGGACTCTAATGGAGTTCAAGGAATTTCAGGGATTTGGGATTTAGTTGGGAGCAGAATTCTTCTAAGTGTTAGAGACTTTAATACATGTTTAGAATACCCAAAGCCCCTTGAAACCTCCTAAACCTATTTATTTATACGTGGGGTTTAATTATAACTTCACCCCTCAACTTAACAGTAGCCTGCGGAAAACACAGAACCAAACGACGGTTGCCCATCGACTGCTTATCCCTTGACCAATGGAGCATCCTGTTTGTCCGTGGTATGGGAATAAGGCATGTATTGGGCTTCCTCTCACCCACACGTAATTCTCAATCGATGCGACCCAACCAATGGGGTGTAGAATGACCAACTAGGCGTCGATTGCCAACCGTTTGTTGGGCTATCATTCACAGTTTTGGGCACCAGTGTGGGTCCTTCCTCAAGGACCCTTGGTTAGTCCATGGGGATGTTTGCCAGGAAATTTCCAACCCAAACATGATTTTATATAATTTTATCACCTTGTACGTGAATTTCATCTAAAACGAACACGTAAAACTCGACGGAACATTCCTATACACATAAGGTCGTTCTAAGGCAACACTTAGGAACATCATGAATGTTCTTGGATGGTTGACCTCCAAATTTTACAAAACATGACAGACTGCATATATATCAAATAATAAATCATACAAGGACCTTATAACCTCATGAATAACACATAAAAAACATAAAACCACATATGAAGCACATAGGTAACTTAGTCGTCGAACGTCATGGTTGTCCGTTGACGTTTCACTTCTAATTCACCTAAAATCATAGACACTACCTCAATACCATCTTATAATACAATATAGGAACTTAGAAAAACATGAATACCATATTATGATCTAGTTCACCTTAGTCATTTTCAAGGTCTTACATTCTCCCCAACTTGGACAACATTCCTCCTCGAATGACTCTTCCAACTCCTCGGAATCTTCTAACATAACTATTAAACTAATTACTCATTAGTCATAATACCATATATAAGAAGATCAAGAAGAAAACCACCCAAATTTTTGTTTTTTACATAGTCAAGAGATTCACACACAACAAACTACAGACAATTTCTATACCCATTATCTACAAAATCACATGCTTTCATTCCAAAAACTAAACTCATTGTAAATATTTTAATATTACGTATATACATCAGTTCGCACCAACATTAAACATAATTTTATATCAAAGAATCAATTTCCAAATTTCATAAAGTTTTACAGTGAGTTGTTCCAAGCTACAATGATTTTGAGAATTTTTTTAAAATATGCATCTTTTTAGCTATTCATGATAGTAACAAGCTAATATGCAAGGTAGCATCGTATAAACATATCTTACAATATAATCATGGATTCATAAAATACACAATTCAAGAATTAATGAAATTCAATTTCACCAAAGCTCCTAAACACCATGCACATACAAACAATATTCTATACATTCTTCCAATCTACTAACCATAATCCCATCCCCCCTTAAAAGTAACTCATATCACTTAAAAAAAAGATGTAATAAATTATTCTCATCATCATCACCATCCGACTTTCTCCTCTAGTCCAGAGTGCATAAAAACTCCTCGTTGCTTGAACATTCTTTGGAACATTAAGAGCAACTTGCTTACAATCTTTTCTTCTAGAATCAATGTTAGGACAATATCTCACCTTGTGTCCTTCGTTCCCACAACCATACAAACTCCTGCTACCTCTTAGATACTCACCATAATGCCTCTTTCCATAACTGACACATGTAAGTTTGACAGTTTCAGAACCACCCCCTTTGTTCAACCTTACCTTAACACTCCTAGGTTCTTCTTGAATTTGATCCATTTTCTTAAACCTAGTTTGATCTTGATCACTTGAACCACTCATTTTTAAGTTTCAACATATCCTCTTAAATGTAGACTATTCAATTTATTTTAGACACCATGATCAGCTAGGGTCCATATCACATGTCGCAATAGTAACATACATTCCTCCTTCAACTAGATTGCCACAACACCCGTCACAAAAGACTCATTAAATCCCCTTGATTAAATAAATTATATTGGGCACATCTAAATAAGCATTGAAAACTTCAAAGAGTATTTCTCAACTCCATTTTTTCTTTCTTGAGATTGATAAACTCCTATACTTAATTCCCCTCCTCCTCCTCTTCACAGGTGAAAGTACTTACACAGAAAAGTTTCCTTAAATATAATTCTTTTACACACAATATGAACCTGATTCCATCCGGCCTATTTTCCTTCCATTGTGTGTACCATATTTGATAAACATCTCTCTATTGATACAAAGCCAACTTCTCCTTCTCCATAGATGTAACTCTCATTGCACTCAACACCTTCTACGCTCCGTCTAAGGACTCTTGGGGATCCTCTCCCTGTTTAGAGAAATCAATTATAGGAGGATTCACCTCATAAAATCTCTTAACCTAGACGTCAAAGTGCGCTCCACAACATTCACCCTAGGCACCACACTCAAATTTGCTTGAGTAGTCACGGCTCGACACACAGGTGATAGGGCCCATTGTTATACTTTCCCTGGGAGGTCTGAAGTAGAGACATCTGATGTTGTTATCACAGGTACTGTTTTGGTTTGTGATTTCATGGATTCTATATTGTTTGATCCTGGATCAACATTTTCATATGTATCTTCCTCAATTTTCTACTGGTCTTGAAGTGTATACGTGCTTTTCTCTGACATGCCTATTTCGTGTTCTACTCCTGTGGGTGAGTATTGATAGTTTATAAGGTGTATAAGGTCTTTCCTTGTGACATTTTTTTGTGGAGCAATACTTATTTAGATTTGATTATTCTAAAGAACCTACGCGATTTTTGATGTAATTCTGGTTGACCTTGGCTTTTCTCTCAAATTTTGCAATCTTGAGTTGTAAGGCCAAACTTGACTTGGCCAAGCCTGGGACAGATCCACTGAGTGGGAGGGATCACTATATTTCCACTCCAGTGTCGTATTATCTCATTCTTTCTTCGTGCTAAGAGGATGATTAGTAAGGGTTTGTTTAGCTTTCTTCTTTGCACATCCAGGATGAACTTCAAAATACCTTTGATTGAGTCTTTTCGATAGTCCGTGAGTTTCTGATGTGTTTTCCTGGCAGACCTTCCTGGAATGCCACCGGAAAGGTGAAGTTATTTTTGTTTGATCTGGAGCTGTCCTCCCTATTTCCATTCCTGCCTTATAGAATTGATCCAGCTGAGTTAAGGGAGTTAAAGGCCCAACTTCAGGAGTTGTTAGGTAACGGGTTTTTATTATTAGACCGAGTGCATCCCCTTGGGGGCTCCCTTTTCTATTTGGCCGAGACAGATGGAGTTTTCGATGTGATAGACTACAGGCACTGAATAAGGTAATTATTAAAACAGTATCGCCATTCCTCATCGCATTTATGATTTGTTAATCAGTTAGAAGGTGCTTGTGCTTCTCTAAAATTGATTTGAGATCTGGTTATCATCCAATTGAATACTGGCAACAGATGTACCAAAGACTGCTTTTCGAATCACCAGGTAGCCATTTGATTCTTAGTAATGTCTTTTGGGGCTTACGATGCCCTGCTCGCTTTTTATTGGGCCTGATGACGGATTTTTAAGCCAATCTGGAACCTTTATGTTATTGTAATTTATTGACTGATCTAGTGATATACTCAAAGAGCAGGAAAAACATGATGGACATTTGAAAATGGTAATTGTAGTTTTTAAGGGAGAAAAGTCTTTATGCAAAAATTCTCCAAGTGTTAGTTTTGGCTCGATTCCAGTGTCCTTCCCCCCTTGGGCACGTGGTTTCTAAGGATTGAGGTCCTTCTAGATTAAAGTAGTGAAGAGTTTGGTAGACCCTACTCATTTTCAGAGGTAAGGAGCTTTGGTGGTTTAGCTAGCTAACTACCGTCGATTCGTCAAGGATTTTCTTCTATTGCTCGCAGCTGACAATTTGACAAGCGGAATGTTCCATTTGTCTTGGTCGGATGAGTGTGAAGAAAGTATTCAAAACACAGACTTGTTTGACTACTGACCACAACACTATCTAACTTTCCAGTGGAAGGGTATAATTTTATTGTTTATTGTGAGGTATCTTATTTCATCTGGTTTGGGTGCAGTGGCAATGCAGGAGAGGAATGTAATTGCGTATGCTTCCCGAGGAATTAAAAGTTGCAAGAACGTAACTATCCGACCCATGACTCGGAGTTGGCTGCAGTTGTATTTTCATTAAAGCAATGAAGAAATTATCTATATGGGGTCAAGTGTGAAGTTCACACAGATCATCGTAGTCTACATCTTTACTAAGAAGGATTTAAATTTGAGGCAGAAAAGGTGTATGGAACTATTGAAAGGCTATGATATTAATATTTTGTGTCACCCAGGAAAAACTAATGTTTGGTAGATGCTTTAAGTAGAAAAGCATAGAGCATGAGTAGTTTAGATCACTTACAGGTTTCTAGACGCCCATTGGCCAGAGAGGTTCAGACTCTGGCTAATGACTTTATGAGGCTTGAAGTACTATTAGAAAGGAGGATTTTTTGGCCTATGTGGCGGCAAGATTTTCCTTTCCTTAAATATTAAGGGAAAATAGTTTGCTGCTGACAAGCTTAGCCGATTCGAAATAATATGTATTGCGAGGCAATAATTTATGAGGAAGGCGTCTTGAGAAGTAAGGGAAGAGTATGTTGCGGCCTCGTTTGATTTGACTCACACTTTTCTTACAGAGGCTCATAGTCGAGGTATTCCCTACATCCTGTGTGCGCCGTCAAGATGATCATGATCTAAGCACACCTTTTTGGTGAGTATAAGAAGCGTGACATTGTTGATTTTTGTTGCCAATGCCCGATGTCAGAAGGTAGAGTATGACAACAGAGGCCTGAATGGAAGTGGAAGAATTGGCAATGGATTTTGTATTGGTCTTCCAAAGACATTGGGTAAGTTTTTATTCTACTTGGGTAATTGTTGACAGGTTAACTAAGTCTGCTCACTTCATTCCTGCAATAACTTAACAATGCAGAGAAGTTAGCCAAACTCTATATTCAGAAATTGTTCGAGGATTGCATGGAGTTCCATCTTTCCTTATATCAGATAGAGGTACGCAATTTACTTCTATGTTATGGATAACATTACATGTTGTTAGGTACTAGCTAGATGATCTTGGTACTCTTGTGTGCTGCATTCACCCTCAGACCGTGGTCAGTCTGATCGACGATTCTGGTGTTGGAAGATATCTTCGTGGCATGTGTTATCGAATTTGGTGGTCATTGGTATAATTCTTACCTGAGGCAGCAGTTTTCGTACAATCAGTACAGCTATCATTCGAGTATTGATATGCCCCCCATTTGAGCATTGGTTATGGGAGGAGATGTACGTCTCCCATTGTTGGTTATGAAGGGCATTTGAGGTAGACCTGGGGTACGATCTTTAAGGGAATCATTAGAGAAAGTGAAATTTATTCAAGAAAAGGCTTTTAGCAACTCAGACTAGGCCGAAGGAATATGCAGATCGCAAGGTTGAGACTCTGGATTTTATGTGTTCGAGTGAACAAGCAGTCTTGCTAAAGGTTTCACCAGCCATGAAAGTGTGTGATGTGATTTGGTAATGAGAGGTAAGCTTTAGTCGCGGTATATTTGAAACGCATTGTGAAGTTCTTTAAGCAGAGTGAGGGAGGCTCGGCCTATGCAATTGATCTCTGTTCACCCCTTTTGCTACAGGGCTGTCATTGATGTTTTGCACCCCGTGACTTCATGGTGTCTATGAGAAAAATATTACTGTGAGGAAATATACAATTTATGTCATTGGGATTCAGTTTCTTCTTGATGAGGAATTTGTCTTGAGGAGGATCCTGTGCTATTCTAAATTAGAGGTTCGCTAATAGTTGAGATCAAAGGAGATTGCATCTATCAAGTTCATAGTTGAAGAATCGGCAGTTGAAGAGTCTCACATGGTAGAGTGAGGGTTGATATGGGCAAGAAAATATCCCCATCTTTTTAGCAGACGCAGGTATCTCTTTGGTCGCGCTTGCCTTTCTTCCTATGATCGTTCGAGGACAAACGATGGGTAAATGCATCTTTGAAAAAATCATTTTGTGAAGCGTTTTGAGCCCTAGAACTTTTTTTAATGTCAAAAAACTTTTCGATAGATTTAATTGTGTTTTGGACTATGTCAGATTATGTAATTAGAAATTAGTGGGGTAATGTAATATTTATTTATTGATGGTTACAGAAAATACCATTAAAATTTATAGTGTATCTCGCTTTCACATTTTTTTATAATTAGTCATAATAATTATAACAAGGGTTTCTCATCTATCTTGAGTCTAACGAAAAGAACTCTAGCGTGCGACAACAACGATCAGCGGAGAGGCAGAATTAGTTTATTCCAGGGTGATCAACTATTTAGTATTAAAAGATTGAGATTGTTTGAAATTGAATAATTGATGTTATTGGGTTGAAAATTAAAACAAGAGTTAAGTTGCAACTTAGTATGGCCTTCATGCACATGATCTTGCAGGGAAAAATATAGGAAATTAAAAACAAAATGTAATCATTGGCAAGACAAGGATATTATGCATATTTTTATTGGGTTTCGTGTAGTCTGTGTTACACATATTCTTATTTTGTGGAATAATTATGATGAACTTCAATTGAAGGCGGGAATGATTTTACGATTTGTGTTTAGTTTAACTTTTGGGTTAAGTTTAATGGGTAGTGTGAGTAATTATTTGAAAGGATGATGATTGTTTCACAAGGTCCTTGAATTTAATTATTTAATCATGATTACAAATGAATGGCCCGTTGGGCATTGGACATGTGCTGTTTGGAAGTAGTATTATAGGAATGTATGGGAAGTATATCGTACGAGGTTTTGAAATGTTTGTTTATCAGTTCCGTGAGTTGTTCATAAAGTTTGTATGTCGTGAGTTCTTTATCATATTATAGTTTTTCTTGTAGGTAATATGTTATGCTTGAAATTTTTATATATTGAGACAGATAATTAAATATTACATATATTATAGTTATGAATAGTTAGATTTATGACTTTCAAGGAACTCGATATTTTTTCAATTTGTATAAGTGAAGAATCGGGCTAATATTGCCATAAGCAATGATAAGCAACTATGATAGTGATTGGAAGAATAAAAAATACTATAGTATCGGATGGATTGTTTGTTATGTTTTTTTTTTCATTCAGTTATTGTCCGTAACTTGATGATCATTTTGGTTTTGATTTTGATTTTTATTGTTTATAAAATTTCTTCTCAAGGAATAAAGTAATATTGCTTTATATATATAAATTGAATCTATGAAATTAGGCATGTTAAACTCTAGGTTTTAGGATATAGGATGACATATTATTATGTATTGAGTTGGAACGTAACGATGTTTGAAATTACTAATCATTCTTAATTATAAATTGTTTATGATTTTGCATTGGCTATGATCAAGAAATGTCTAAGCATAGCAGTCGTCGGTCAATGGCTTCTTTTGATTAACTTGTGCGGTATGATAATTGCTAGTGGGACGTGGTCCTTTAATTTGTCGGATAGTAATGACTTAATTATAGATTCAAAATTTAAGAAATATAGGATTTTCCCTCTTAATTGAGATCACGGTAGGAACTTGGTTATAGGATTGAACGTGTTTACTTACGAATTATGCATAATTACAGATTTGAAACGTTCTGAGGCGTAAGGAAAAGGAATATCATTGGGAGAATTATCTTGCCTAAATCAGTTCTTCTGTGGAGGTAGGTTATAGTTTTATTTCTCTTTTTATAGATAACTCTAATAGGCGATTGAGTGTATTGAGTTGATATTGTAAAGTATCTTTGTAATATGATGGGTATGGTTATTGTTTTTTGAATTGTGTTGTTTGTGATTGCCTAAAATTATTATACGGTTGAAATTTCTAATATTGAAGCCCCTCTCTATTAATAGAACCCTTGAATAATGAAGGCTGATGAAATAATAATGAGATCCATTGGCATCGGAGTGTCACGTTCCGACAGCCGATATTATTGGACGCGGATGTCAGCATTCGACCGGTATATGGGATCGAAGTGTCATCTTTCCGACACGATAAAAATTAAAGGAAAGAATCTGATTAATACTTAATATACTCAAACTCAAAGACCTCAGTCTCGCGGCAAATGAGTATGGATGTGGAGGCAGAGTCCTATAGGTGTGGCTTGATGTTATGATTGATGGTGTAATCCTATTATAGTGTTGTTGTCAATGTTTCTGTGTTTGTTGTTTTGCCATCTGTTATGTATCGTATTGATTTTATATATTATGCAATGTAATATTTGATTCTATTTTGAGTTGGGCCGATGATACCTACTCCATTACATTGTTCCTTTTAACTGACCCCTACTTGCTATATTTCTATCTTGTTTCTTTGTGGAGTGTCAGCAAGTGTCCATCGAACTCCAACTCGCCCTCAGCTCTAGTCAGTCTCTGCACCACATCATAGTTTAGGTGAGCTATTATGTCTAGCTCGTGGTCTGGATTCTCCTCATTCAGCTTCTTGATGTCTTTGAATTTCGTACATGGACGCATCTTTTTACTTATTTTAGGTTTTCTAAATACTCTTAGACTTGGTAATTTTGAGGATAATTTCTTTGATGTTGATGACTTCCAGATTTTGTGGATAAATATAGTGTTAAACTTTAGAAGGCTATTTAATCGGTTACATTATAAGTTGTTAAAATCTTCCGCCTTATTTTTTAATCATAGTTGAACTATTGTATAAATGTTGGGAGTTAGATTTGTTTGGTTTGCTTCCCTAGGTAGGTTAGTGTGGGTGCGCCCTCAACACTCGTTTGTATGGTCGTGACACATTTTCCCACCCTTACCGCAACCGAAGTTGGAATTAGTGCCCTGACTGCACTCTTCACGGTGAGAACGGCCACACTTAGCACAGTCCTTTCTGGAACTCTACATCTTACCTTCATATCCCTTCTTGGGATAAGGTCTCCCTCCTCTAGGTGTTGTACTCTTCTGAAAGTTATAGTTCCCTGAACTATGTTGCCCCTTTTTATATCTGGGCTGCTCACGGACACCAAAGTTATTCCTATTGCCCCCATTGCTAGAACATACCTGATGATGAGGCTTAGTCCTCGTAGAATCACAATGCCTCTATTCTTCGGGTTGTCCTCTACATGCTGGGCATGCACCATAATCCTGGAGAGGTCCATGTTATCATGGAGAATCGCAGACTGACACTCCTCGTTCAAATCTCCAGTTGATTCCTGTGAGGAACCTTATCATCTCATATTTGTTGTTAGATACAAAGGAAGTTACATACCAGGACAGTTTAACAAACTTTAGGGAAAAATCCCAGACTTTCATGGATCCCTACTTAAGGTTTGATAAACTCCTCAACCTTGGCCTCTATTATCTCTCTAGTAAAGAATCTCTCCAGAATGGTTGTCTTAAAAAACTCCCAAGTAGAAGAACTCCGCCCAAAACTCGACTATCTTACCAGATCTTACACCAACTCTATGAAACATCCTTTAGTTGATAGCAAACCAATTCTTCTTTCTCAGTATCTATGGCCCCCATAACAACCAACATCTTATGCACCTCATCCAAAAACTCCTGAGGGTCCTTCAATGTCTTAGACCCTGTGAATATAGGAGGATTCATTCTCGTAATGTATCTCAGCTTGTCAGCCATGCTGTCAACTAGTCGATTCTCCCTCTGAACATTCTGCAAGTTGACCTGGACATTGATGGCCTGGGCCTACTTAGTGATGGTTTGTGCCATCTGAGCCAGATATTCCCACATCTCAGCATCAATCAACCCAACAGGGTTAACCGGCATAGCCAATCCTTCAGCAGGATCCTGGGTGGAACTTGATTGCCCCAGAAGTTGCTCATCCTCTGCTGCGGCGCTGTTGGGCACAAAAGATAAGCGAGTGGGAAAGTTCAAGCTTGACCCATTTTATCCTAGTATTCATTTTCTTAAACCCCACTGGTCTGATGTTAGTACACGCTATAACACCATGAAAATCATACTCCAAATGATGAAAAGTATTAGCACAAGAGAAACTTTCCTATGTCATCATGCGTCTCTAATTGTCAGATAGTGGTACACTTCCTACGCATGATCCTTAAAACTACTTAAGTGGTTTGATGTGAACTTTTTATATATTATTCGTTGGATTAAACAGTAGTGATTGATACCACTTTGTCACGACCTGAAATTTATAATCCGACGAGACAAGGCATCGATGACCTCTGAGAGGTGGGCAACAAGCCTCATTATCAACTTAATTCATGCTAGGTTAATTTTGATGGCAATTTGAAAATTTTTGTTTCTTAATCATATATTTATACATACTAACAAAATCATAGCTTCCCAAAAAACCATCTATTAAGAGATAATCAAATGAAATAATTCCGACTTGTTTTATTTAATTTTCTTTTGCCAAAACATCACCAATACAAAGTCTGAAAAAGTTGCAAGAAAACACTATAAAGAAAAGATTGACTAACTATGATACTACATCTATCTATACTATAAGATAGACATCCTCGAATCATGAGGCCTACCACTACAAGTCGGATTAAAGATCCACGTAACGGGCGTTGCACAACGTCAACCTGTAAGCTCTAGCGTGCACCTAAGTCTGCACCTAAAATAATATAATTTTATGGAATTAGTATACACTTATACTAAGTATGTGTATATGAAAGAACACACCAAGGACATGCATGAGTAAGAACAACTCTTTCGTAACAACATGATAATGGAAAGTCAAGTCGAAAGAACGAGCCAAAATGGGATTAGGAAAGTTAGTAAGCTTTCAAAATTTGGATTAAGAAAGTCATGCCATGATAATAACATGCATCATCATACATATCATATTGAACATTGCACACAACATCTTACACATAGAACATATCATCTTACACATCGCACATATCGTTATGCATATAGCATTTAACATCTTACACACAACACATATCATTTTGTATATAGCACATAACATCTTTCATATCATTCAGTCATATTCCATGAGAAGTTGGAATAATGGACTTGATATTTAAGACTTTCCAAAATGAGGTCTCAACATATGGGACCTCAACTAGGGATCCTTTTTTAGCAAACACAGATTCCGCTTCATTCCTTCATATATACTTCACTTCATTTTGTTCATAGGCTAGTGTGAACACCGACTATACCTAAAATGTACATTAAGACTTTCATCAGGTTTGTTGTAGAATGATCAAGAATGACTTAGTGTCATTACTTAAGTCTATCTCTCCTCTTGATCATCCTATTCTTACACCTTGGTTATCGTTTATTTCATTATGTGCATCATTTGAAGTTGGCCTCATTTATTCATTGGGCACTTTCAATTTAACTGACATAAATCATGTGAGCATCATGAAATCAAATGTATACTTAGACCGCAACGAGGTGGAATCACTTGTTAAAGTGGACCGCATAAACACGGCTATTGCACATTTCCTATATTGAACCCCTGGCTGATTCATATTTTGTTATATAGGCTTCCAACAGTATGAGATAGATAATGCGACCGCTCCTCTCATGCTTCAGTCTCATCTCATAAGAGTTAAGTGAACCTCCTCCCTTCCCGAAAAATGGCATCACTGCACATAGGTATTCTATCGATACTCAGTATAAAGTTTCATTACATTCAAATCATACGTCATGGAAGTTGTCTTCTAGAATAAAGACATCATAGCTCGATATATGATTTGTTATCACATAATTAATATTAAGTGTATATTGATCTCAATACTTTCATTAGAGTGTTGATAGAGAGTGGTCTCTTTATTAGAGTGTTCATAGAGACTGGTCTCTTCATTTACTTTAAACTCTCATAGGTGAGTACGTTTTGGCAACATTTACTTAGGATCATTTGAGATTGCTCTCATCTTTTACATTGGCCTCTTATCATGTTTTCACCACATTCATTAACTTTCACACATGTACTGTTCATAATTATTCACCCCTTATTACGTGAATGTTCATTTAATCATATGCCAATGCACTTGGCCATTTAGTATGTCTCACAGTCTTACTTAGCCCCTTCTAGGGTTTCATCATTTCATTACATACATCTTAGGTTCACTTACTTTTAAACTTATGCTAGACTTATGGGTCTATACATACAAAGCATGAGGCTTCATTCATAGTTTTTTTAAAAGATTCATATCTTCCTAAGATTATGTGGTACAAGGCTTATGCATCTTGTATGTATGCTAAAATCTTTATTTCGATCTATGTGGACGGCATTACTATGAAAATTTATTCACATATGACTTATGTATCAATACGGAATTTGACCAAGGGAACCCGATTTTGAATATCCTTGTTAAGACTTACATATTATTATTATATTTTGATCCATATGGATTGGAGACCCAAGGTCGAGTTCCAACTCCTTCATTTTGTTTTTTAATTAGTTTCTCTCTTCATTTTTGGCTCAATTGTACAGATAGGATGTGGGATCGAACGCCCACAATCTCATTTTGTTTTTATTTCCTTCTCTTTAATTTATCTCCTATTTGCCGAAGGGGTGTGGGTTCTAATCCCCACAACCCCACTTTATTTTTGTTCTCCTTAATTTGCCTTGGTTCTGCCTAGAGGTCGTGCGTTCGACTCCACATGCCTCAACATTTTATTTTTATTTTTATTCCTCCGTAAATTTGATTAAGAGGTGGTGGGTTCGAATCCCACTCTTTTTTTCTTTTTTTTTAATTTCATTTTCGGATCAAGCCACATGGGTTCGAATCCCACATGCCACATTGTCTTTTTCTCACATTATTTCAATGACTTTTAACATGGTGAGGTCAGGGTTTCGATTATCAGTGGCCTAACATATTTTAATTCGTTTTTACATAGCATGATGATCCCCTTAACTTGGCCGAGAATCATCAACAACATGATGGAAAATTTAACAGCATTGTTTCTCACCTCTTTCACATTAAATATTTAGACGTTGTAAGTAGTTTTAAGTGAGTTCATTAGGTGAATTTTCATTGGATTCATTTGTCTATTGGTTTACACTGAAATCAGCATTTTTACATCACTTATGAACAACACGATTTAAGCAAGTTTGTGCACATGATATATAATCATAAACATGTCCTTTTTCGAACTTGAATCCAAGAGTGTATATCACGGATACACATTACACACACATCATTTTTCACTTAATTTCGGACAACATGCTCAACATTCAGATAATTTTTAACATACACACATAAACATAAACATCACAAAAACAAATTACATCCATAATTTCTACCAGCAAACATAACCAACCTATGATTCGATAGGAGCTAATGATAAGGACATGCAACGGGGAACAACCCTAGTTTTCATAATAGATTCGTCTGAACCTTAGGGTTCTCATGGGAAAGGGACTAAGAGAGAAAATAACCCATACCTTTTTTATGTTCAAACCTTGATCTTGGTGCCCAAACCTTCTCTAAAATATTGTCAAAGTCCAAAAGCCTCAACACTAACTCGACAGAAAAACTCCTCTCTTTGCATAACATTTTTAGTGCTGTTTTGAATAAGTTTTTAACGTGAAAGTTCTTCAATTTTGAAGAATTTTTAGTTGCTGATCACTTATTGTGTTTTTTGCTGAGAGAACGTGAAAGAGAAGAGATATATTTATGAGAGAGAGAGAGAGGAAAGAGAGAGTTAAACGTGAAAGAGAGTTAAAAGAAGTGAAGTAGTTAAGACTTCGTCAACTAGGAGTCTTTCAAATAATATTAAAAAAATCTTATTTCCCTTTTATTTAAAATCAGACAAGAAGATGAATTTAAACTAATACCAATTAAATAAAAAATAGTGGACCAATCATGCTTCCACATAGGTTTCGAACCCTAGAGGAGCAAGACTTCACTCAAAAAGCTAATTTTCTACCCTCTCTCCTAAAATTACCCCTCCACCTTATTAAATAAATATTTAATTCCATATTTAGGGTAATTACCATACTACCCTTATCCAGGAAAAAGACCATTTTACTCTTAGACCCTCCAAATTAAAGATTTCCCCTTTTTAAGGGAATATGCACAAGTACCCCCTCAACCTATGTCTGAAATCCAAGAGACACACTTATACTATACTAAGGGACCCCATTACCCCCTGAAACTTATTTATATGTAAGTTTCTACCCCTTTTAGCAAACGTTAAGGGCAATAGTTTTTAAAAACAGTGAACCAATCGTTGGGCCCACAAGATAGTTCACGTAGCTCGAAAAGGGGTTAAAAAATATATAATAAAATAAGTTCAGGGAGGGGAATAGGACTTAGTATTGTATAATTGTGTCTCTGGAGGGATTTAGGCATAGGTTGAGGGGGGGGTGGGGACTTAGGGGGGGGTAACTTGGGCATTATCTCCCTTTTTAATTTCGTTAAAGACTCATCCGGGTAAATCTTTATATTCGGAAGTCCTACATAGATGGACCCAACCATTCCTAGCTCAACTAACTCCACAAGTTAGTTGGCTTGGATGTCTCAAGGGTTCAGAGGTGTGCTTCTATGCGCATCAATCCGTGTGAACTCGATCTAATCGTAGGCATTCTAGACAGATTAAGCATTATTTAGCAAAACCATTATGAAGGTGCACTTGTATGCTTGGGATGGAAATATTGGTAAGTGTTTTGTATGTTATGTTATATGATCTCATGAACATGAAATGTTAATATGATGATATGTATTTTGTTATGATCATGCTTTATGTTGTTGTGATCCTTACATTGTATAGTTTTAGTATATGTACATTAAAGGTTTTCAAATGATTTAGCATGCTCTCTAAAGAAATGGTCTTTTTTTATGCATGTCCTTATATTTTATGTGCATATACCCATACTTAGATTATGTGGCATACTAACCCCTTACATTATATAACTACAAATGTAGTGTCCGACTGTTGAAGATAAAGAAGGGCGAATGAAGAAGCTTGGAACTCTTACTCCAAGTGTTGGTTGGTCCTCATGTTCGGGATGCTACATTTCCAAAATTTTAAAATATGAAGACTTTAGTAGTTTTTAAGAACTCTCTTTATTCCTTTTTATGTTATTTATATTAAATTGTAGTAAGGCCTATATGACATATTGACATTTTATTGGCTAATTCTAACCTATATTATGTTTATATGAGACAAGTTTTAGAATATCGTATGCATGTTATCATGTTGCTATAAGTAAATCCTAAGTAAGCTCCAATGTGAAAGGTTTAAGTATACCTAAATATCTACATAAGTATGAAGGTTTTAATTTTCCCGCATTTTTAAGAGATGACATATTAGGACAAACACTAAGGGCCTGTCTGAATCCTCTGATAGCACAATGACGCCGGTCACATCTTGGAAGTGCTCTCCCGACGTGACAAACTTTGTATCAGACCATGAGGTTGAATACCCTTAGGATTAATGTCTCACCAAAAAACATTATATATGTAATGAATGGAATCTAGATCCCAGACGAGACCGGCGTCATTTACCTCTTGAGGTCGAAGAATAGCCTACACACGCCTTTCTTACTTCTTCTAGGTTAATTTTAGCAAAAAAATTGATACTTTTTGTTCCTTAACATACGTTTATAGATATTACTTAACATCACAGGCGTTCAAAAAATGAACAATCTAAAAAGGGATATTCATATGTAAGAATCAGTTAATAATTTTGTAAAACGTATATTTACCAAAACGACACCAATACAAAGTCTAAAAAAATGTGGATAGAAACACTAGTGGAAGATGATCCACCTACTATAGCCTACATATAATCTAGATAATTAAGGTAAACATCCTCGAAAGAATTAGGGCCTACCAAGTCCGGATGAAAGCTCCACGTCCGCATAGCTGCAACGTCAACCTGTAAGCTCTAGCGTCCACCTGTGCCTGCACCTAAAATTGTAGAATTTATGGGATTAGTACACACTTGTACTAAGTATGGGTATATGAAAGCACACACCAAGGACATGCATGAGTTGAAACAGTTCTTTCCTAACAATATGATTATGGAAAGTCAACTCAGTGGACTTCCAAAATTTGGATTAGGAAAGTTAGTAAGCTTTCAAAAATTTTATTAGGAAAGTCATGTTATGAAAGTAACATGCATCATCGTACTTATCACATTGCACACAGTACATAACATCGTACATGTATCATATAACATATTGCATATATGACTGACATTTCATCTCATCGTTTTCATAGCCATGAGACTTTTGAATCATTGACTTAACCATGAAGACTCCAAAAAATAAAGGGCTTCACATATGGGACTCAATAGGGAGCCTTCTTTATCAAACACATGAGTATGTTTCATTCATTCATAAGTACTTCATTTCATTCATCATAACTAGTGTAAACACCCGCTAACATAGGTTTAAATTTAAGACTTTCATTAGGGTTTCGCCCTGTGCAATGATCAAGAATGACCTAGTGTAATTACTTAAGTTTATCAAACCTCTTGATTATCCTATCCTAAGACCTTTTGTGTCATTCATTTATTTATGTGCATTATTTGAGGATGGACTCATTCATTCATAGGGAAATTTAAATACAACTGACATAGATCATATGAGAATCATGGAATCCAGTGTCTCCCCCACACCAAAAAGAGGTGGAATCACCAGCCAAAGTGACTCAAAACATCTTAGCGTACATGGGAATTGAACCCCACCTAATCCCTATATTGGAAGTATAGGCTCGAAGAATAGAATATATAAGGAGACCCATACCCGGCATTCTGGATAGTCACATCTCATGAAAGTTACGTGAACCTCCACCCTTTGAGAAAGAAGGCATCACAGCTCGTAGACTAGACTATCGGTGCTAAGTAAAGAGTTTGATTACAACACATACGACATGAAAGTTGGATTCTAGTATGAGGACATCATAAATCAATAGATGATTTATCATCTCAATATAAGTATTAAATGTGTTAAATTCAATACTTTCATTAGAGTGTTCATATAGACTGGTCTCTTCATTAACTTTACACTCTCATAGGTGAGTACGTATTGGTAACATTTACTTAAGCTCATTTGAGAATTCTCTCATATGTTACATTAGCCTTGTATCATGTTGTCACAACAATCATTCATTAGCCAACATGTACTCATAACTATCACCATTGTTATGTGATATTATTTTCATCTGATGCCAATGCACTTGACCATTTAGTGTGTTTCACACTAATACTTATCCTTCTAGGGTTGACAATTCATGTTTTCATATAATCATTTCTCTATATTCATCTTAGGTCACTTATATAACATATGCTAGATGTATGGGTTTCTTATATATACAAGCCTGATGCTTCATTAATAGTTCATTTAAGGATTCATATCTTCGTAAGATATGTGGTCTTGACAAGAGTATTCATCATTTATGTAGCAACGATTTCGGATTTAGATTATGTAGGCAGCCATTATGTTAAAATTCTTCACGTATGACTCATGATCATACGCGAATTGTGCAAGGAAACCCTTTCGGAATAACCTTGGACAACACTCACATTTTTCTTTTTATTTATTTTTGGTCACATAACATCGGATCCGAGAACGAGCCCAAATATCGTCATTTCATTTCTTCTTTATTTTCTTATTTTCTTTTAGCCGTCTGGGGACCAAGAGGTTGTGCGATCGATTAACCACTAACCCATATTTTATTTTCTTTTGTTCTTGACTTGTTCGAGTTGACCGTGAGGTTGTGGGATCAAACCACCACAACCTCACTTTATTTTTCTTTTAATTCTCTTTTTCCCCCTAGAGGTCGTTGGTTCGGTTCCCACGCCTCACACATATTTTCTTTTCATTTTTACTTAAGCTTGACCTAGAAGTTGGGGGTATGAATTCCACTCCTCTCATTCCTTATTTTCATATATTATTTTCTAGCCATGAGCACGGTTAAATTAACCCAAACCACATTGTTTTTCACTTTTTTATGTTCAAAACTTTTAACGTGGTGAGGTCACAAATTCGACCCTCAGTGACCTCACCTGTTTTTTTTTTTTTTTCATGAAATTTTAAACAACTTAACTTGTCTGAAATAAATCAACAAGGTTCTAGAAATTGGAGTTACATTTTTAGCTTCTTTTCCATTACATTACACATTAGTTCTTAGGGGAATTCCATAGTGCATTTAAAACTTTTTAGTACATGTTCATGGATTAGTTTATCCAAGAGATTATCGCTCAAATTATCCACATTTTATATAAGATGAACATCACGATTTACATAAACATTTGTGCATGAAATACAAAGAACTAACATGCCATTTCAATTTATAAATCGTTAGCAATAGCCATTACAAAACACCCAAACCCACTTAGTTACATTTTAGGAAAACATCAACATAAATCACATAATTTTGAACATACATATAAATACATAAGCATCACAAAAACACATTTTATCCCTATTTTTGTACAAGTAATCATAACCAACCTATGATTCAATGGGAGATAGTGACCCGGACATGCAACGAGGAACAACTTTGGTTTTCAGACTGAATATACTGAACCTTAAGGGGTATCTTGGGAAAGGGACCAAGAGAGAAGAGAACACAAACCTTTTTGACGTTCAAACCTAGACTTTAATCCCAAATAACTCCTCCAAACAAACGTCTAACACCGAAAGTTCAACACCAAAGTCGACGGACAACATTCTTTTTATCTACGTGATTGATTCGTTGTTGTTTTCTATCTTGGGTGAATTTTTCAATGTAAAAGAAAGTGGTATAATGGTAATGTTGTGAAAGTGGTTTTGCTGATGAGACAGAGAAAGAGAAGATAGATTGAACGTGTGTAGAGAGATAAACGTGAGATGATAGAGTAATTTTAGTCTTAGGAGTCTAGTTTAGAACTTAGTCAAATAAGGTTTAGTTAAATATTAAAAATAGAATTTCCCTTTTATTTTAAATTAGCCAATAAATAATAAAAATTAATTAAATACATTAATTTACCAACTTAAATAAAAAAAATTAAATTATCGCTTCCAACTAGGATCGAACCTAGGTGGAGAAAGACTTCACTCAAAGAACCAATTTTTGGCCCTCTCTCCCCAAAATTCCCTCCACTTTACTAATTAAATAACTATTTATATTTTTTGGGTAATTTGGATACTACTCGTAGCCTAGAGAAAGACCATTTACCCCTAGACCATCCAAACCTATGATTTTCAATTTTTAAGTACGGTAAAGACTCATTCGAGTAAATCTTCGTATTCGAGAGCCATAGATGGATGGACTCAACCTTTTGTTGCTTAAATAACTCCCCAAGTTAGTTGGATGTGCTGTATCAGGGGTTCAGAGGTCTGGTCCTACGCGCATCACTGCGTGTGAACCTGGTCTAATCGTGGGCATTCTACACACACTAAGCATTACTTAGCGTTTCCATTTTTAAGGTTGTTACATTATCCCCCCCTTAGGGACATTCATCCGTGAATAAAACTACTAACTATTTAGTGAAATGCCAGTAAGATCATAACATAGTTACTATACACAGTAAAGTAATAGCAACAAAGAATGGAGAGTTAAGGAAACTTAGACTTAAGAGTAGGAATTCTAACCTCAACTGAAAACATTGGGGTAGAGGGATCTCGTATTGGCCTCAGCCTCTCACGTAGCACCCTGAATAAGATGATTCCTCAACAATATATTCACTATTTAAACCTCCTTGTTACTCATCCGTTTGACCTTTCTGTCTAAAATCTCAATATGTACTGTCTCATAGGAAAAAATTTCATCAACCCCCAAACATGTAATAGGTAGAATCGATGTTGGATCACCTACGCACTATTTTAACATAGAAACATGAAATAATGGATCAACATAATCTAGCTCCACAGGAAATTCCAACTCATAGACCACCTTGTCCACACGCTGTAGGATCTCATATGGCCCAACATACCTCAAACTCAACTTCTCCTTCCTGCCAAACCTCATCACCCCATTCATAGGTGATATCTTCAAATAGATCTGGTCACCAACATTAAACTCTAAAGGGACATTTTTTGTTGTCTGCATAAGACTTATACCGACAGTAAGCAGTACGTAACCTGTCTCTAATAACCTAGAAATTCTTTAAGAACTCATGAATTATATATGGACCCAAAATGGATGACACTCTAACCTCAAACCACCCAAATGGATACCTACACCACCTACCATACAGTGCCTCAAACAGTGCAATCCCAATGCTTGAGTGATAGCTATTATTGTATAAGAACTCTATCAAAGGCAGATGGTCATCGCAAAAACGCCCTCAACATGTCCTCCAACGTCTAAATGGTGCGCTCTGACTGCCCATCAATCTAAGTATGAAAGGAAGTACTAAGCTTTACGTACGTGCCTAAGCTCTTCTAGAAGGATGTCCACAAATGTAAATTGAACTGAGCCCATCTATATTAAATGATAGACAAAGGAATCCCATGTCATCTATCAATATTATCAATTTCGAGTTTTGCATAATCCTCATCTCTATAAGTAGATTTCACAGGGATAAAGTGGGAAGACTTAGTCATCTTGCCAATAACCTATATGGAGTCATGTTGATCTTGTCTTCAAGACCAACCACATGTAGACCAATTAATGGGCCTCATTTCAAAATTAAACCATCAATAATCCGAGTAGACCCGCCCCCCCCCCAAAGTTAAGATGTTTGCCTTAATGTTGACAATTAGGACACTGGGACACATCATGAAAGTCCTGTGTTATGCCCCATCATCAATAGATCATGACGTTTAGGATCAGAACAATCTCAAGTGAAACTCCGCAATATTGGATATATTAGAACCATCGTCCTCTGCCACAATCTTAGTCCGCAAATCATCCACACCTCGTACATACAATTTGTCTTGGTACGTAAGTATGTCCTCACTTACCAAGGAAAAAGACTCATTCATCTTTAACAGCTTGGTGTCCTTTAACTCAATTACAACAGAGTTAAGATGCTGAAATTTCTTGACTTCAACTACTAAGGAAGATTCAGAACTAGAATGAACAGAAAACCCCACATAGTACTAGCATAACCAAACCGCACCTCCTAGTATGGCCAGTTGGTGCTGAAAGCCTTATTATTGTTCACAACTCCTATTTCACATTCAACCTTGGGATATACATTCCCATGACTCATCCTTCTAAAGAATCATTAAACATTAGTTACGTGAACATGGTGTAGTGGAGGACTCATTCGTCATAGACGTTCAAAAACCAAAAAAAAAAAAAAAACCCCTCAAAACCATCTTCGCTGACGTAGATTAAACTCTCTCTGTGTGAACAGGTACTGGAGACTCTTGTGATCTGTGAACACATACACATGCACTCCATACAAGTAGTGCTTTCACAATTTCAGTGCAAACACCATAACTGCCAACTACATGTTATGAGTGGGATAATTCTTTTCATTAACCTTGAGTTGTCTGGACGCATAGGTTGTTACCTTACCACCCTTCATAAGAACATAACCCAAACAAACCATAGATGCATCACAATAAACAGTGTAATTCTCACCACACTTAGGCAATGTAAGCACAAGGGCTAAAGTGAGTATGTCCTTAAGTTCATGAAAACTCTTCTCACAAATCTCCGTGCATTAAAACTTGGACTTCTTCTTTGTCAAAGCTGTCAGTGAGGCAGCAATGGAAAAAAACCCTCCAAAAACCTACAACAATAACTAGCCAATCCCAAGAAGCTAGGAATAACTTTGGGAGTAAGAGGTTTTGGACAATTCTTAAAAGCGTCAATCTTCCTGGGATCTTCCTCCACACCTTTGTCGGAACACAACATGACCCATGAAGGTCACTGATCTAAGGAAAAATTCACACCTGCTGAATTTGGAATACATCTGATGTGGTCTAAGATCCTACAAGGTTAGTGTAAAATTTATTTCATGCTCTTCCTTGGTCTTAAAGTAGATGAGAATGTCATCAATGAATACTATGACGAATTATTAGAGGTATTCATTGAAGAGTCTGTTCATGAGTCCATAAATGTTGAAGGTGCATTCATGAGACATAATAATATAACTAGAAACATGTAATGCCCATAACGGGTACGAAAGGATATATTTTGAACATCATCATCCCTACAAAAATCCATGCAAGCATAACAACTATGAAGCAATTCCATGCAAAGAATAACATCAATATCATGCATTGGTAACTCAACAAAGTCCGCACACATAGTCTTACCACATACAACTTTTGGCAAATCCTTGTATACTCTATCACTTCTTAAATTTTCTCCTAAAGGTGTACTTACCACTATAGTATCATGTAGAACTTCAGGCAATATCTCAAAAGTGAGAGCAAGCAAAGGAGTTACAAAGGAAAGCCTAGACTCTTGATTAAGTAAAGCATAAGTAGAAGTTGAGAATACTTGCAGCATACCTGTGACCACATCAGGGGACTTCTCCTGCCTCTCCCTTCCCTTCACGGTATACATATTGTTCCTCTTAGGAGGCTCGACTACTGATTCATCTGTGGATTAGGCCTAGACTGAGCATTACCTGTATCCTGACCTCTTTTTTGTGGGCAGTCCTTAACCATATGCCCGCTCTTACTACAATCGAAATAGGAATTAGTGTCCTATCTGCACTATTCATTTTGAGCATGGCCAATTTTAGAAAAGTCCTTTCTAGGACGCTGCATCTCACCTCCATTTCCTTCTTGGGCTCGGGTGTGCCGCCTCTAGGTGTTGTACTCCTCTAAGTGTTAGAGTTGCCTGAACTCTATTGCCCCTAATTTAATCTGGGTTGCTCACAGACACTAAAATTGTTTTAGTTTCCTCCATTACTAGGATCTTCTTGATATTGAGTCATAGGCTTTGTAGCATCACGGACGCCCCACTTCTTTCGGTTGTACTCTATTTGCTAGACATGTACCATCAACCTGGCGAGGTCCATGTTGTCATGGAGCAATGTAGAGCGGCACTCCTCCTCAAAAACTTTGTTGATTCTTGCGAGGAACCTGCTCATCTCATCCCTGTTGTTAGATACAAGGGAACTAACATACCTTGATAACATACCAAACATCAGGGAACACTTGTGGCTGAATAGGTCAGTCATGGCCTGGGCCTTCATAGTGATGGTCTATGCCATCTGAGCCACAGATTCCCTCACCTTAGCATCAGTAAACTCAACAGGGTTAAGAGGCATAGCCACACCTTCAATTGGAGCCTGGGTGGAACCTGATTGCCCCCAACAACTTCTCCTTCTCTCATTTGACCAATTGTTCACCTAGTATTCATTTTTTCAAAAACAACAAGGAAATATGTTAGAAATGCTCAAAAAACAAAGAAAATTTGACATTAGGAAAGGCACAATATGATCAAAAGAAGGGAAATTTTCCTACGCCTCATGAAATCTCTAATTCAGAATAGTGGTGCGCTACACTACCATTTCTTAGAAACTAATCAATGTGGTTTATGTGAACTTATTATCCTAGGAAATTAATCTAGCGCTCTGATAAAAACTTTGTCACAACTTGAATCTAGACCCTAGACGATATCGGCGTCGTTTACCTATCAGAGGTCGGAGATAAGCCTACATTCGTTTTTCATACTTCATCTAGGTTATTTTTAGTGGAAAATTTGAAACTTTTTGTTTCTTAATATACATGTATATATACTACTTAACATCATAGGAATTCACAAATAAATCGTCTAATAAATAGATTATGACAAGAAAGAATCAATTCATAATTTTAGTAAACAGATTTTTTCAAAAATGGAACCCATACAAAGTCTGAGCAAAAGTTGAAAGAAACAGTAGTGGAACATGCTCCACATGCTACAGACTACATCTAAGCTATATAATAATAGTAGACATGCTCGAAAGCATGAGGGCCTACCAAGTCTAGATGAAAGCTCCACGTTTGGATAGCTGTAACGTCAACCTGTAAGCCTTAGTGTCAACCTGCACCTGCACCTAAAATTGTAGAATTGTATTGGATTAGTAAAGACTTGTTTCTATCATGTGTATATGTACAACCCAGGACATGCATGAGTACGAAATCTTTTCCTAACAATATGGATTATTAATAGTCCAGTTCATTGGACTTTCATAATTGGATTAGGAAAGTGAGTGAGCTATCCTAAAATTTGTATTAGAAAGTATTTCCTGAGAGTAACATCATCATCATACGTCTCATATCACAGAGTACCTAACATCTTTACACATAAAACAACTAACATTTGTATATAACCATAAACATATTACATATTCACAGGCACATCATTCAATATCATTCGTTCATATCCCATAGACCTTGATCATGACGTTACATCAGACTTTCCCAAAAAAAAAAGGGATCAACAATGGGACCTCATCTAGGGAGGCTTTCTTTATCAAACAGAGTCTGCTTCATTCATTCACGTACTTTCATTTCATTATTAATAACTATTAACCACAATTTAATACCTATGATGTATTTAATGCTTCATCGGGTTTGCTGTGCAATTATCAATAATGACCTAGTGTCATTACTTAAGCCTAGCTCACCTCTTGATTATCCTATCCTAGCCACCTTTCGTATAATGTTTAATTTCATTATGTGCCATCATTTGAGGCGTGGCCTCATTCTTCATGGGGGGAACTTTAACTTTAACTGTCATATAAAATGTGAGCATCATGAATCCTGGTTGTCTCCCCAACAAAAAAAAAAAACCCCCAATTTTAAAAGAAAGGGTTTTTTTTGGAATCACAGTCCAATGTGACCCAAAACATGTTAGCGTACATTTGAATTGAACCTCTCCAGATCCCTATATTGGTAGTATAGGTTCGAAGAATAAGAGATATAAGGAGACCCATACCCAGCATATCGGAAAGTCTCATCTCATGAGAGTTAAGTGAATCTCCGCCCTTACTAAAAGAAGGCATCACCGCTCATAACTAGCCTATTAATGCTCAGTAAAAAGTTCCATTACATTAAACTCATATTTCATGGAAGCTTGCTTCTAGTATGAGGACATCATAGCTCAATAGATGATTTATAATCTCATCATTAGTATTTAGTGTCTTAATCTCAATACTTTCATTAGAGCTTTCATAGAGACTAGTCTCTTCATTAACTTTACACTCTCGTAGGTGAGTATATTTTGTTAATATTTACTTAGGCTCATTTTGGATTGCTCTCATCTCTTACATTAGCCTCATATCATGTTGTCACCATAATCATTAGCATTTACACATTTTCTCTTCATAATTACTCACCGTTTTTTATGTGAATATTCATTTCATCATATGCCAATGCACTTGGCCATTTAGTGTGTTTCAGACTCTTACATAACCCTTTTAGGGTTTCATTTATTTCATTGTTCATATTATTATTTCATTACAGACATCTTAGGTTCACTTACTTCTAACGTATGCTAGACTTATGGATCTATAAATAAAATCCATGAGTCTTCAGTCTAAGATTATGTGGTACAAGACCTATGTATCTTGTATGTATGCCAAGATCTAGATTATGATCTATGTATATAGCATTATTTTGAACATTAATGCATGAATTACTTATGTATATGTACGGAAATTTTGCCAATGGAACCGGTTTTGAATCCCTTGGACAAAACTTATATTTTTATTTTTATTTATTTTCGGTCACACCACATTGGGACTGAGATCAAGCCCCAAAGTTGTCATATCTTCCTCATCTTTATATTTTGTTTTTCTTTTATCCGTTTGGGGACTGAGATATAGCATTATTTTGAACATTTATTCACGTATGACTTATGTATAAGTATGGAAATGTTTGCTAGGGAACCGGTTTCGAATCCCTTGGACAACACTTATATTTTTCTTTTTATTTATTTTCGGTCACACAACATTGGAACTGAGATCGAGCCCCAACGTTGTCATATCTTCTTCTTCTTTATATTTTCTTTTCCTTTTATTCGTTTGGGGACCGAGAGATTGTGAGATCGATTCCCCCCAAGCCTATTATTTTACATTTTTGTTGGATTCTTGAATTTTCAGTGTGACTCAATGAGGTTGGTGGTATCGAACCCCCACAACCTTACTTTATTTTTCTTTTAATTCTCCTTTCCTCCTATAGTTGTTAGTTCGATTTCCCATGCCTCACACCTATTTTCTCTCAGTTTTACGAAGCTGAACCGAGAGGTTGTGGGTTCAAATCCCTCCTCTCATTTCTTATTTTCAATAAATTATTTTCCTTGCCAGTAAGCACAGTCTATCCTCCCCCTGACCACATTTTTTTTCCTTTTTTTTTTTTTATTTTCACAACTTTTCACTGGTGAAGGTCACGTATTCGACCTCAGTGACCTCACTTGGTTTTCTTCAATTTCTTTGATATTTTAAATAACTTAAATTTTATGAAATTAATCAAGAAGGTTCTAGAAATATTATTTACATTTTAAGCTTCTTTTCCATTACATTACACGTTAGTTCTTAGGGGAAATTCATAGTGCATTTAGAAAATTTTAGGTGCATTTTCATGGATTCGTTTAGCCAAGAGATTATAACTCAAATTGACACATTTCATATCATAAGTACATCATGATTTAGATAAACACGTTACATGAAATTCTAACATGCCATTTCAGTTCCTAAACCTTGACCAATCGCCACAACAACACACCGAAATGCACGTAGTTACATTTTTAAGAAACATCAACATAAGTCACATAATTCGAACATACATATAAACACATAAGCATTAAAAAAACACATTTTATCCATATTTTTCTACAATCAATCATAAAAAACCTATG
Organism: Solanum habrochaites; assembly: GCA_027704765.1. Lineage (NCBI taxonomy): Eukaryota > Viridiplantae > Streptophyta > Magnoliopsida > Solanales > Solanaceae > Solanum > Solanum habrochaites. The sequence continues at coordinate 38,140,694 of JAKWJA010002499.1, read as the reverse complement.
ATTCAATGGGAGCTAGTGATAGTGACATGCAACGGGGAACAACCCTCATTTTCGGACTAAATATACTAAACCTTAAGGGGTCTATTCGGAAAGGGACCAAGAGAGAAGAGAAACCATACTTTTTTGACGTTCAAACCTCGACTTTCTGCCCTAAGAAATCCTCCATACACACGTCAAACACTGAAAGTTCAACACCAAAGTCGACAGACAACTTTTTCTTTACCTACATGATTGATTTCGTTTTTTTAGTTTTTATCTTTCTTGGTGAGTTCTTCAAGTGTGAAGAACTAGTATTATCTTTTTGTTATTGATGTTCTTTTGGCAGAGATAACGTGAAATAAAAGAGAGATTGAACATGTGTTGATAAATAAACGTGAGAGGAGAGAGTTATCTTATTCTTTGGAGTCTAGTTTAGGACTTAGTCAAATAAGGCTTAGTTAAAAATTAAAAATATGATTTAACTTTTAGTTTAAATCATCCAATAAATAATAAATATTATTTAATTACATTAATTTACCAACTTAAATAAAAAAAATCACTTCCATGTACATTCGAACCCGGGTGGAGCAAGACTTCACTCTAAGAGCCAATTTTTTGCAATATCTCCCAAAAAAATCCCTCAACCTTATTAATTGAATAATTAATTACATATTTAGGGTAATTGATATACTTCCATTATCTTGTAAAAAGACCATTTTACCCCGACACCCTCCAAACCTAAGATTTTCCCTTTTTTGAGTCTAGTGACTCATTGGAGTAAATCTTCATATTCGAGATACCTATATGGATGGACCCAATATTTTCTATCTCAAATAACTCCATAAGTTAGTTGGATTGGTTGTAGACAGGGTTCAGAGGTCTTGTTTCTATGCGCAACAATCCATTTGAACCCGGTCTAATCGTAGGCATTCTAGACACATTAAGCATTAATTAGCATATCCATTTTTAAAGTTGTTACATTATAGTGTCTTGTTCATGTTTGTGAAGAAAGCAATAATTATGAATTAGATGCTATATGATGATTACAAAAATTGTCTTTTTTTGGTAATACTATGACGTGCCTCTAGAGTTTTGACACTTTGTGTCTTTGAGCATCTAATCCCTTTCTTATGGTTATAGGCGATGAACACAAGAAGGAAACCGTGAGAAGAGCAAGGGAAAAGATTGTGAATGTGGGAGATACTCCCCAAGGCAATCGAGTTCCTCCTCAAGTGAAAGTTTTTGCGAATGATCAACTTTCGGTAACTCCTCCGACAACGACGGATGGTGAGGTTATTGATGCCCTTCTCCAAATGGACCAAGCCATCACCACTCAAGCTCAAGCCATCACGAAACAAGATAACAGAGAGGTTTTTCCTCGAGAGAATTAACATGCTAGTACTATGGCTAGTCATTTGAGGGATTTCACGAGGATGAATCCTTCTATTTTTCTTGGATTAAAATTTGATGAAGACCCCTAATTTCCTAGATGAAGTCTATAAGATTTTTTTTGCTATGGCAGTGAGTACTATTGAAAGGTCAGAGCTTGTTTCCTGTAACCTCAAGGATGTGGCTTAAACATGGTACAATCAGTGGAAGGATAGTAGGGCTTAGGATGTGGTCACTTGACTTGGGATATTTTCAAAAAGAAGTTTCTTGAGAAGTTCTTTTTAAGGGAGCAAAGGAAAGCTAAGGTACAGGAGTTCATCAACTTTCATCAATGAGGTATGAGTGTTAAGGAATACTTCTTAAAATTCATTAAACTATTCACAAATGCTTCCTCTTTGATTTCCAATGCTATGGATGATATGAGTCGTTATGTAAGTGGTGTGTCTGAAGAGCTTAAAGAAGAAATTTGTGCACCTACGCTTCATGTGAATATGGATATATCTAGGTTGATGGTCCGTTCTCAACAAGTAGAGGAGAGTCGGCTAAGGAAGAGATATATAGGGAACTAAGAAGGTAAGATCTTTTTAAAATGGTACTTCCAAAAGAAGTCTTGACATTCAAGACAAGCCTCGGTTCATGAATAAGTTTTAAAACCATGTTTCTTCAAATGTCTCAAAGACTGGCAATGATAGGTTGTCTAATATTAAACCACAAAAAGGTAGAAATTTTTATCCATCAAGAGAAGACCAACTTGTAGTATGTGTGGTCAAAAAACGTGGGTGAATTCCTTGTTGGAACTAAAAGTTGTTATTGTTATTGAAAAAGTTGCCATATATGTGAAGAGTCAACCAAAGGGGAATAAACAAACTCAATCAAGCAATTCTAGATCCAAAGCTCCAAAAAAGAACTGTTTTATGCAATCAAGTCTAGGGATGACCAAGAGATCTCTTCAGATAATGTGACTGGTATGTTATAAGTATTTTGTGCTAATGTTTATGCTTTGCTTGATCAAGGTGCTTCAATTTCTTTTGTTACACCTTTTGTAGCTAGTAAGTTTGATGTATTTCCTAATGTTTTGATAACACCCTTTTCGGTTTGTACCCGAATGGATGACTATGTGGTTGCAAGGAGAGTCTATATGGTATGTCTTGTAATGCTTCCCAAATGAGTTACTCTTGTTGATTCGGTAGAACATGAAATGTTTCATTTTGATATCATTTTAAAAATGGATTGACTTCATGATTGTTTTCCTCCAATAGATTGTAGAACAAGGATAGTGATGTTTTAATTCCCAAATGAACCCATTTTAGAGAGGAAGGGGGGAAATTATATGTCAATGGGTCAAATCATTTCTTGCTTGATTTCTTGTAAGATGATAAAGAAGGGTTGTCTATATATGAAGTGAGGGTTAAATATTTATAATCTGAAGCTACTTCTATTGAATCACTCCCTGTAGTGAGGAAACTCCAAGGGGTTTTTCCTAATGACCTTCCAAGAGTTCATCCCGAATGGGAATTTGACTTTGGCATTGACATTTTATCGGATATGAATCCCATTTCAATTCCTCCATATCGGATGGCTTCGGCCGAATTGAATGAGTTAAATCTCCACATAAAAGATCTACTAGACAAGTGTTTCATTCAATAAAGTATTTCTCTATATGTTACTCCGGTCTTGTTTTTGAAGAAGAAGAATGGGTCCCTCAGAATGTGCATTTATTATCGCCAACCCAATAAGGTCACCATAAAGAACAAGAATCCTCTCTCTCGTATTGGTGATCCATTTGATCAACTGCAACGTGCTAGCTAGTTTTCCAAGATTGACTTCAGGTCGTGATATCACCAACATAGGGTCAGAGGTGAAGATGTTCCCAAAACAACTTTTCAAAGTTTATATGGTCACTATGAATTTATACTTATTTCTTCTGGGTTAACAAATGCCCCAGCGATACTTATACACCTAATGACTAGTGTTTTTTTACATTACCTTGACTCATGTGTTATTTTGTTAATTGATGATATTTTGATACACTCTAAGAATGAAAATGAACATTAGAGTCACTTGAGTTTTGCCTTGCAAGTCTTCAAAGAACACCAACTTTATGCCAAATTTGTAAGCGCGAATTTTGGTTGAGGTCAGTTGCTTTTCTTGGCCATGTTATCTTAGGTGAGGGTGTAGAGGTTGATCCAAACAAGATAAATGCGGTCAAAAATTGTTCTAGACCTTTGACTCCCACTGACATAAGAATTTTCTTGGTTTTAGCCGGGTACTATATAAGATTTTTTGATGGATTTTCGTCCATTGCTTCTCCTTTGAAGCTTTGACGCAAAAGGAGGTGATGTTTGAGCAGTTAGAAGATTGGGAAAAGAATTTCAATAGTTGAAAGATAAACTTACCTTAGCTACGGTGTTAAGCTTACCGAAGGGTAATGAATTCTTCATAGTGTATTGTGATGCTTACCGAATGGGCTTTGGATGTGTCCTTATGCAACACGGAAAGGTGATAGCTTATGATTTTAGGCAACTCAAAGTTCATGAGAAGAATTATCCGACTCATGACTATGAGTTAGCTACAGTAGTTTTTGCCTTGTAAATATGGGCACATTTTTTGTATTGTGTGCAGGTTATGCGATTACTGACCATAAAAGTCTTTAATATGTGTTTACACTAAAATAGTTTAATATCCAACAAAGAAGATGGTTAGAACTTTTGAAAGATTACGACATGAGTGTCCTTTACCACTCCGGCAAGGCCAATATGGTTGAGGATGCTTTGAGTCGTATGACTATGTCTTGTGGAAGAGGAGAATAAAGAACTTGTTAAAGATGTTCATAGGCTGGCTCGTTTACGTGTGCTGATAGATGATTCTCTAAATGATTGCCTTATGGACCATCATAACTTAGATTCATCATTACTGGTTGAGGTGATGTCTAAGAAACATTTTGATCCTCTAGTTATGGAGTTGAAAGATCTATTGTAACACCTAGAAGTTAGGGCATTCTTCCTTTGGAAAAGAGATACTTGACCTCTAGGAGGTCTTATACAAGCCCTTTCACATCATTCATTGCATACATTCTGAAATTAGTGCTAAATTAAAACTTTTTCACAACGAAATTATCTACAACATCTCTCTCGTATTAAAATCTAGAAAATACTAATCTAAACATACCCAATCTTAGCCAAGAATCTTGGGACAAACGAGCCATACAATACAATATAGAAATACTTAGTCTATTACAATACTTAACAACCCTAGTTACTTTTTTAATTGGATTAAACTCCTAAAAATTGATCTTTAGTTGTTTCCTTTTAATTTTAGCTAGTTTATTTTCATTACCTTAGAAATAAAAACCCCCCTTTTTTTCAATGTCAATGTTTTCCAAGGACTAATTTGACTAAATATAGTATATAAATAGAACTTAAAATTCAAAAAAGAAGAATTCAATGAGGAAAATGGCTGGCACCATCACAGAAGAGAGCATCATTCTACATGAAATCAACATATGGTGCCACAGTTCCACTAGTTGTTTGTGTGTGGATGGACCATGATCTTAGAATATGTAGTGAATATATAGAGCGGGAGTTCTATGATTCTTATGATGTCACTCTTCGAGGGTCGATTTATAAGAAGTCAAATACCATAACCCAAGACCTCTTCACCTCTACTATTGTGTAAGGTCTCTCACCAAACATCTCCCACAGATCCATTAGTATATTCCTCTACAGCCACGACCCTCATAAAAAATGTGCAACCAACATTGATGACTTAGACTATAGGTGGGACACCATGCAGAGGGAGGCCTTCACATAAGATGCAGAACAATGAGAGGTTGTTTAATTGCGGTTTTCTAGGCATATGGCCTTTGATGGTGAGAGAATTCAGTGGGCTTATTCTCCTAAGGTGGGAATTTAGAAGTCTACCCTCACTTTGGTGGCCAAGTTCTTTTCGTTAATTTTCTGCAAAACAATGTCACCGATGATGGCGGACGATGTAGTCACCAGGATAGAGAAATTATGGTTGTTGCATTAGTCGTCGGGATTGAGATAGACTTGACCCACTTACTATTTGTGGATATACATAACGGAGTTCAAAACACCACCACTTACCTATTCTCATGTATGATCTTTTAGTTATGCAAGGATGCTAGAGCGCCAATCTGAAATTGTGATAAATTGGTGCATGCTAAAGGGACATTTTATATTGGGCTTACATAGGATATGGCCAATGCAGCAATACTACATAGAAGCTCCCGAGTCGATGTGACTTTGGGAACTAATCTAGAAGATGTTTTGGAACACATAAAGGGAATGGGCTTCCAGCTCACACGGATGATGCACCAACTTCCTTTTCACAGGAATCCATCCAGGCTGTGAGATCATTAGACCACTTTGTCTTGTTGAGCCACTATGATTCCACTGGACATCTTCAGAAATTAGAGGCTCAGATGTCTATCCATTTTTACCACGTTAACCCCTAGATGAGAAAAATGATTGTCGTGTTAGAAGAGAGAGTTTATAATAGGAATACGATGGTTACAGATCAAAAGGTCAAAGCGGTTCATAAGGGTATATAAGCATTCGATTTGAGAGTTTTTAAAGATGTTTTCCCCCACCATTAATATTACCTCTCTCCAGACCAAGATGGATAGTATCCTTGTCGATGTTGACGCCATCCTTGCCACCACAATTGTTAAACCACAGGTTGTACCCTCTGCGCTGGGCGATGATTCAGTCTTTCGTGCACTTTTTACTGAAGGAGATGCAGAGGAGTAGCCGGAGCCCACACGTGCCTCAATAAAGTTACTCTAGTTTTGTAAAAAATCTAAACTCACTGTGGTGGAAAAGGCCAGCATGAATCAATGCAGGCTAGACAAAAAGGAAAAGAATGACTATATTCTAGATGAGCAGCTGAGGCAACAGAGGGTTTGTGAGATAGTGGCTGGGGCATCAATTTATGTGCCAGTTACTGAGGTTCTACATTCTAGGGAGGAGGATATGAGTACTACTGAGGATGCCGTGAGACAGATCTTTCTGAGGATGTTTTGATTAAAGATGTGGCAATTATTGAAGGTGGCACAATTGTTGTAGCAATTTCAGGATACCGTTCCAACCCACTCGTTGAGGGTTCTTTGGCGCTATACGCCACAAGTTTGCTTCACCTAAATCCATGAACTTTTATTGCATTTTTTTCACTAGGGACAATTGAACCTATTATGTTGGGGGCGGGTTAAATTTATTGTGAGAGATAGGGCGAGTTCTAAGTAATCCAAATCACTGTCATCTCTTAGGGTTTCGTCTTGTGTTTGTTTTCCCGAAGAAACTAAATTTTTGCTGACCTTACGTGTGGTAGGATTTTATGTTTATAAACATGAGAAATCATAAAGCATGATGGCATAGTGAGTTGAGCTTAAAAATAACACCCATCCAAAAGTTTTGAGATACGTGGTAAAATATGTTGGTTAATATAAGTTGAATATGTTTGCTCTAAGAGTGGAATGGTAATGAAAAAAATGGTCTCATGACTTAAGCTTTAACTTGAACCGGGTAATATGATAATCTTATAATTGAACCACATGTGAATAGTGTGTAAGATAGATTGATTGTTCAAATATTGTTGTGCCAATCTAGAACTTACCCGGTCAGTCCTACGAGGCTAATCTACTTTAGTGTATAAGATATTTTCATAGGCCCTTGTTCTAATAAGTCCACTAAATTCCTAGATATACCCAACAAAATTAAATGAATATTCCCGTTGATCAAAATGCTTTGAGCCTAATGAGATCTCTTTTGTCAAAACCTCTAACTCACCTTCCCTTGATTCTAATATGTCGGCCCCCGTAACTTCTTGAACATGTGCACTCTGACTTAGGAAAAATCCTAAGATGAAGGTGGCTAATGCAAAAGTGACCTCAATCTTGACTCTGATCCGATATATGTTATTGTGAACCACAACTAATTGAAAATTTATAATTTGAGGGTGTCTATAAAAGAGGAAATCAATAGAAAAAAGGTTAAGAAAAAAGTTTGGTGTTGAAAAAGAAAAAAAAATATGACGTTATTCGATGTTAGAGTACTTGAGAATTTTTTTTTGAAAAAAGTGACAGAAAAGACGAAAAGAGAAAAATAAAAAGATACAAAGTTTAAAAGTCAAATCATGGTTAAAAATAATCAAGGGAAAGAATAGAAGAAGGAAGGATGTCTAAAAATGGAAAAAGAAGTATAAATCTAATGTTATGTCAAGGAGAGAAAAAATTCACTAAAAGTATCACACCTAACCCTCAGCGTACGTTACAAACTAAGAAATCCCTATACTGATCCTAGAACCTAGTTTGGAGAGTCTAAGCAGTGAAAATAAGGGCAATCCTATGGTATTTAGAACAAGGCCATAGTGTTGAATGAACCATTCTTCAAGAAATTCATATTGGTTTTCTGAAAATGCAGTTTCGTTCATAGTAAGGGCACTAAAGACATTTTCAGGGAGTTGGTACCTTCATGATAGTAAAACAGTGCATGATCTATGTTGTATGGTCAATCGGTGTCATATTTGGATTTGCACGAATCAGCTTGTTGAGACCATAAGAAATGATTTGCACACAAAAAGAGACCCGTGATTGGAAGCTATATGGTTTTTTGTGCTTAAATTGCTTGCTTTTATAAAAGTGTCATTTCGAGCCTTAGTGCGTCGCTTAAGGAAAAACAAAAGGTTTTAGTTGAGTGTATTGATGTATCGTGAGTTCATGGTATTTCTAAAACATTTCACTTGAGAGTTGTATGTGTCTAGAGCCATTTTACATATTTTTTTTTGTGATTTTCATGTATTTACTATACATAATATCAGACACAAAGAACTAGTGAAAAATAGATAAAAGTAAAAGAAAATTACCTACAAAGGTTACCTACGCACTGTACGTCAAGTCACGCTCCATAAATAATGACCGTTGAAGGGCAGGCTAGGCATTGATGCATATAAGTGAAATCTTGACCAAGTATGGAACCACTATAGTGATCTACGGACCGTACTTCAGCTCCATTTAAGTGATCAGAGAAGGATTCCAGTACATGATGCTGAATAGTCTAAGTATGAAGTGACGAAAGGGAGTTATCTACCATCGTTCGACTTACGATCCATACTGCTGGATTGTGGAAGCTAACATAGATTTTAATGACTAAAACTTTTTCGAAATCATGAGCCACGTAAGGGAACTATAGACCATATAATGACTTTTATACTATAGGTAAGTATTGTAGATCAAAGACGCGTCTGAAACATTTATTTCCTTTTTTTTTCCCATTAAGTAAGGACTTGTTTTTCTATAAACATGGTATGAAAACCTCATTTTTAGGGGTTAGTCATTTATTGTTCTTGTTTTATTATTTCTTTTAGAGACTAACTTGCAAACTTTTTCTGATTCTGGATTTTCAAAGTATGTTTTTGAAGATTCATATTTTGATATTCTAGTTCAGAATTTGGGTTTCGCTCTTAATCTACGTAAGTTAATGATTTTTTCATCTAAAAATGAAAATTGTGTTCTTGCTAATATGGGTACCTAAATCCACAACTAGGGTTGTGGGAACAATGAACGATGAACAAAGTATGAATAGTAATTAAGCTATTCTTTAATAGTGTTGTTCAATACATTGATAATTCTTTCGTTTATAAGTCTTTTTAATGGTGGCCAAATTAGAGTTCTCCTTGATACTACTTTTCAGACCTACGAGGTAGTTAATAATAAAAGAAATATCAACATAGTTTCAGTGTGACACAATCTAATAGTCTAGTGTCGATTGGTGAGAGGGTGAAAACCAAGTCATACATTGATGTGATTTAAAATATGAGTAAAAGGTAACGGTTAGTAAATTGTAAACATGAGACATGACCAAGTGCGAGGCGAAATAATTTAGATGTTTAACCAAGGATTTAAAGAAAATCAATTACCACTTTGCATGTAATACATTATGAAGTAATTTTTATTACTAGGATTACCACATTATAAGCTAATTAGTAACACCTATGCTCTAGTTTCTTTCTCATCTTGATAACAACTAAAGTTTAGATCTCAATCACAAAGTACTCAGTTAATTCTCCAAATTTTTTTCACTAATCCCCCCTTTTAATCTCTTGTTTGTAAAATTCATTGGATAAATGAATATATTTGTCAATGAAGTTTAAGCCTAAATCATTTTCCTTATGGGATCAACCCCAACCTACAAGTTCGGTTCATTACTTGATAATGATCGTTTATACTTATTTTGAAATGTGTAATTTGAGCATATGATGTGTACGAAAATACATGGTACATCATAAGTAAAATTTTAAATACAAGCTAAAAGAATAAAATAAACCTACTCGTTACTCACCAACCGAACCTCCAAAACTGCAACATGTATAAAGCTTACTCATCCTAAAAGTTCCTAGTTTACATAGCACCCACCTCAACAACAATCACTTTAACAAATTACATATACTAAACAACAACTCAATATTCATCTATCACAACTTTCACAAACAAATGACTCACAATGTAAGCATCACACAACATCAATTTCATCATCTAGGGGGTAAACTGGGATGTGACAAACTTGGTATTAGAGCATGAGGTTAAATACCTTTAAGTTATGTCTCTCTCTCTCTACCACATCTATGTAAGTTTGTATTCATAAATATGAAGGGCTCCATACTTATGAATATGAATCTATGTGATGCCTAGGAATCACTATCTTTCTTGGAAATCTTATATCGTGACATTAGAGTATACTTATGGTGTGCTTTTGCATCTAATCCTATTGTTGTTATTATAGGAAGCACGAACAGTCAATGGAATGGGGCAAGGAGACTTGAAGAGGAAATTTCCATGACGGGAGATCCTCCACATGGTGATCAAGCTCCTTCACTTGATTAAGATGCTAACATAGATCATGCACTGGTCAATCCTCTTCCTTTGATGGATGAAAATATTAGGACCGCTCTTCTCCTAATTTCCCTATCTATCACTACTCAAGCACAAGAGGCCACGACTCAAGGCTAAGCTATGACGTCCCAAACAAGCCAAGAGGTTGTGCCCATCCTCATCAACAGGTCACTACTATGGCTTCCCGTCTAAAGGACATCACTCGAATGAAACCTGCGATCTTCTAAGGGTGTAATGTTGATGAATACCCTCTATAATTCATAGATTAATCTATATGATACTTTTTGTTATGGGGTTTTTAACGATTGATAAGGATGAGCTGGCCACATACCAACTTAAGGATGTGGCATAAACATTGTATGTTTAATGGTGGGATAAAAGGCCTCTTTGGGGTAGGCCGATGACTTAGGAGATCTCCAAGAAGGCATTTATTGATCGGGTTTTTTTCATAGGGAAATGAGGGAGGCTAAAGTGGTGGAGTTTGTCAACCTTCGTGAAGGAAGTATGAGTGTTCATGTGTACTCTTTGTAATTCACTTTATTGTAAAAATATGCTCCTATTTTGGTTTCTGATCCGTAGAGATGGAATGAGTCTCTTTGTGACAGGGGTGTCGGATGATTTGCAAGAGGAGTGTCATTCGTCTATGTTGCATGACAATATTAACATGTCTCGTCTTATGGTGCATGTCAAGCATGTGGAAGAGGCAAGTTCTACGAGGAAAAGTAAGGATGCTAAGAGAGCAAGATCTTTTGATGAGAGTTCTTCCAAGAATAGTCTACGAACACAAGAAAAACATAGGTTTAAGAAGCGGGTTTCAAGCAAAGTTCCTACTTAATTTCCAAAGGCTAGTGGCGATAGGGTGTCTAACCCTAAGCTCAATAAAGTAAGAGGTACTAATTCACCAACCAAGAAGCTAACTTGTGGAAAGTGTGGCAAAAAGCACAATGTTGATTTGCCCCAAAGGGACGGACAATTATTCTCTTTATGGTAAAAGTGGGCACAAGGTTAGGGATTACCAAAATGTGAGGGGTCAATACAAAGGTAGTGGTCAAGATCAAGCAAGTGGTTTTAGTGATACTCCAAAGAAGAACCTCTTCTATGCTCTCCGCTCTAGGGGTAAGCATGAGATTTCTCCCGACGTCGTGACCGGTATGTTGAAAGTTTTCTCTATTGATGCTTATGGCTCACTTTATCCCGGTGCTAGTTTATCATTTGTTACACCTCTTGTAGCTAAAAAGTTTTAAACTTTTCCCGACATCTTGTATAAACCTTTTGTAGTGTCTACTCTACTGGGTAAGTCAATTGTTGCAAAGAGAGTGTACAAAAATTGTCCTATAATGTTGCCCAATCGAGTTTCTCCTATTGATCTGGTAGAACTTGATATGTTTGATTTTGATATTATATTGGGTATGGATTTGTTGCATGCATGTTTTGCCTCCACTGACTGTAGGACAAGAGTGCTGAGGTTTAACTTCCCAAATGAACCCGTTGTTGAGTGGAAGGGGGGAAATTTTATTCCTAGAGGTCGTATCATCTATTGTGTAAAAGCATGCAAAATGATCTCAAAGGTTTTTCTATATCACATAGTAAGAGTCCAAGATTTAGACTGCGAAATTCCTCCCATCGAGTCCGTACTGGTAGTGAGTGAGTTTAAGGAGATCTTTCCTAATGACCTTCCTAGTATTCCTCCCGAACGTGAAATTAAATTTTGCATTGATTTGCTACCGGATATAAATCCCATCTTAATTCCTCCTTATCGGACGGCTCCATCCGAATTAAATGAGTTGAAGGCCATACACAAGGATTTTCTAGAGAATGGCTTTATAAGGCCTAGCATTTCGCCGTGGGGTGCTCCGATATTATTTTTAATGAAGAAAGATGGGTCTTTGACGATGTGTCTTGACTACTTCTAACATAACAAGGTCACCATTAAGAATAAGTACCCTCTCCCTTGGATTGACGAGTTCTTTAATCAACTCCAAGGGAGCGAGTTACTTTTCAAAGATAGACTTGAGGTCGAGGTGTCACTAACTTTGGGTGAGATGTGAGGATGTACCAAAGACGATCTTTCACACTAGGTATGGGGACTATGAGTTCGTGGTAATATCTTTTGATCTTACTAATACTCCGGAGTCGTGTATGGACATAATGAATAGGGTGTTCAAAAAATTACCCACATGAATTTTTTATCGTCTTCATTGACGACATCTTGGTATATTCAATGAATGAGGATGATCATATGGGTCATTTGAGAGTAGTATTGCAAACCCTTAAGGAACATCAATTGTATGTCAAATATAGTAACTGTGAGTTTTCGTTGAAGTTGGTGACATTTCTTGGGAACATAATCTCTAGTGAGGGAGTTGAGGAAGACCCAAGGAAAACAGAGGCGGTGAAGAATTGGCCTAGAGCTTTGACTCCAACTGACATTAGGAGTTTCTTGGGTTTAACGCGTTTTTATAGGAGGTTCTGGATGGTTTTGCATCCACTTCATCTCCTTTGATGATTTTGACCCAAAAGTGTAAGAATTTTGAGTTGTTTGAGGCATGTGATAAAAACTTTCTATTGTTCAAAAATAGGCTTACTTCGGCTCAGGTGTTGACCTTAACGGAGGGTAAAAAGGGGTTTCTTGTGTATTGATGCATCCATGGGTTTTATGGAGGTTTTCTTATATTCAACATGTGGAGGGTATCGCCTCTGCCTCTAGAACTTAAGTACAGTGAGAAACCTATCACTCTGAACCTGAGTTTAGTCAGCCAAGTGTTTTGCTTGAATATGGAGGCATTACTTGTATGGAGTTCACTAAAATGTTTTTACCGATCATAAGAGTCTCCAATATGTGTTTACCTGAAAGAGTAGAACCTCCAACAAAGGAGGTGGTTAGAGTTTTTGAAGGATTATTATATGAGTGTCCTCTATCACCCCTGCAAGGCTAATTTGGTAATGGACGCCCTAACTCATATGAATATGGGTAGTGTACCCAAATTGATGAAACTAAGAAGGACCTAGAAAAGGATGTTCACAGGATCGCTAGGCTTGGGGTGAGGCTGAAAGGTTATCCAAATGGGGGTTCTATAGTTCATCATAACTCCAAGTCATCATTAGTACTTGAGGTGAAATCTAAACAACACCTCGACAAATCATTGATTGATTTCAAAGAAGCGGTCCTTGGAAAATTTAATGAGATATTCTCCCTTAGGGGAATTGTATTTTAAGGTGCCAAGGGAGACTATGTGTTCCCAATATGGATGGGTTGAGGGAACGGATCCTTGAAGAAGACCATTGGTCCCGCTACTCTATTCATTCAGGTTCGACAAAAATGTATCATGACCTAAAAGAGATATATTGGTGGGGAGGTTTGAAGAGGAACATAGCACAGTTTGCCGCTAAGTGTCCAAATTGCCAACAAGTAATGTCCTAACATCAAAGTCGGTGGCTTACTATAAGAGATCCAAATTCCTACTTGGAAATGGGAAGACATCAATATGAACTCTGTAGTGGATTTACTTCGGACTCAGAAGACATATGATTCTATATTGGTGGTCGTTGATAGGTTGACAAGTTCCGTTCGCTTTATTTCCATTAAGTCTACTTATCTAGTGGAAGATTATGCTAGGATCTTCATATATGAGATTGTGTATCGCTATGGTGTTCCGTTTTCCATCATATCGGATCAGGGTGCACAATTCACATCTAGGTTTTGGCGGTCATTCCATAAAGGGTTTTGTACTAAGGTGAAGTTGAGTACCTCTTTTCATCCCCAAAAGTATGGTCAAGCGGAACGCACTATTAAAACCCTTGAGCATATGTGAGGACATGCTTAGCATTATGGGTATATAAACATCGCCAAGGTAATTCCCCACACTGAAAGCTTTGTTCGTCCTCGAACAAGTACTCACTACTCATAGACCTAGACTCACTACAACTTCCAGAAGATATGTTCACTCTTAATTATAACATGTTTTCAATCATATTATGCATTTCTCAAGTATAGTAATTGGCAACTTATAACAACATAAGCACTATTTCTTATCACCTATCCTCAAGTACCCATCACGTCAACTACAGAGAGAGAACGAACCCAGTGCGTGTGCCTGACAAGGTGCGCCCTGCCCTGAATAACCTATGCGTCTCCCATCTAAGTAGGGGGCACGACGCGGGCATGTAGTATCGGGGTTTCGTGTGGGCGCCGGAGCAGAGGGGCCCCGGGTGCTGAGGGAGTGGCAATGTCTTCGATTGGAATCTTTTGGCAAGCGTTACGTGAATCTGCGTGGTTGGGCCACCTGCTCGGGAATTGATGACGCTGGGTGGGCATGCCCGCCCCTCCAGGAGTGGAAAGTAGTACATTTAAAATACTCAAGTTAACTCACTAATATCATTAAAGGATTTTTCAAAAAAACACTCTTACTAATAAATCAACATCATACATGCATGTACTAAGAACCATACGATTTCACATTATGTACATCTCGACTATGAAGCTTATCATGCTCAATATCAAGCCGTACTTGTTCTGGTTTTAATCTAGGGTAAGTGTAAGGGAGGATTTTTTTGACTGACATTAGTAATTTATTCTCGCTAATGCACTATGTTCTACTTTTTTCCACAATCACAACTGTTCTTTTGCATTACGCCCTGTGTTCTTCAATAATTTCCATTAGTTTTCCCAACCTTTCCTTAAGTTACATTGCCCTTTTTTCTTATTTATTATTACTTTTTTTTTATATTCAACAAAAACCACCCTTGACTTGAAGATTTCTCTCTAGTTAAGGTGCATATTCCCCTTTTTAGGGTCAGGGCCATCATCGAGGTATTTAACTAGGGTAGCCACCTTCAACTTCAATTTCCCTTTGTTGAAGTGCACAACATTGCTTTATCTATTCTTTCATTATTTTCCTGCAACCACTTTACCACCCTATCTACTTTTTCCTTTATCTATACCTTTTGTCCTAACACAATTCATTAGATGTTAGGATCAAAACTATGGTATCAATAAAAGGTATTTGCTAATCAATGGGTTAGAAAATCAAGGCTAAAGGCCCATTTGGTCTTGACTAAGTATATTATTTTCGAACAAGCTCAAGTTTAAACCATTTTCAAAGAGATCCTGTTATAATATTTCAAGCACAATAAAACCTATATTCTACTTCAATAACAACCTATGATAGTCTAGACTCAGAAACATTTCATGAATATCAAAGAAAAGATCATCACTCACAGCAAAAGTTGTATTAACTAAGCTTAAGATGAACGTTTAGATCATTTACAAAGCATGACACTAGCATTCATGCATCACATTACTCATGATTTTCATACGATCTATTATCAAAAAGTTACAACTTTAGCATTACCAAACCTAAGACTCAAATAATGAAATTGCCCTTAAAACGGTTGTCATTCATCTATCATTAGACAGATTGACTCATTCGATGACTACAAACTGAATTCCTACTGAATAAAAACGTTTTTTGCATTTTTGTGCGGTTCAAAGGGACTATCCTATGCTAATGAACCGAAAATAACTACCAAGGAACCCAAAATCAAAACAAAATTAAAAAAACCTGCTCCCACATAGAAATATGTACATATCATATATGTTGTTCACACCTCACCCCACACTTATACAATAGCATTGTTCTAGTGGTTTTAAAAAATTCAACCAAGTTTGAAGGGTAAGATAAAACAACTCTATGAACAATCCTCCATGGTGTCATTTCCAATTTTATCATCCCCCGCCTGTGCTAGGTCAATCTCCTCCTACAAATCGAAGTCCACATCAGAGCCCGTCCACAAGTTCTCTTCATCAATTGGGATTTCATTCTAAATAGGCTTCTGAAACTCACGACGAATGCTAAGCAATGCATTACATGATGATTCAACGGGTATCGCTTGTGCATCTCTCCAATCTCGTAGAAAGTAGATGGTTAGCCACCATATTGTGACGAAGCATATTTAGGCCATAAATTATTGACATGATTAACTCATCCCTCCTCTGATGCTAAATATTGGTGAGAATCGATCCTAAATATTTGTCAGACCCTTTTGTACACGTGATATCAACAGTTGTTTGTTACAATGGTGCAATGTAATCCAAGATCTCCTTCGGAACACGTGCAATACGACACATCTTGGTAAGGAGCCCCCCAAATGCATACTTGTGGCCCTTGTGAACCCGTGCCTTACTCATCTTTGATTTTATGATGGATCCCTATGCTGATCTCTTTATACGTCATCAACACATACAACAAACACAACCGGTCACGAATTATGTCCGTGTAATATGTAACACTTCGAAAAGCTAAAGAGCCTAACATAAGTGTATAAAAATTTTAATCAATATATGTCATTTATATAGGCTAGAAACCAAAATGTCAAAGAACATTCATGACTTTCGGAAACAAGTTTGATGAGGTGTTAGTTTGCCTTAGACTATTTGACTACCTTATAGGAGTCAAAAAATGATTAAAAAAATGGTGGATGGGTGTCTAAAACGTATTAGAGTAAGCTCATATTCAAAAAGTCTGAGAAAGACTCCCCAAGGGCAAACAAGGTCCCTTGAAGAGGATCCTTGAAAAACTGACCAAAAGTTGTCAAGGGACAGAGTAACCAACGAATGCCACCAACGGCCCATTAGTGAATTGACGGGGTGTCAATGACTCTGTCAATGGTCAGTAAGAAATTTTTTTGGAAGGTTCATTTTTCATTGTGTCTGATCAATGAGACAGACTAACAGGGCAGAGGGTCCTTTGGCCGCCGTCTCACAGATGGACCGTTGGTCAGGGTCCCGTCTATAAGGGGTTATTTTTCTGTATGTTTTCAGTTAATTCATTTAATTCATATTCTTAGTTAGGACGTTAATTATGGGTAAGGGGAGGTATAATTAAGTTATTTGAACACCTATATAAAGCCCCTATGGTAATTATACAATCCTAAGCTCTGATAATTTCCCTAACACAAAACTCTCTTCCTTCTCTCTTCTTTATCTATCCCAAAGGAACCCCATTGAAGACCAAGCTAGAAGTGGGTTCAAGTGATAAAAAGGGTCGATGTTCTCCATCAATATTCATAAATTAGTAAGGTATGGGATATATTTGGCACATACCAAGACCACACCCGAGAAGATAGGGTAAATATCGAATCAAAATCGGCGTACTTGACCTTTCAGAGGTCTTCTACAATCTCTTACATATCATTCATCTCATATAAAAAATGAAAGTAGTGTGCATTAAAACTTTTAACCAAACATTTCATAGTCTTTAAATTCTATTAATATAAAATCATAGGAAACACTAAGTCTAAATCTCATCAAACTTAAGACATGAGAATATTTTTGGGACACGGCCCATACTACAAATTATTGAAATACTTAGTCTATTATAATACTTTCATAAGAAAACATAAAAAGACATCTATATATGCCCTCGAGTCGATTGAGGAAATACTTCAACTTCACTCGAATGATGATACGATCCAAGTCTTGCTTCCCAAATGCTCCTCACTTACCAACAGAATTAGAGATAGAAAAAACCATGTATTTGTACAACCACATGTACTAAGTGTGGCATAATGCATAAAAATCTTGAATATGGACATATTTTAGAAATATGCATCTTTTAATTTAAAAATCATATAATAATAAGAAAAATAACATTTAACAACTTAGAAACACATAAGATAACATTTAAGAAATTATTCATATTTTTTAGCCAACTTAACAATGAGCTATATTCACTGTACAGTGAATTGCTTCACTGTTACAGTTAATAATTTTTTTTCTTCCTTTTTAACACTTTCTAGCATGTAATTATCCTACTAAAGCTATCCTAATACTCACTTAAGAAAAAAATAGAGAGACCTCTCATACAACCTCCTTAAGAATGGCTAAATGACCCTCAAGACTACTTATAATAAGACACATACAAACTTATAAGACATGAAACATATGACATGAAATTATTCTACCAAATGTTATTATGAGTCTCACTTGAGTGAGTTGTGAAGCAACCACCCATACAATCCCTTACACACACACTTAAGAGATCCTATAGACTACCTAACATAAGATCAGTCTCAATTAACATAACATCATATAGATAATGTTACACTCTCTTACCAAAGGCTATAAAAAGACTTACTAGAGTAAATCAAGAAGATAATGTCCATGAATGACCTTTTCAAGACTAACTAAGTTTATATCATGTCCATATAATAAACATATTCCTAACTAGAGTCATTCTTAAGACTCATCTAGGTAAAATACGAAGTTACCATTCCTATTTCCCCTTTAGACCTTAACTAAAAAACTCTTAACTACTCTACGTAAGTACTTATTCATTTAACATACTTTCTTAACTTAAGTCATTATTTTAACTAATTCGCTAAAGAGACATTCAACACATAAAGTACATACAAATAATGGTCTTGGACAGGACCTAGGAACTCCAACTAATTCCTTCAAAGCCTATTGTGCAATGTCTAGATAGTGTATCATACCACAACCTAAACTTCATAGAACTTCTCTAATCCTAGTAGATATTCCATATGATGATATTAGGAAATTACCAACATAGACCATGATAGCAAGACATGGAATCTGAAATTCTAACCTACTTCAGTGAGGGTGTTCTACTTACCAATGTTAGAACTTAGACACATCTCATATAGTTACATGTTTAAGGAATATGAGGGTGTGTTTTATAATCTAGTCTCATTCTTTAACTAGAAGTACTTCCCTTACCATACTCACTCGGTGCTAGCCTTTGTTCTCACAGAGTTATATACATTCAAGGTTCATATAAAGGGGTTCCATATCAAGTTCACAACCCAATCACATATACCATACCAAGGAAAGGTCCACTACGGTTACCTCACAATGGCGACAAGAAGCTAATCATGACTTTCCTAAGGTTTGATATAATGTCTACCTATCCAATCAACTTTAAGTCTATCATTCCTTTACTTGAAGGATAACATTATGACTTTCAACTTCAATATTATAACCTTAGCATTAGCTTCAAGGTTTCACATAAAGGACCATCTTAACATAATTTAAGATCTCATGTCATTCATACATATATGACTAAGAGAATTTAACATCCTAAGTAAATACATTACATATTCACTTTCATACATGCATCAAGTAAGCGACACAAGTCAACCAAAATAAGACACAAAACACTTTAACACATGTTACATGTCATTCTCGAAGAACATACAAATAAACCTTTTAATATTCAATTCCTCCTATAAACTACCATTTCATTATCAATGTGACCAATATAAACTCATAGAGTGAATAAGGAATAACAATTATCATGTCTAAGACTATACACACAAAGCCATAGTCATAGTCTAACATGATCACCTAGATAACATTAGTAGAAGAACACATGTACTTTCACATTGCTTATAATGTAGGTAGATATTGTCACACTTCACATATCAACTATATAAATAACCACATTACTTCAAATAGTTGCCAACAAGGCCATAATCATCATATTACTTAAAATAACGCCCACAATCCCATCATTCATTTGCCAGTAAAGGCACTAACCCGCAACACTAGTGGGGACCATACAGATCACACATAATCGATGGTCGGATAACACGAATATAAAGGTAAATAGCGCACATACACCCACTCCATCCTCAAAAACACAATCTAATGCCAAATCTCTCAAATTAACATCATAAGGCCCTTACCAATGGCCATGAACAATAAATGCAATGCAAATAATAATCAATGAAACTAGGTCAATTCACTACCTATCATCAATCTATAACAACCTAGATATCATTTACTACAATTCTACATCAATCATACCCATATAAGCTACACTAGCATCATAAACTGATCAATATCGAGTACCCATAACTAACTTCGTCAAAAACTAGGGGTTTCCATCGAATTCATGGGGTCGTGTATTAAATTCATTAAAATCACCAAATTAATAACAGTTCAATCATTATTCAATGCTTAAAAACCATTAATCCAGGAAAGCATCTATAGATCATGAGAATGGACAATTTTTTTAAAAAAAAACATTAGAAAACATCTTTGAAAGATGGAATATTTGATTAATCAAGTTTTAAAGATCAAAAACCATAGGTCAATAAATATAATTCTTCAATTTTATGAAGAATCTCAACTCAATTTTTCAATCCATGCCCTTTCATGAGTTTTGGCTCCAATGGAGTTCTATAGAATTTCTACGGTATTGGGGTTTTGATTTTAAAAGAATGAAATCTTCTTAGTTATTTTGGATTGTAAATACACTTAAAATATCCAAAAAAAATCCTTATGGAACCTCCAATACTCTTATTTGGACGTGGGGTGAATTTACAAGTTCACCTCTCAACTCACAGTGAACTGCACGCATGGACAGACCCATCGACGCTTGGAAATCAAGGGACCGTTTGTCAATAAACGGCCATCCTTTCCTTCGGTCGTTTTATTAAAAGACTCACCTTCTGTCTCTCATCTTCCCTTCCTAAGGTCCAATCGTTGAGACACCACCAACAAGGCGTCGATTGCCTTCCATTTGTAGATTGTCTTGGGCAGTCTTGGCAATCAAGGTCCCTTGGATTGTCCTTGGGGATGTTTGGATGGATATTTCCAAGCCAAAAATGATTGTATACAAGTTTAGAACCTCTCATATGAATTTACTCCAAAACAAACATATAAAGTCGAGGTAACATGTGTAACACATAAGGTTGTTTCAAGGCAAAACTTTCGAACGTCATGGACATTCTTGGACATTTGACCTCCAAACTTCACGAAATTGACACACTGCCTATATACACCAAAAGAACTCATCGAACAAGGGCCTAAAATACCCTTAAAGTATTAAAAATGGTATAAAATGCCCTTTTCATCCACCTATTGGTTCCAGAATGCCCTTTTCATCCACGTATTGTCTCCAAAATACCCTTGTCATCCACCTTTATGTTCAAAATTGACCACTTGTTTAATTGTTTTGAAATTTAACTTTTTTAAATATTTTTAAAAATACTTGGCGTTCAATTATTGATTATAATTATAATTTATTAATATAATTTTATACACAACCCACTACCACTCATTACTAACTAAACCTAACCCTCACGCAATTAATAATCCAATTATAAAATCAAATCTACATAAATACTCTAACACACGATGAAATTCTAGATTTCTGAAAATAAACATTCAAATTATTCGAGTCGAATTGGAGCCCTATTAATATAGGTTTAGTCAACTTATTTAGGAGGACACTTTCTTTTCAAAATAAATTAAATTTATCGAATAAAATGGTAAAGAAGTTACAATCCCGAATCGATTTCATGAAGTGTTTTTTTTAAATATATTTTTTTATATATTTGTATTTATTTTAAAACTTTAATATATATTTGCAAAAAAATACCTAAGAAGTACACCACATATTAGACATAATAAGAATTAAGATGAAAACATAGTCAGACTTTTAGTTTATTGTGATTTTTATTTAGACACATTGAATGTATGATAATTTTCTTCTAGAATTTTTGAAAACACTCAATGGGCAGTAGTTTGCATTAATAATGTAACGTTGTTCATTAATTTACAGGGATTTAATTACTGTGGGGTGTTAGTGGATGATTTATAAATTATACTAATAAGTTAAAAATTATAACATTATGTTGAGCGCCACTTTTTTTTAAACCAAATATTTAAATAGTTAAATAAAAACCGTTAAATAAGTGGTCATTTTGAACCAAAAGTGTATGAAAGGGTATTTTGGACCAAATGGGTTGGGTGGGAAAGGGTATTTTTGAGCCAATATTTGGTGGAGGGTAAATGTTTGTACAATTCCAATACTTTTTCCGGTTATTTTATGCCCTTTTCCGATAACTCATTTAAGAACCTTATAAACTTTTTAAACACATAAAACCACATATGATCCACATAGGTGACTTAGTCGTCGAACGTCTTAGTCGTCCCTTGATGTTTCACTTCCAAATCACCTAAACTCTTAGACACTGACTCAATACCACATTATATACCTATATTACCTTATACCATCACGTACACCATGTTAGGCTCTAGTTCCCTAAGTCATTTTCGGGATCTTACATTCCCCCCCACTTGGACAACATTCGTCCTCGAATGACACTTGCCACTCTCCGAACAATTCCAAGAATAGATATTCAACAAGGAGCTCATTACCATACAAGAGAACATCTCATACAATAAAACCAATAGAACATCAATTTTACATAATATAGAGGTTAACAACACAACAAGAAACTAGAAAACATTTTATAACTCATCATGGTACAATACTCACATGCTTTATTCCAAATAATGAAAAATAATTTTATATTCAATATTATACTCAGATACATCAGTTATAACCACATTAAAACAATTTTAGACCAAACAATGAATTAGTCAAATTTCAAAAAATTTAACAGAGAGCAGTCCAATACTACATTTAATTAGGCAATTTATGACAGATAAATTCTAATATGTAAGGTAACATCATATAAACACATTTACAACATAATCTTAACTTCATAAAATACACAATTCAAGGAATAAATAAAATTCAATTTCAATAAAACTCCTAAATACAATGTAAGGAATCATGAAAATAAAATTTCAACAACACTCCTAAACACAATGCAACATCCAACATACTTTTAGGTCTTTCTATCCCATATACTAGCCATACTTCCCCCACTTATAAGGAAATCATATAACTAAAAAGAGAAAATCAAGGACTTACCCTCATCATCATCATTAATCGGCTTCTCTCCTCTAGTCCGGAGTGCATAGAAACGCCTCTCTGCTTGAACGTCATCCTTTGGAACATTTGGAGAAACTTTCTTACCCTATATTCCTATAGAAGCAATGGTAAGATAATCTCTCACCTTGTTTCCTTCCTTACGCGCAAACAAAGCAAATCCCGATACCCCTTAGACACTCACCGTAATGTCTCTTTCCATAAGTAACGCATGTAGGATTGACATTTTGAGAACCACCTTCGCTCTCCAATGTAACCTTATCACTCCAAGGTTCTTCTTGAGTTAGAGACCTCTTCTTAAACCTATTTTGATCTTTTTCACTAGAACCACTCTTTTTCGAGTTTCTAGACATCCTCTTAAGTTTACACTATTCAATTGATTGGGCATACACTATAAGTCTATCTAGGGTCATACCATCATGTTTTATCTCCTACGGGATTCTTTCCTCACTAGATCAGCGACACCCGTAAAAAAAAGAATCATCTCATACCTTGGATTAGACACAAGAGATGGGGAATATCTAGATAACACTGATAAATTTAAGGAGTATTCCTCGATGCTCATATTACCTTTCTTGAGATTGATAAACATCTCCACCTTAACTTCCTTCCACTCACGGGGAAAGTACTTATGAAGAAAAGTTTCCCTAAATTCTTGCCACTCAATAGGACCCAACTACAATAGCCTATTGTCCTTCTATTGAGTGTACCGCACTTGAGCAACCTTTCTCAATTGTTATGAAGCTAGCTCCGCTTTCTCACTAGATGTAACTCCTATAGAACTCAAAACCTTGTACACTCCATCTAGGTACTGTTGCAGATCCTCTCCCACCTTAGAGCAAATAATGATAGGAGGATTTATGCTCACAAAGTCTCTAAACCTATACGTCATAGTGCTCTCCACAAGATTCTCACTAAATAATATACTAAAATTCACTTGAGTAATCATGGCTCGGGCTAAAGCAAGCAAAACCTCTCTAAGATAAATTTTGCTCAACTCCGGGGGAACCACTGGAGCATCATTACCTTCTCCCACAATAGGGACTTGATCAGCTTGAGCACCTTGAGGAACATGCTCAACTTCCACAACTATAGGAAGATCTCCTCATGCTCATTATTCTCTTCAACTGTTCTAGAGAGTGTCCTCCTCGTATTTATTTTTTTAGAAACACAAGGAAAACCATAAGAAAAGAGTCATCATAATTTTTACTCTACGGCATGACATAGGAGTAGAAAAGAAGGAAAACTCTATGGTCCTATAGCCTCTCGCCAATAGATGTGTTGCGACTCACACCAACGGTAAAGACTCTACTAGACGTGACTTGATGATACTTTTCGATTCCTAATATTACTTTCATAACCTATGATCCAATACCAAGTTTCTCCCTTCCCAAGACAACCCCTTAGAAGTTAGTATCAATCTCGGATTGTGCCCGGCGTACTTTATCTATCGGAGGTCTTGTTCAAGCCTTTACATATCATTCATCGTATATACATAATAAAAGTAGTGCAGAGTTAAAAAAAATTAAAAAACATTTCATAGTCTTTAAAATATATTTCAAATAAAATAATAGGAAACAATGTCTCAGTCTCATCAAACATTAGACACTAGAATACTTTTGGAACACGGCCCATACTTCAAAATATTGAATCACTTAGTCCATTACAATACTTTGAAAAGTATACATAAAAGACATCTATATATGCCCTCTAGTCAATTGAGGACATACTTTAACTTCACTTGAATGATGCTACGATCCAAGTATTGCTTCACCAATGCTCCTCACCTACCGACAATTATAGAGATATATAAAAGCATGGATTAGTGCAAACCACGTGTAATAAGTATGGCATAATGCGTGAAAATCATGAAAACAGACATTTATTAAAAATATGCATCTTTTATTTAAAATTATATCAGAATCATAAGAATAACATTTAACAACTTAAAAACACATAAGATATCATTTAAGAAATTATTTCAATTTTTGAAACAACTTAACAGTGAGCTACATTCACTGTATAATGAATTGCTTCACTATTACAGTGAAGTATTTTCTCTTTCTTTTTAAGACTTTCTAGCATGTAATTATCCTACTAAAATTTATCCTAAGACTCACTTAACCAACACAAAGAGACACCGTAAGACTACTTCTGATAAGACATATACACACTTACAAGACATCAAACATATGAACATGAGATTCTTCTACCAAAGGTGATTCCAAGTCTCACTTGAGTGAGTTATGAAGCGATTGCTGATACAATCCCTTATACACACACTTAAGAGATCCGATAGACTAACTATGAAAAATTATTCTCACTTAACATAAAAACATATATATGATATGACACTCTTTTACCATAGGCTATAAACAAACTTACTTAAGTAAATCAAGAAGATAACGTCTATTATTAACTTTCCAAGACTACCTAAACAATCCGAGAACTACCTTGTTTAGATCTTTGTCCACATAATAACTATTCCCTACTAAGTCATACTTAAGACTCATCTATGTAAGATACGAAGTGAAAATTCTTATGCCCCCTTCATACCTTAACAAGACACCTTAACTACTCTATATAAGTACTTATTCATTTAACATACTTTTTTAACTTAAGTCATTACTTTAACTAGTTCTTTATGGTTACATTAAACACATAAAGGACATTGAAATAAGGGTCTTGGACAAGACCTAGGAATTCCAACTAACTCCTTTAAAGCCTATTATGCAATGTCTAGATAGCGTCCCATACCACAACCTAGACTTCATAAAACTTCTTTAATGCAAATAGGTATTCCATATGGTGATAATAGGAAATAACCGATATAAAACATGATATCAAGACATGGAATCCGAAGTTCTAACCTACCTTTATGAGCGTGTTCTACTTGCCAATGGTAGAACTTAGACATATCCCATGTAGGCACATGGTTAATGAATATGAAGGATGTGCTTTGTAATCTAGTCTTATTCTTTAACTAGAACTACTTACCTTACCATACTTACTCGGTGCTAGCCTTTTTTCTTATAGACTAATTCACATTTAAGGTTCATATGAACGGGTTCCATATAAAGTTCGTAACAAATAACATTTACCCTTCCAAGGAAAGGTCTACTAGGTCTACCTTACAATGGCGAAAAGAAGCTGATCATGACTTTCCTAATATTTCATATGATGTCGTTCCAGCCTATCAACCTTATGTATATCATTCCTTTAATTGAAGGATACCATTACAGCTTACGAATTAAACGTTTATAACCTTACCACTAGGTTTAAGGTTTCACATAAAGGACACTCTTAATTTCATTTAATTGCTCATGCCAGTCATACATACAAGATTAAGAGGCTTTAGCATCGTAAGTCAAAAAAATACATAATCACTTTCACACATGCATCAAGTAAGGTCTACAAGTCACCCAAACAAGACACATCATACTTTACTTTAACACATATTACATGATATTCTAGAAGCACATAGAAATAACCCTTATTATCTTCAAGTAGTCCTATACACTACCATATAAGCATAATTATGACAAACAAGATATATAGTAAATTAGGAATAACATACATCAACCCTAAGACTATAAACACAAAGCGATAGTCATACTTTAACATAATCACCTAAATGACATAAATAGTACAACACATATACTTTAACATTACTTATCATGTAGGTAGATATTGTCAAATTTCACATACCCAACTACAGAAATAATCACATTACTTCAAGTACTTTCCGACAAGTCCACAATCATCATATTAATTAAAATAACGTCGACAAGTCCAAATCAATTGCAAGTAAAGCACATAACACAACCACCATAAGTGGACCATACCAATCACAAAATAATCGAAGTCTAATTAAGATAAAATAAAAAGAGAAATAGGGCAGCGTACCACCACTCCATCCTCAACACCTCAATCAAGTAAAAATCACCCAAATCATTATCATAAGGATCTTAGCAATGGCCATGAAAAATAATTCAATGCAATCATAGCAATAATCAATGAAACTAGGTCAATTCACTACATATTCATTAATCTAATACAACCTATATATCAATATACTAAAATTATTACATCAATATATAATCCATAGAAACTACACTAGAATTCATAAACATTAAATCAATATTCGAGTAACCCATAACTTAGTCAAATAATAGGGATGATCAAATTCATGGGTTCATAGGTTAATCTAGTTAAAACCACAAAATTAAGAATAATTAAATAACTATTCAATTCTTAAACCATTAATGCAAGAACTCGTGTATAGATCAGAAAATTGGACAATTCATCTTTGAAAACTTTTGAAAACATCTTCGAAAGTTGGGCTCCTTCATGAATAGAGTTTCAAAGATAAAAAACCCTACCTTAATGAAAGTTATTTATTCAATTTTATAACGAATCTCCACTTAATTATTTTACCCAATCCCTTCATTCTGTTTTGGCTACAATGGAGTTCTACAGAATTTCTAAGGGATTTGTGTTTTTGATTTTTAAAGAATAAAATCTTATTAGTGTTTTAGGATTATAAACATACTTAAAATATCCGAAATATCCTTAACGAAATGCCAATACTTTTATTTTGACGTGGGGAGAATTTAAAAGTTCAACCCTCAACTTACAATGTATTGCACGGAGGGACAAACCCATCGACGGTTGGCAGTCACCGGACCATTTGTCCCCAAACAGTCCGTCTTGTCCTTCTATCGTTTAGTTAAGAGACTCATCTTTGCTCTATACTCTCCTCTGAATAAGTCTCAATCGATGATACACCACCAACGGGGCGTCGATTGACTCACTGGTCGTCGATTGCCTTTCGTTTGTAGGTTGTTTAGGGCATTCTTGGACATTCTTGAAGTATCCTTCCTCAAGGACCCTTGGATGGTCCTTGGGGGTGTTTTACAAAACGTTTACAATCAAAAAATGATCATATACGATTTTAGAAGCTCTCACATGAATTTCATCCAAAACGAACAGGTACAACTCGACAAAAATATGCCTAGACACAGATTATCATTTCATGGCAAAACTATCGAACGTCATAGACTTTCTTCGACATTTGACCTCTAAATATCATAAAACCTTACACTCTTCCTATATACACTAAAATAAATCATTTAACTACTTAATAACCTCATTAAACAGACATTAAAACATAAAACATCATATGAGGCACGTAGGTGACTTAGTCGTCGAACATCTTAGTCGTCCCTTGACCTTTCACTTCCATATAACGTAAACTCTTAGACACTGCCTCAATAACACATTATAGACAAATTTAGAACCTTATATATTCATTACCACCATTCTAGGCTCTAGTTCACCTAATAATTTTTCAGGATCTTACACTTTTTCACCTTTAAGACCTTATTCCTCAATAGGTTCCATTAAATTGAGTTCAAAAGTTGAGTTTTCATGTGGGTTTTAATCCAATGCGAAATTGATGTTATTTATTACTCTAATTATGATTTCTTTTGGATATTATGAATATATTAACTAGTATTTTAACTCTATTATGTTATATCAATATGAATTGGTCTAGTTTGTAAAAGATGACCTATTCCCCTTAACCTTTGGTAATGATCTTGAAATCAATTATGTAATGTTGGTTCAATTAAATTGGATGTTGTTTGAATTAATACTGGATGATTAGATTGTATCAAATATGGATAGATTAAAATTTATTTGATTCCTATCATGCTAGTTCTTGAGAAGTTGATCTAGGTTAAGAGGTATATTATGGAATTGACCTAAGTCTTGTATCTTAAGCTTTGAACTAGTAATGGATTGTGATGATTCAATTGGATTTTTTATCATGTTGGTTTATTCATATGTGATGATATTATACCTTTGGTGGGATGTGTTATGTGTTAATGGTAAGACCTTGATGATGAATTATGAAGGAAACCTTGTAAATCTTGTAATTCCAACTCTGACTTGGTTAGTCTTGTAATCCCAACTCTTTATTTCAATTATGATTACTTGTAGCTAAGTGATGCTGTTCTGTTGAAGTATGACTTGTATTAGGATTGATAGGGTTTGTATCAGTTATAATTGAAATGTCTTGACTATGATGTGTGTGTCTTGGATAAGGTTTAAATGTTATAAGGATGGTGATAATTTACCAATGTGTCTCATCATGATTTGAATTTTATAATATGGTAACCTTACCTATATGAGTTTTAATGAAAGGACAATAATCATGCAAATATTATCGAGCTATTAGGATGATGTTTATACAAGCGTTAGACCCTATGACCTACATTAAGTTATAACGATTAATAAAGGTATTAAAGATATTAAGAAAGTGACTCTAGCTTAGCAGCGAGTGAACTAGAGTGAGGAGTGACCCTTCACACATAGGGAAGGTAGGATCACTAATGTACTTTTGAGATTGGAGATCATAATGTAGGTATCATAAAAAGGATCCATACGATATCTCCTAGTTCTTGGACTATGTTACCCCCATAGGAATACTAGCTAGTAGATCCACATAGTTGCTATGTTCATGTGTTTGTACTACCTTGACAAGTAGTCTACCTTTTTTCGGTGTAGGGTTTCATGACACTGGATTCCTCATTATCTTATGTGGTATCTGTCGATTGAGGAAAGATGTTTCCAAAAAGGTAAAATGAACTAAAAGATTGAACTCTAACTTAGATAACCTAAGTGGTTTAGCTTAGTCTAGGTAGGGTTATGGGACTCTACCTATTCATTGCACTAGTTAGCCTCAAGGTAAGTCTTACGAAGATATTCTTATGTATGTATATGCTTATAAATGCAAATGATATGGATATGATGATCATAAATGTTGATGACACTATGTGATGTTGATTACTCTTATGAACATGTATTTGGTCTATATTGTTAAAGTATGATATGATTAAGTAAGGTTTTTGGGCTTTCCTTAGTTATTGCATCACTGGACTGAAAGAGGGTCATGAGTAAAGGTCTTGCTTTGGTTATGTTGAAATGTACTCTTATGCATGCTTATACTATTATAACTTGATGATGGAGTTTCTTTGACTAAATGGACAATTATGTGATATGAATGTTTACTTGACTATGCCTTCTATTGTTGGTATTGTGATGTACATTCCTATGACTTAAGTAATTTGTCTTATTTATTGTTATGGTATTGTTGAATGTGCATAACACTTTTCAAAGTAAAATGGCATATTCTAATGAAATGTCCCTTTTTGGCATGATTTGATATCATATGTGCATATCGTCCCATACTTAGTACAAGTTGTGTACTACACCCATTTCTTCCCTTTCCCCAACATTATAGGTTATGGTCGTTGAAGGGTTTTTGGAGATAAATTTTAAGAAGACTTGTAATTCTTAATCATCCAAGTAGGGTAGGCCCTCACCTTCCGAGGGCAATGCCACTATCAAAGCTTATGATGTTGCTTCAGTTTTTAAGACTCTTATGTACTTTCCTTTTTATTTGGATATTCAACATAGTATGACCTATATGTGTTCTTATTTCATTAAAGTATGGGCTAGTCAAAAAATTTTATACTCTTACTAGATGGTTATGAGATGAGACTACTATTTGAGATTATGTTATATTCTATAAATCTATGTGCAATAGAAGTAGAAGATTAAGTAATCTTCATATACGAAGGTTCTATGTATACTCAATATAACTATACTATGTGTATGGAGAGGTATATGTAATCATCAATGTAGAAGTAGTAAAAAGTTTTAAATTTCCACTAATTTTTTACCTATAAACGTAATGATGTAAGCTAAGAGGCTAGTCTAAGTCCTCAAAAAAGAAGAAGACGCCAGTTACGTCTAGGGGGTGCTCCATGGATGTGACAAAATTGGTATCAAAGCATGAGGTTAAATATCTTTGAGTCAATGTCTCTCTTAACAACGTCTATGTAGATTCCTACTCATAAATGTGCAGCGCACCACACTTATGGGTAGAATCTATCTTATGCTTAGGAAACTCTCACTTTCTTTGAAGTTCAATATCCTTCCTCTAAAGTGTTAGCTCTATGTGCTTTTAACATGTAATCTTTTTATTGTTATTATAGGCAATGAATACTCGAAAGAATGTGGCACGAAGACTTGAGAAAGAGACTTCCAATGCGGGAGATCCTCCCTATGGTGATCAAATTCCTCCTCTTGAAGAAGATGTGAATGATGACCAAGCCCCGGTCGATCCTCATCTTTTTATAGATGTTGATACAAGGGATCTTTTCCTCCAGCCCATGTTCCCCCAAGTCATTACTTACTCACAACATAAGCCCGCTACTTTAACAAGTCTCAGCATGAGGTCCAAAGGCTTATCGGGAGGTTTGTACCACCGAAAACTACAAGTTGGCTACCATTGCCCTTCCATCTAAGGATTTCACTAGGAATTAATCCCCTACATTCTGGGTCCAAGGTTAATAATACCCAATGGAGTTATTGATGAATATACATGTCCTCTTATATCTATGGGATTGACTACTAGTGAGAAGGCCGAGTTAGACATTTACCAATTCAAAGTTTTAGACAAAACATAGTAAATTTAGTGGAGAGGAATAGGACGTTAAGGGGTGGACCGGTGAGTTGGGAGGTTTGAAAAAATGCTTTTCTTGAAAGATTCTTTCCTAGGGAGAAGTGGGAATCCATGGTTGTGCAGTTCATCAAACTTCATCAAGGAGGTATGAGTATGCTTGAATAATCTTTGAAATTCACTCAATTGTCAAAATATGCTCCTTCTTCGGTTTTTGATCCTAGGGATGAAATGTAATGCTATGTGATGGGAGTTTAGGATTATTTGCAAGAGGAATTTCATTCGGCTATACTACATGACAAAATGAACATTTCATGTTTCATGCTCAACAAGTGGAATAGGCCAGTGCTAAGAGAAAGAGTAGTGATGCAAAAGAGGGCAATGAGCTTTTTGATGTGTTCTTTCAAATTGTATGCTGCAGATTCAAAAAACAACATGGTTTTTAAAAGATTATTTCTAATCAAGTTCCTTCCAAGTTTCCTAACGCTAGGGATGATAGGTTTTCTAACTCTAACACTAAAAAGGGAAGGGATGCTAGTTCACAAACCAAGAAGCCAAGTTGTGGAAAGTGTGGCAAGAAGAATTGATTTGGTTCTGGTAAAAGTGGGCACAATGTTCGAGATTTACCAAATGTGAATGGTCAATACAAGGAAAGTGTACAACATATGGTTCTAATGATGCTCCAAAGGAGAATCGCTTTTAGGCTTTCCTTTCTCGAGGTAAGCAAGATACTTCTCCCGTTACAGTGACTGGTATGCTGAAAGTCTTCTCAATTGATGTATATGCTTTACTTGATCTTCGCTCTACATTATCCTTTGTAACTCCCTTGATAGCTAAGAAGTTTGAGATTTTACCCGATATTCTAATGAACCTTTCATAATGACTACCAAGTGAGTGAGTCGGTGGTTGCAAAGAGGGTATATAAAAATTGTCCTATAATGTTGCCCAATAGATTTAATTATGTTTAAAAAGTAGAACTTGATATGTTTAATTTTTATGTCATATTGGATATGTATTGGTTACGTGCTTTCTTTGCCTCTACAGATTGTAGAACAATGATTGTGGAGTTTAACTTTCTAAATGAGCCCGTCATAGAGTCAAAGGGGGAAAATTATATTCGTAGAGATCGAATTATTTCTTTTTTGAAATATCATAGGATGATATATGAAGTGTGTTTATACCATATCGTAAGAATCCAAGATTTAAACTTCAAAATCCTCCCATTGAGGTAGTCCCCATAGTAAGGGAATTTCCATTAGTCTTTCCTAAGGATCTTTCCGGTATTCCTCCCGATTGAGAAATTGATTTTGGTATCGACTTGTTACTTTATACCACATCCCAGTATCAGTTTTCCCCCTCATTTTCGGATGGCTGTTTTTTTTTTTTTTTTGTTTTTTGTTTTTTTTTTTTCTTTTTTTTTTTTTTTGGGGGGTTTTTTTAAGAGAAGGAGGTGAGAGATTTTTTTTTTTTTTTTTTTTTGTGAAACAAATTTTTTGATTTTTTTTTGTTTTTTTTCTACCCCTTCTTGCCCCGCCTTCCGCCTCAACGCAAAGAGTGACTGAGACAAAGGGCAGGAGACCGAGGAGGCGCGCCAGGGGGGAGCCGGGGGGGGGCTGCAAGGAAGAAGGAGGGGGTTTCCGGTGGAAGGACAGGATTAGCGGGGGCCAACGCAATAGGGCCTAGGAGAAAGGAGCCGCTCCCGGGGAGTGGAGACTTAATTGAATGACTACGGGGCAAGATCTTGGCTAACAGGTGACTTGAGAGGGGTGTTGGAATATCAACTAGGGTGAGAGTATAGTATAAACCCAAATACGACATTTCCGAGTCAATATGGCACTAGAGTTTTTAGTATTAACCTTTTGTCTCATAAGCACCGGCGGCATTTATAGATCTCATGAATAGGGTGTATCAAAGTCCCTAGATTTTTTGTCATTTCTTTCATTTAAACAACAACTTGGGATATTAAAAACGAGAGTCATCACATGGCTTATTTGATGGTGTGGTTACAAGTGCTTAAGAGAACTATAATTTTTTTTCAAGAATAGAACGAGCGATTTGGTGAGTTTGCGTCATTTCCTTTGTCAATATCAACTGCTAGTGAGGGGAGTTTAGTGGAACAAGAAAAACCTAGGTGGTGAGAATTGGCTGACCATGTGAATCCAATCGATATTGTATTTCATTGGTCCTAGAGGGTTATTAAGCGAGTAGTTGATAAGTTTTTTGGCCATCCTTGCATCTCCTTTTGACAACCATTGACCCAAAATAGTAAGAACTTTGAATGTCGGGACCATTTGAGAGTAGCATCTAGATCTTGAAATAGGAGGCTTACTTCTCACTATGTGTTGACTTTACCAAGGGTACCAAGGGTTTCGTTTGTTATAGTTGTGATGCATCTCGAGTGGGTTTTTAAGGTGTGCTTATGCAACAGGTAAACTAAGTAGCCTATCCTTCTAGGAAAACGTATGTTCATCAGAGAAACGTACCACTCATGATCTGGTTAAGCTCCACGCTACAGTATTTTCCTCGAAATATCGAGGTATTATTTGTACAGTATTCATATTGATGTGTATATACCAACCACAAGAGTCTTCAACATGTATTTACTCAAAAGGAGTTGAATCTCCGAAGAAGAAGGTGGTTGGAATTATTGAAAGATTATGATTTTGGTATCAACTTGTTACCTGGGAAGGTGAGTTGGTGAATTAAAATTTTTTTTGTCTATTACAGGCTCAACATATTTGAATCAAAATGGACAATTTTTTTATTTGTTTATATTCTTTTAGGCGAGATATTGGCTATTTTTTACAAGGGCGTATAGTCACTTCCTTGGTTCTAAGATAGATTCCCTTCGCAGGACTAACCGTGCAAGTTTTAGTCTTTTACCAACTATTGAACATTAAAATCTTCTCACACTCTCTTAGCACATCATTACACTATATGATTATATGTTTTCCCAGTTTAGGAGTTAATTTAAGCTCATGCACTAGATGCCTATTTTTTCCATGCTCAGAGACAACATATTAAACTTATTTTAAGTTATACATGCAAGCACTCGCAATGACGGGGTATCATTTTTTCAGCCATCATGTTTCATTTTAATGCTTTTATACTTTTACAATCTATGACATGCCAGTTCAACAGAAAATTAAACTGTCTCTTGGGAAAAAAGAACACAGACAAGAAAACCTGAAGAGACCATTGTGAGTTAGGTTATGCAGACTTCACCATACCACTCACTTTAAATTTACCCCACCACCACGGGAAAAAACTTGCAATTATCCCCAATGCAATAAAATAAAAATAATAAGTTTGTAGGTGAAGTACACTTGTGGCAAAAATCGCCGAAAAACTATCAACATTTGGGTGGGGTCAATTTATCGTAACCCATTAATCATCAACTAGGCCACACTCAGTAGTGCCCACATCAACCCCCATATCATCACTAGTGCTCCTCTCACCGATTTCCTGTAGCGAACTGGATGCCCAACAACTATTTCATGCTCTCTCCTATGACATAGATCCTCATATACCATGGAAGCCCTCCTATCAAACTTCAAATTTTTCTTCTCTCTCTTCTTCGCATGGGCCTCATCACAAACCCAAGTAGTGTGGATGGAGAGGTGCCTCTTCGTACGCATAGATTTCTCAGTTGATGGCTCAACATTGACATTGAACAAAGCATCGAGCACTGAATCCTCTTCGAGCTGTAAGGAAGAAGTCAACCACATCTCCAAGATGGGTGTCGACATCGGCTCGAAGGTTGGCCAACTCAGCCAGGATTGTAGAGAAGTCAGCAGTGAGGGTTAGGTGTGATAGAACCCGTAGCATAAATACATAAGGCGTATTTGGACTGCCTGAATCTACTGCTCGGCATGTTTGGGCATGCGCTTCTCTATGCGTCTTCTACTTCAACAATGGATTTCTGCATCAATAGCCTGAATATAGTGGAGCAGAGTGTCTATATGTGCCTCCAACTTATGAACCTGAGCTTGTAGGATCAGTTCTTCATATAATGGTGTGGATGTTGATGAGATAGGGGCTCTTATGGCTACATGTAAAGATGATGCTAGAGTGGGGTTAGCAGATTTTGGTGCTACCACGTCATACCCTTGGGCTAGCTTTACCGTCTCAGCTACATTCTCGCTCGGTGGGGGGAACCTCAATTGTGAACCCTCTGCGAGGTGCTTCTACATTGGCCTCAATATATATGAGACCTATATCAATTGTCCCTGTTGGGCTACGTAGTTTATCATAGTGGAAATTGTCACTCCAATGTTTTAACACAGTTAAAAGATAAGACAGGCAAAAGTGTAAGTGATAGAGGTCTTGAAGGCCCTAACATGAATCACCGCTATAAGACCCCGAGTAAAGTCTATGTCCAATCTTGCTACTAGAGCTTCTACAAGAACAACCCTAACCCATGTGACTATATGATCATATTGCATGGGCGAGCAGCAGTAAGAAGAACTTTGCTTCAAAAGTGAGTGTCGCCTTCTTATGATCAGACCTCGGGGATCTATCAGCCAATCTTCCTTCTTACCATCGGTCGCCACATATTAAGCCAACCATTTCTTTATCTCCTCATGATGTGCAACACTCCGACAAAACTCACTACTATATACAACCATCTACCTGTAGTCAAACTCTATAGTATTAGAAGTCCTCTGTGTGTCGGTGGTAGGGCCGTATAGGAAACATCAAATGGAAGACTCATATATGTCGACCCCAAAGCCCTAGACTATTGAATAGGGAGAGGGTCCTGTTTGGCTAGGTTTTGCTTTCCTATCTATAAAACCTCTAAGAGTAGCTACATAGGAATCATGGAACTCACGAATGAACTCCTCACTGTAGGTACTAAAATTTTAAGTCATGCAGTCGAATATGTGTAGATTGAACAATTTGTTCACCTCGAGGACAGTGTGTAAACTCTCTGTGAGGACTCGATGCTTCATTATAACCAGCCGGGTCATCACCCTATTTTCGTTTAACATCTTGCCATCGCTATACTTCTGTTACTGGCCCTCGACGTCCAATCTATTTGTTTCATCATCCACTAGTGTTGGGTAATCTTCTTGGGGTACGGGTACAATTTCTGAATTGGTAGCCTTATCAGACGAGGATTGGTGGTCTAGGTCCTCCGCTGTTGTGGCTCCCTGAGAGTGGAACCAAAAGTAGTTGTTGCTTTAGACCTAGAAGATTGGTCCGACCCTGAAGCAGAGGGTTACTCGTACATAGATGCCGAGCCACCTTTAGAACTAGAGGCTGCCAAGGATGGTGAACAGGTCAATGTGCCCTCCTCATCAGACTAGGAGACAATGAATACAACGAAAGTCGCCTTCAGGGGGGTTCCCCTAGTGACCCTTGTTGCTGGTGTTATTGTTGACGAACCGAGAGGGAACATAAGATGGGTCTTGCTCATTATTCGAGTCTTCTCGATCATCCGACAAAACGGGGAAACCAACTTGAATTTTACCCTATTGGGGTACACAATGTACTTCTTGGGAGCCATTTGTACCTGATAAGAAATTGTTAGTCTAAACTCAGCATAGTTGTACACTCGAAAAACAATGGAAGAAAGAAAACTAGAAAAACAAAAACACAGTTTTTTTCTAGATCCACATCGACGTAACCCATCGACAGTCCATCGATGTTTTTCATCGTCTGACACTTGGACTTATTCTTGGGTTTTTTTTAAAACAAGAAAAGACTTGTCTAATAAAAAGTATAGGCGTGCAGAAAGGTCTATTGATCAATCGAAAGATCATAGTCCATTTCCATCGTTTCACACATATATTTATTTTATCAGCAGATTAAGTTATGTTCTCCAAATGAAACGACGGACATGCAATAGTTCCTCGATCAATCGATGGACCGTAGTCAACTTCAGTTGTTTTGGAATTAGAAAATTTCTAGGGTATTTAGTTGACGAACCTCATCGACGGTACGTAAATAGGGTCTTATACTTTTTGCCTAAGACAGAATTTAGGTATGTAAAAGTTCCAATTTCTGTTAGTTTCTTTAGTGTTTCCTTTTTACATAATCAAGTCTTAAACATACATTTTTGACCCATCACCTATGAGTTCGTCATTCCTAGGGTTCATATTTTATAAAATGCTGACCCCAATTAAGTCAAAATAAGGAATCTGAAGACGAAACTTTCAAACATAAAGAAACACACACATTTTAGATATATTATTACACTACACAACACATTCTATCCATATGAGGGACGTAACTACATAATTTTTGGCATGCATTTTCTCCTAATGTATTCCCTAGGCAAGACCCACTTTCGAATTCTTATTCGTAGCTATGATTGAGAAGTCAATCTTAAAATGAAATGAAGGCATCTTTCATAGCACGGTTGTGGTTGTTAGGTACTTAGAAGAAGTAGCCTACATGTCCAACCTCAATCACCGGCCTCTTGAGAAGGAAGAACAGAGAATTTTGAAGAGATGGGAAGTTTGGGAAGTGAGACTTCTAATTTGTGAGTGATTTGGGACGTTGATATATAAATAGGAAGGACAGTACAGTAGAAAGAAATTTCGATTTGTCGGAATTGTGGAATGTGTTGTAAATCTATGAGTGGAAGAGGAGCGAATTTGAAAGTCATGTCTTTTAATATTTCAGGTTGTGTCGGGTCAGGTCACTGGAACTTATTGGACCTACGAAATCCTGTCGAAGGTCTGTAGGTCAGTCGACAGTCTGTCGATTGGGACCGTCGACCACTTCAAGACTTGCAGTATTTTGGAACATACATGGGATTTACAAACACCATCGACCGTACTCTAAATAATCTCCTAGAATAGGTGAATTCACCAGATGTTGTCACTGGTATGATTTGAGCCATTGACTTTATTGTTTGTGCATTGTTAGACCCAGGAGTGACTTTATATTTTGTAACACCCTTTGTCGGTATGAACTTTGAAATTATTCCTGAGTTGAATCCATTCTAGCAGAAAGAGTCTATCATGAATGTCTTGTTTTCGTCAGTCAAAGAGTATCATGGCTGATTTAATAGAGTTATACATGGTAAATTTTGATGTCATTCTAGGTATGGAGTGTCTCCATGTCTATTATGCATCAATAAATTTCAGAAGTCGAGTTGTTATGTTTCAGATTTCAAATGAGTCAATTATCGAATGAAGTAGTAGTTAACAAGTGCCTTAGGGTCATTCCAGTTCGTACTTTAAGGCGAGAAATTTAGTTTCAAAGGGTTGTATGTATAATTTAGTATGAATTAATGACTCAAGTGTTGGGGTACCTTCCATTCAATCAGTTGCTGTAGTGAAACAGTTTCTAGAAGTCTTTCTTGATGACCTAGTCGGAGTCACTCGTGAACGAAAGATAGACTTTGGCATAGACATCATCTCAGATACTTGTCCTATATCTATTCCTCCGTACAAAAAGGATCCAGTTGAGTTTTCAAATTTGAAATAAAAGTTATGACAAAATATCTAATTATATCACTCTTGTTTCGATTATTCAACGGGGACCGGAGTGACCGGATTCTGTTCCAAGATTGTTTTCTCACCTTGGTGCTCCCGTCTTGTTTGTATGGAAGAAAGATGATTCCCGCTCATGATAGTAATAGACTGTAACGCCAGATTTACTAATTTGCACACCATAAATAATCCATGTCCGTCATGTGATTCGAAGGATAGATGATCTTTTCAAAAAGCTTAAGGGTGCTTCTTGATTCTCAATAATTGATCTCTAATCACGCTACCATTAATTAAAAGTTAGGGAATAATGACGTCCAATGACAACTTTAGAACTGCTTTATATATGGGGCATTATGACTTTTAGTTATTTCTTTTGGTTTGACCAAATGCCCCACAAGACATTCATGGTTATTAGAATAGAGTCTTCAAGACCTTATTGAGATTTCTTTTTTATCGGTTCTTCACTGATGACATACTGGATATTCAGTAATTCAAAAGATCAATTCTAGTCCACACTAGCTCGCATGCTTCTTTTATTCTTCCTTGCCAGCTCCGGCTTTCTCTCTCCGGTTCTCACCAGTTTGACTTTTGCTAAATTTCCTAGCCCTTCCTTTGGGCTTTTTTTCCGCTTCTTGGGCTTAGATTTTTTTATCAAAAGTATACAAGCAGTTCAAAGGTCCTAGACCCACATCTGTCTATAACCTATATAGACCGACGTTTCTCTTCTGTTTTTGCTTTTTTCTTCTCTACCTGGTGAGTATCTCCTTTTTTTTTCGTGCAAGAGTTGTTTTGTTTACTTAGGTCAGGCTGCTTAAAGATCGGGGGTCTTCTACCTTTTGGGAGTGTTCGCCACATGCTCACTCGAAAAGTCAAGTTTTTAAATTAATGGCCTAAAGTCTTGTGAGAAAAGCTTTTAGGAATTGAAAGGAGATAAATTACCATCCACCAGTTTCAAACCTTGACTATAGGGTAACTCACGGTTTATATGTTTTTGTGATGCATTAGTTGGTTTCTTCTGCTAACGATGTGTTGATGTATATTGAAAGGTTATAGCTTATGAACTAGAGAGTTGAAGGTTCACGAGAAGACTTATCCAACTCATGACATAGGAATTGGGCAGACAGTACTATTGTTTTTGCTCTTAGCTATCCTGTGCGGCGCTCTAGGCCTTGTACTTTTGTTTCACATTCTTCCCTGCTATGCCCGTTGATCCTCCTCCAAAGGGTGTCCGCTCCCCTTCTTTTTGTTTCCCAGAAAATAGGTTTGGGAGTGAGAGGGTGTGGTGCGGTGTATTTGTGGA
Source organism: Solanum habrochaites (assembly GCA_027704765.1). Taxonomy (NCBI): domain Eukaryota; kingdom Viridiplantae; phylum Streptophyta; class Magnoliopsida; order Solanales; family Solanaceae; genus Solanum; species Solanum habrochaites. The sequence goes on along the minus strand of JAKWJA010002499.1, from coordinate 38,100,376 downwards.
CGTCGTTAAGTTACGGCTGAGTTGGTGGTGGGGGGGTAGTAAGTGCTTGTGGGTGGTTTGGGGCCTGTGGCTGACGCTTGGGCCGGTGGGGTCGAGGTTTGGATAGGGCGCGGGAGTCAGTTCTCCTCAGCTCGTTAGGAAATACCGACGTCATTGTCTCTGGTTCTCCTTCTCCCGGCTTCCTTCTTCTTTCATTCGTTTGCCCCCCTCGTATGGCTCCCGGCTGTTTGTCTCCTAAAAGCACAAGACGCTTGAATTGAGGGTGTGTTGATAAAGATTGTGAGGTCGAGGCTTGTCTTGCCGTGTTTCGTTTAGTGGCTCCCTTTTTGTACGGGTGTCGTCTCGCTTGCGGGAGCTCTGGTTTGCTTTGGTAGTTAATGGTGCATTCGTGCGTGGAGCATGGGTTGTGGGGTGGGGGGTTGGGGCGGGTGTACGAGAGTCTTGGAGGGGCTGTTTTTGCCCCTCTTTGACGCCCCCCTCGTCTTGTTCGCCCCCTCCTGTGCACATGCGCGCCTTACTTCTTTTCTTTCGACGGTCTGTCATACTCACCAGAAAGGAACTTCTCTCTGTCTTTCCCCCGAGATGTAAAAGAGATGGCGGTGACTAAAGGGGTTCAATCATCACTAGTGTGAGAGGTGAAAGAAAAAAAACACCAAGGCTCCATTTTCTTGATTTGAAGGCGAATGTTCAAAAGCAAATAGAATTGTCTTTTGAGCAAGGAGGCTATGGTGTACTGAAGTACCAAGGTATATTGTGTATACCTAGGGTGGATGGAATCAAAGAGAGGATCCTGGAGTGGGCTCATAGCTCCTTATATTCCATTCATCTGGGTTCCACCAAGATGTACCCTGATTTGAGAAAGATATATTGGTGGGAAGGCATTAATAAAGATATTGTTGAGTTTGTTGCCAAGTGACAAAATTGCAAAAAATCTAAAGTACAACACCAAAGGCTTGGAGGCTTAGCTCAAACAATAGAACTTCTAGAATGGAAGTGGGAGATGATTAAAATGGACTTTATCACAGTTTTGCCAAGATCTAGCAGACAACATGATTCTATTTCGGTGATTTTAGATAGAATGATAAAATGAGCCCATTTCTTGTCGGTAAAGACTACCTATTCAGATGAGAATTATGCCAAATTGTAAGTTCAATAGGTTTTGAGACTTCATATATTTCAAGTCTCCATTATTTCATATAGAGATGCACAATTTAGGAAATCATTCAGAAAAGGTTTGGGTTTGAAAGTTAACTTAAGTACTGTTTTTCGTCCTCAATCAGATTGAAAAGTAGAGCTAACTATCCAGAACATAAAAGATATGTTGAGATCTTGTGTTGTCGACTTTAAAGGGGAATGTGATGATCACATAACTCTCATTGAGTTTGCTTACAACAAAGTTATCATTCGGGCATCCCAATGGCTCCATATGAATCTCTTTATGGGAGAAGCTACAGATCTCCTATTGGGTTGTTCAAAGTTAGTGAAGCGGGGTTAATAGGATCCAAGTTAGATAACCAAGTGTTGGATAAAGTGAATGTTATTCAAGAGAGATTGAAAACAGTCAGAGAGTCGCCAAAATTCCTACACGGATGTTAGGAGAAGGCCATTAGAGTTTGAGGTAGATGATTGGGTATATCAGTAAAATCCTCCCATGAAGGGGGTTATGAGGTTTGGTTAGAAGGAAAAACTTAGTCACCGGTATATTGGTCTTTACGGAATCTCCAAAAGCCTTGGCAATGTAGCATATAATTTGGAGTTACAGCAAGAGTTAGAAGTGGTTCATTCGGTATTCCATGTGTATATGTTTAACAAATGCTTGGGTGATCCTTTATTGATTGTACCAATTTGGGATTAAGGATAGCATATCCTATGAGGAGATTCCAGTTTAACTTTTGGATTGTCAATTATGCAGTTGAGAACAAAGGAAGTTGCATCGGAGAAGCGCATGGGAAGCTGAGGAGGATATGAAGAGGAGATATCCACATCTCTTCGAATCCATAGAGAATGCAGTACTTTCTTTTTGTTGGTTGAGTGATGAAATGATGTTACTATCCTTAGTTTAGTGAAAGAAATATCATTTGAGGACAAATGTTCCCAACGGGGACATATTGTAACATCTTGTAAACTAAAATAGCTAGGATTTAACAAAGAAACTAAGAATAGTTATTTTTGGAAAGAATAGGAATAATATGGAAAATTGCAATAGTGCATAAGTGAGTTTTTGATCATTTTCAAATAACCATAACGTCTAGCTCAAGATGAGTTAGGGTTAGTTCCTTACATGGTTAGAAAACCCTTGGATATATCTTCTAACACTGCCTGAGGTTTTTTTTTTGTTTTTTTTAAGGCAAACATTTTGATTGTATAAGGAGATATACATATCGGAGTTTTATTGTTTAAACTGAGAAAGGTCCTATTTGGATTTAAGTAATGGTAACAATATTTTCCACAAACCCTATTATGATCCTAATTTTTCGTTTTTCCGGGTTTCCTCCCATCCGGGCCACCCTGTTTTAGTCAGGATTATAAAAATACTTTTTACACTTAGGGTTTGGGAGAAAAGAGAAGAGAAGAAGGAGAAGGGAGAAAGAGCAAGATTTTACCTAGGACGCCAATAGATTCTACTGGAATTCATCGAGGTTGATCCCTATTCACGTATGTGAGATCTTTCTATGTTGTTTTCTTCCACCCACACACCAATTCGATTCAATTTATCAAGGTTAGTGTAGATTTAATGATTAACATTGACGTTCTTGATCAAAAATCATAAATTCTTATTTATTAGGTTGTTGTATACCTTTAGTTGTTTTTATTCGTATTGTTGGGCTGTTGTACGAGTCTAAACTACTGGGTATTGAGAATATTTGTGATGCTAAGTGTTTTGGGAAAGATCCATGGAAGTTTAGGTGTTAAGAGTTTAAAATGGAAGAACAAAATTTCAAAATCTCGTCAAATAGGACCTGGAGCGACGTGCCAACCAGAGCCCCTCAAGACAAAATCTGTCCATCAGGACCTAGCGCACCGCACCAGCCAAAGCACCTGAGGATAGTCTCTGTCCGTCAGGATCTAGCGCCCTGCGCCTCACAGAGCGCCAGGGTCCCCTAATGATCACTTTTTCCCCCATCTTTTCACAATAATTCCTAAGTGATGTGCCTATCGTTCCTATCTTATTACAACACTCTAAAGTACATCTAAACATCATGAAAGCATTCATAAAGATGAGATCATTAACCTTGAATCCATACTCTAATTCAAGGAAAGTTAAGATCAATCTCAAAGAAGTTAAGAGTTATATCTTAGAGTTAAGACACAAGTTAAAGTGAGTTCGTAAAGTTTTCAAGAGTCTTGAACATACATTCTAACTTTGTTTTAAGACTGAAGTTAAAAATCCCAAATTACCAACACATTTTACCAACAACTTAAGTTGGTTATTATTTTACTAAGAAATTATTAAAATATTTCTAACTAACTTATATTTTAAAACTTAACAATAAAATTCTATCATATTACCGACAAAAATCTTACTAATTATTTTAGTTGGTAAATACAGCGGGGAAAAATGACACAAAATTTAGCACATTCTATCAATGGATTACCAAAAAAAATATTACTAACGTACACCTTATATTGGTAATATTACCAACAAAGTATATATCAGTTAGTAAATAAGACTGAAAGTATTGTTTATATAATTTAATAACATATTACCAATGAATAACTAACCATACATTTACTAACGACTAGGTTGTATTACCAAATTTTTACCAACCAAATATAAATATATTGGTAACGTAGTAATGAAATGTAATGTGTTAGTAAACATGTCAGCCATTATCTAATTAGTTGGACAGTTTCCGAAGAATAAAGATTGTAGATAGTAAATTACTAACATCATTAATATAGTTTGTAATATACCAATCAATCATTAAATCATTGGTAAATTTAGCAATATGTTAATAATTAGTTGGTAATATTACATATAAATATTTAGTTTAATATTAACTATTACCAAATGTGATAAAATTTATTGGTAAATAATTAATTACTAACTTATATTGGAATAGTTGATAAATTTATCAATAGAAGTTAATTTTTTTGTAAATCATTGTCTAGTGTTGAGACTTTCATATTACATTTTTTGTTGTCTTTAGGCATTTAAACTTTAAATTTTAGTTTAAATTTACCTTTGGTCAATATTTTTTGTAAACGTGCTTAGATTAAAACTATGTTAGTTTCAATAGTTTTGAAAGGTCATTTTTTATCTAACACGGAGGTTGTTTCAGGTTTTGAGATTTTCTTTTTTGTTTGAGCCATTATGTGTTTTAAATCTTATGGTTTGGCTAAAATTAGACTATGTTCAATATCTTTGTGAACGTGCTAGGATGAGAATTCCTTCAGCGTAATTAACTCCTAAGGTCATCTTTTATCTAGTAGGAAAGTTTGTTCAGATATTGAGGCTTTCATTTTTAATGTGTGCCATTAGGTGTTTCAAATTATAAATTTTGACCAAAATATAATTTCGGTCAATATATTTGATAAACATGTGCATATTAAAATTTTGTTAGTATAGTTTGATTCGGAAGGTCATTTTTAATGTAATAAGACAGGGGGTTTGTGTTTGAGGCTTCCATTTTTAGTTTGTGTCGTTTGACATTTCAATTTTTATGTTTTGAACAAAATTTCACTTTTGTCAATATTTTGGTAATCGTGCTCGAATTGAAATTTTGTCACTGCGTTTAGCCATACATGTCTCATAGGATGGTTGTTTCAGTTTTGAGACTTTTATTTTTAGTTTGTATGGTTAAGCTGTTTAAATTTTTAGCTACAATTGAATTTTGTCAATTTTTTAGAACCAAGCTAAAATTTGAATTTCGTCAGTAGAATTAGCTCTGGAAGGTCATTGTTTGTCTTAAGGGAAGGTTGGTTTGGATTTTGAGGTTTTCTTATTAAGTTTATACCTTAAGTGTTTTACTTTTAACTTTTGGACAAAATTTAACTTTGCTTAAAATTTTTGTGAAGTGCTCTGATCAGAATTTTGTCAGCACGATAATATCTCTGAAGTTCATTTTTATATCTAATAGGATAGTTGGTTCAGGTTTTAAGGCTTCAATTTTCATTTTGTATTGTTAGACTTTGGTCAAAAATTAAATTTGGTCAATATTTTTTATAAACCTTCTCAAATTAAATTTTTGATATAATAATATGAGTCATAATGAGATTAACTTAACTTGATATCTTAGATTTTTCATTTTGTCGTTGAAATATGATTTCTAAAAGATATTAAATATTTTTTTATTTATACTTTTGCTCTTTTTATGATTGTTAAATGCAATAAATTAATAAATATTTTACTATGAATAACTCATTATTTATATATTTTGAACATATTGTCAATCATTACTAACCTACATTAAAACTAATTGATATTCACCAACAAACGAACAATCAATTAGAAAAAAATATTAGACAAAGATATAATCATACTAATGTATTTAAAATTTATTACCTACAAGGGTTGTGGTGGAGTGGTAAGTACTCTTCATTGTTAATCAAGAGGTCTCATGTTTGATTCCCCCTATGTAATGAGTTGTGTTTGTTAGGGAGCGCTTTGCTTTACTCCCAATGGACAACCTGACATCAATATGAATATAGTCGGGCTCCATTATGGGTTCAACCTTGGATGTGAACTAAAAAATTTATTTTAAAATTATAGATAACATTTAACAAACATAATTTTCTGTTTACTGAAATTTCCAACCAACCATATCGTAATAATAAAAGAAAAAAATAGTACTAACTCTTCTTTTGATTCACTAGTAAAGGTACTACAATAGGCTACCCTTCAATTAGTTTGGTGAATTGTTTTACCCCGCCACGAAAGTTTTATGGTCATATTTACACATGTTGTAACAACATTTTTGGTGTGTGCCACTAATTTGTTGGTAATTTACACACATTAATGAATATCAGTTGTATATTTAGTTTAAAGATTTTTAGCAATGAATTAATATACGTCACATTTGTGTACGGGTCAATTCGCCAATGGATTTGATCATTTACAAAAGAATTTTTTGTTGGGGATTTTGAATTTCTTTTGTAGACAAGAGTAAAGAGTTTATTTTAATTCTCGAAAAGTATAAGGGACTAAGTAATACCTAAAGTTACAAACGTTTTTCCACATTTAAAAAAGTACAGAGCCTTCGAGCTATTTTCATAAAAAGTAATAGCTTTTGAATTACGGCAGTTGGGAACTGATGATTTGTGAAGGATTTAAAGTTAATTTTTTGAAAACATTGCTCAACCACAATCTAAACATTTTAAAACATAATACAGTATATTAGACATAGTAGTTAAGCCACAACATGTGGAGATGTGGAGTTTCAGATTAGGCAGCTCACACTCTCCATATAAAAACCAGACTGTAGCCCAAATGGGTATAAAAGGGTCATACTTTTTATATTATCCGTTTCACAGTTTACTAGTACATTCCAATTACAAGTTCAATTCCTTAGTCTTTCAAGGTTAAGGATTGGTCGGTAGAGTGGACCGAATACTTATCATCACTAAGTTCTGAGTGATGTTGTTCGGGTTAGGAGAATATCCCAAAAGTTATTATATTTTTATATACATCAATTATTTTTATTTTTACAAACATCTCTTAGATTTGTTTTATCCATATATATATACATACATAGTTCAAAGATTTTCCAATCAGTTTTACTTTATTTTGCTTTTACTTTTAAAGTGTATTGTTTTAATATGAGTTGTTATTCATTACTTGAAAAGAGCCAAGGTAAGTGTCTCTTGTTACTTCATTCCAGCATATGTTTGTTTTATCTTTAAAACTCACATAAAACTCGTACATTCAATATATTTAAGAAAGTTTGCCTGTATTGTATTATGATGAAGACGTAGGTAAGTAGGATCAACATTAGGTGCACTGTTTATCCAGTGAGCGACTCAGAGTCAATTGATGAGCCTCCCTACTTTTCGAAGGACATCTTTAGTTTTAGATATTTCTTTAGTATTGAGTTGTTAGGATTATTAGGGGTCCTGTCCCATCATCATTCCTTATATTAGAGGCTTCATAGACAAATGAAACTAGTTTTCTTACTATTTCCTTTCACTTGTAATTCATTAAGACTTGGGTAGCCACTTTGACTAGTTATTTTCATTAATGTTATTTCTTGAGGTTATATCTTACGTTTGAATCTTCCGTTGAGTTAAGTAAGTAAAGTCAAGGGTTCGCTCAATGCCAATAATGAGTTTTAGGTGTCTGCCATGTCAAGGGTGTAGGCTCCGGTTATGATTATATAATAATAGATAAGATTTATTAAATCAAGCTTCCGTCACCGTGATAAAATTAGGTCGAATATATGCATTACCGATAGATTAAAAATTTACTATTTTCTCTTCTTTGTCTATTTAAAATTTTTATGTTTTAAGTTAATAATTCTATTCATTCAAATTCTTTTAGGGTAAAATATTCTCAAACATTTTATGGTCTCTTTAATATTTTATAATACTATTACCTTGACATTATGAATAATATCTTGTTATTGTGTATGCACGTACTTATATTAAAATATAAAAGACTTGGACTTGGACTTGGCTCTTAGGCTTTGATCGAAACTTAAAATAATATTTTTTTTTTACAAAAAATAAAATTTTCACAGACAAGAGTAACACATATATAAAGAAGGCTCATATCATATATATGTTTTAAATTTGATACAAACTGTACACAATAGGTCAAAAATTAAAGTGAGCAAAAGAAAGATGGAGATAATGATAGTTTATGTACACTCAATAATAATATTCTGACGATCATTTTTGAGAAATTTTTTCACAACATCTAGGCATGGTTGCAAAACAGTATTTCTCAATGCTTCGTCCAAATCATCTTTTCTATCATCTTTAAAAACATTCATAGCAAAATATGATGCACCGTACACATTTTATCGATTATTAATAATTGAATCTTGTCAAGTTGCTTACTAATTAACATATGGAATATACGCTAAACTTGAAATGAAGGCTTGAAAATTCTTTCTTGATCATCTCCCGTTTCTATATTTGTTTATTCCTTAAATATCTGGTCATTTCAGCTACTTCAATGGATCGTCGGATTCCTTTGGCGTAATATGCATCTGGAATGAAAATTTATCGCACTCATCCTCTAGACCTTCATGCAACATAAATTTAAAGAAGATTTGATAACCAAAATATTATTAAGAAAATTATATAAGAAAAGTTTTGAGCTAGCTACATGATATTATATCTTGATTGATACATAAAATAGTTTTAAAAATTAGGTGTAATCACCAAGTGATCAACCCTCATGTCAACTCTACGTTTCAAGACTGATTGCTCTACATCAATCCAAATAAAACAACTATCATACTTATATTTGATCATGTACATAGGGTCTTCCACAATTTTTTAATATACGAATTTGACCCTAAAAAAAATTGGAACACGTTAAGTATTTAAATTTTTTTTTATGTAGATGACAACTTGCAAACAAAAATCTTCAGCTGTGAAGTGTGAATCTCGCTGAATTTCACCTAAGAAATGGTGATCAAATTAACTTTCTACGAATTGAAAGAAATAATATTTTAATAGAAAAATATATTTTCCACTAGAATATATAATTACTACTATAAAATTATCTAGTAGTCATTGGATATAAAATATTATTTGAAATAAATATATATACCTAACAAATAGAGTCGTAACATTGTTTCACACCGTATGAGATCTTGTTTGTAACAATTTGAACTCCCTTATAAACTTGTATTTTGTCCGAGTTAATTATTTTCCTCAAAAATGGGTGGCAAGGTGAACAGAGAGACATGATTGCTCCGTTCTTGTTACTCCTACTACGAAGACCACTTCTTCTTGTTGAACTTTTTGTTGATGAAAATGAATCATTAAATCTACACTTAAAATAAAAAAAATAATAGTTAGTTTAAAATGGTGAATACATATAGTGAAACGTTAAAAAATCTTGTTAATAGAAAACTAATAAGTAGAAACGTTGCTTGAGTTTGAATATACTAGGTAAAAAAAACTAAAATTTTCATGATGGTTATTATAAAGAAAATTGCATTCAACTTTTATGGTAAAATATGTATGTTGAATTATTAATTCACATACCAATTTCCGAATTACTAATGCCTTTTAGGATATGAATGAATTTTTCAAAGTTTATAGATATGTGAACTTCAATTTTGGTAATTATTATTAAATGTCTTTTTGGATAAAGTAATTAGATGTACATTTTTAGGATATCACATACAACTTGGCGTATATGTATATATATATATATATATATAAATTCATATCTTTTAGAATAAGAATAGTTCAATAGAAAATATAAAGATATATCACCTTCAATTTTGGCGTTTAAACTTGAATTATTTTAGGATGATGTTTCTAGATATATCTTGTTGTGAGATCACAAACAGAGTTGACGAAACGATCGATTACAAAAGGATTGTAAAAAGAACACAAATATTTCTGACGAAATATATTCAAGTTATAATGCATCAAATCCACTATTTAATAACATGTGATAAGTGTTAAGTATAATTCCATTTGAGGGAAGAGAACAATACTTGGTAACTATTTAACCTACCAGTAATTATTCTTAACTTGTGAAACATATACTAATAGATAAAAATATTATTGAATCAAGCTTCCATCATGGTGATATAATTAGGTGAAATATATTCATTACTGATAGATTGCAAATTTATTATTTTCTCTTCTTTGTCTTTCTAACATTTTTAGGCGGTTTAGTTAAGAATTTTATTCTTTCAAATACTTTTAAGGCAAAATCTTCCCGAACATTTATGATAATTTATTTTATCACTTTAATACCTTGAAATTGTGAATGATCTCATGTAATTGTGTACACAAGTATTCATATTAATATATATTAAATATAGAAGTCTTAGACTTGGACTTGGGGCTTGGGCTTGGGCTTGGATCGAAACTCAAAAATATATACTTTCTCTATAAATAAAAATCTTTATACATATTAGAATAACACATATACAAATAATGGTCATATAATATATATTATTGCGATGCAAACGATACAAAATATGTCACAAATTAAAAGTGACTAAAACAGAAGAGAAGATGGAGATAAATCAAAGTTTTATGGTTAAACTAAATAAATAATATTGTGTGATGATCTTTTCAGAAATCTGTTCACAATATATAGGGGCATGGTTGCAACACACAATATTTTCCTCCCTGTATGTCATAATCATTCTATTTCACCTTCCTGAAAATTTGTCAGTTGCAAACATATGGATGACACCGACAATGATTTCTCGTTATAATCGTTGAATCCCTTGTCAAGTTTGTGTACAATGCCACATCAAGCAATACGTTAATTACTAAAATTAAGCTTGAAGAATATGTGCTTGATTATCTTTCTCATCTATATTTACTTCTTCCCTTAAATATTTGGCCATTTCAGGGACACAAATGGACCGTCGGATTCCTTTGGTGTAATCTGCATGTGAAATGAAAATTTGTCGCACCTCATCCAATGGCCCTGTATGCAACATAAATTTAAAAAAGAGTTTTATTTGAACATATATTTGATAACCGAAATATTATTAAGAAAATTATATTAGAAAAGTTTTGTAGCTAGCTTGATAATATAATATCTTGATTGATACATAAAATAGTTATAAAAATTACTTGTGTTGACCATTTGATCAACCCTCATATCAACTCATTAGTTCAAGACAGATTGCTCTACATTAATCCAAATAAAGCAATTATCACGCTTATATCGGAACATGAACACAAGGACTTCCACAAGTTTTTTCAATATACAAAATTGTCCCTCCAATAATAATTGGAACACGTTGAGCTTCAATTTTTTTTTATGTAGATGACAACTTACAAATAAAAATCTTCAAGTATGAATTTTGACAATGAAGCTTAAATTATTTTAGGATGACGTTTCTAGATGTATACTATTTTTAGACCACAAATAAATTTGACAAACATCGAAAATACAAAAAAGATGTAAAAAGAAAGCAAGAAGAGGGTGGCACGGAAGAGAAGGCACAGGGAGAACGCGGCAAGGTAAGGAGCCCAAACCCGAAAAGTCATTTTTTGGGAAGTGGAAGAGATATGGAAAGTATAAGGAGTGAAGGGGTGGGGAATGGTAAGGGAGGAATGGGATGTGCTGTGTTCATGATAGAGAGGAGCGAGGAAGGAGAGAGGAGAGATGAGAGAGATTAGTTATAGATAATATATATATCTTATATATATATATATATATATTTATTTATATATATATAATGTTAATGGCGTTTAGGAAAGAGAGAGAAGAATTATTAATTTCCCTATTCTAGGATATTATTAGTATTTATGACTTGGTTGTTAAAAAAAATGAAAATGGGCCAAATGATGCCTGGAGTATTGAACGAAATGTTACATTAAAAATATTGTTGGATGCAGAGTAGTAGGTAAATACTTTCTTCTTTATTCGTAAACTGCGACTCCAAATTATTCTTTTATTTTTTTCTAATTAATACATTATAAATTTAAAATAATGATTAATTATTATTAATATGATGTTTATAGTTTGGATCACTGGGAAAAGAGAAAAAAAGGACATATGCTAGTCGTAAATGGGTTGAAATCAATTAGGCTATAGTGTATGCTGTGTGGGTTCCTGGAAATTATTGTGAGTTAAGTTTTTGTTTGCACGATAGGTGATTAAATATTAGATCTGTCGACTCACACAAATATCATTTGAATTATGATACTAGAGAAGAATTTTACATAACATAAGCTTGAAAAACTTAGGGAAAAAAAAAAACTAAAAAAAAAAAAAAAAAAAAAAAAAAAAAACAAAAAAAAAAAAAAAAAAAAAAAAAAAAAAAAAAAAAAAAAAAAAAAAAACTTGAGAATAAATTTGAGTGAATATCAAAGTCAATGTTAAATACATAATGATGTGGGATGTTTTTAGTTATAAAATCTTAATGTGAATATATACTTGAATAGATTGCGTCGATTCAGAAGCTCAATGGAAAGGGAAGACTCAAATTCTGGAGTGATTATTCGATTGACCAACGCAAGTGCATTTCTAAAGCCTTGTTAAGCATATGAAATTCGTGTATTTCGTTGTGTGATATTTGAGAATGATTGGGAGACTTATTTCTTATTTTTTAATATTGTATTATAATTTCATTGTTGTGAATTGTGCCTTGTTATAAAAATGGTTATTTCCTCATATTTTCTTAGACATGTCATTTGCATTGCATCTGAGACATGGTTGTGATAAGTGTTATGTGATAAAAGGATGTACCATTTCGAGGGTATTATCATGCACCACGGTGGATATTGTATTTCGAGGGACGTATTGCGCGTTTCGATGGTAAGAAATATGTCCACCACAGGTCCAGGGCTGAGAGACAACGGGTGTGTATCATTAGGACAGACATACATCACTATATTTTACATTGCATTTCATGTCATTGAAAATTTTTATCATTGATGAACTTGAAATTGTATTTTAATGATCTTGTTATTGTTTTTCTCTAAAACTTGTGACTCATGAATATTGAGTTGTGATTGAGAATTGTAATATGTTAGAGTGTTGTTATTGAATTTTTTACTTTGTGAATTATTAGGTTGGGCTGCTTTTATGCAGGTTATAGTGTGGAGGTTCGGATAGAGTGTAAGGAGTACTTGTATTTTGTTCTCTTATCGTAGGTTTAGATGTTTGCTTGTTAGATACCGTGTGGTTTGGTACTCACCCCTTGCTTCTACAAAAAAAATTTGTTACGAGCCTTGATCGTCGTGATACATTCCATTTCTTTCAGTTTTGAGGCATCTACTGCAGAACTATGACGTAGTTGTTTGTCATCTCAGGGAACCTTCCTACTCTAGTTTATGATTTTTTTTACTCAAAAGATAACTATCACACCCGAGGATCACCCCGTAGAAGTAACATGGTGTCTTATACAACACCTTATATATCTTTCATGGCATAATCGTAATAAAATAACAGAAAATTTAGAACTTTTCATAGCACATCATATTCTAGAATCATCACTTTATATATATAAAATATCATAGGTACATTAATAGACTCGAAGTATCTTTGCCAACTTAAGAAAACTCAACATAATAGAATAGGGACACAACCCTTAACAACATAAAATATAATCCTAATATTACATCATTGGAAAAACATCTTGACATAAGTAACACTTGAATCATAAGTTTCCCCTTTACTTGATCTTGGGATATCTATCCAAGCTCTTCACTCTAGGATAGATCCTCTAGCTATCAACACCTACACTTTGTGTAAAAGGATGAGAAAGAATGGTATTAGTACAAGAATTCACTAAGTATGGAAATCATGTAAAAATATGCATTTAAAAAGGAAATTTCATTTGAAATCATGAAACATATCTTTTTATTAAACTTCACGAACGTAGGAATATTTAAGCACAATATAGCTCACATATAATATACAGACACGGATACTACTCATAATAGCAAATAAACCCATTTATCATATTTTGAGGCATATTCAATGCATACAATGTATTACCTCTCTTTTATTTTACTTCTTTACTTAAGTAACTCCCACATTTACATAGTAAAATATATCACCTTGTGATCATCTTACAATAGTATTTCATAGATATGCTTCATACACATAATCAAAAATATTCACAAGTCATAAGAACATCATAGACTTAAGCGTCACATAAGCTCCATCATCTAGGACAACCCTTAAGTCACACTAGTGCCCTGTGAAGGTAAAATCCCATAATACTACTTCCACCATGTGTTCCTAATAAGTCACCCTAGACTAGGCATAAGATACTTAATAAGTCATAACACTTTAATTTGTAAATAGACATAAGGCACATACTTCAAACCATCATATAAGACTCTTTCCCTTACTACATTCTTACTCATAACTCACATAGTTCATAGCATGAGTAAACCACCCTCACAACCCCTTCACAAGCTTACTTGTGCAATGTACACATATAGTCCGATACCCCCACATATACTAAGTAAACCCACTTAGAATCCATAAGTGTAATTGACACACATATACATAATTCATGTCTTAACATGACAAAGTAACTTTATAATTCATTCATATAATTCATGCATAACATCACATAAGTCTTACTTGCATACATTGACTAATCTTATATTTTGTTGAAGTTTACTTGTGCAATGCATTGGTAAGGGACATAATCCTACATATTCTAAATAATTCTATCAGGGAGTCATGATTAGAGAACATAATCTTATGTTAGTTTATTTCTTACTTTGGGAGATTTTGCTTTAACCGACATATACCATGTGAGCTACATGGAATCAGGTGTTCTCGTCCCACACCGAAAAGAGAGGGTTAACACTTGCCTAAGGTGTAACCAATCATACATAGCTATCTAGGTGGTATCCACAAGCTATATCGTACGATGGGACGTAGTTATGGAACATGGATATTGCTTCTAGAAACCTTTACTTACTAGCATGGAGGTTTCCATCTCATAAGACAATATCTATGTTGGGAACCCGAAGTTGTTAAACGTGAAGGTTCCCTTGCGGAAACAAGACTTACGAACGTGAAGCCCCCACTCTCATTTGTCATGTTCACTCAGTGTCGGGCTCTAACTCTCATTTTAAATATATTTAATATTTTAATGCATTAAATCATACAGAAGGCTTTTGAAGATTTCTCCTTTATACATCATATATCTCAGAGGATTCTAAGATAAGAATGTCCTTTAATTATAGACCCTTCTTCCTATGAAAATGTCCTATCACAGGCTCATTCAATCATACATCATGTATATGTGCATACAACGTGAGATATTCCTTTACATAATACCACAAATCACACATATTCATACTTTATTAATAATATATTACATGCATAGAGATAGTTAATGACACATAGGAGAACTATCCTTTCCTTAGTCGTTACATGAAGTGTATGCGTGTAAATTGGTCAACATTATTACACAATGGCTATTAACTTCATCTTTAGGAAGCCACCCTCTTTATTCCATAATGCACATCCAATCATAAACCACACATAAAATACCAACATAGGAGACAAGATAACGTCAACACTTGAATTTAAAACTCCAAACATTGTCTAATATCACACATTCGTGTAGGGGTACATAGCAAAGGTGTGATTTACCATTAATATTTATAAATGGAATCATCGAAACCCCACCTAACCCTAACGACTTCATTCAATTAGAGTAGACATCATCAACACTTAGATCATGACACTAGAATAGTAGACTACGCATGCAACTCCATGTTGTAATCTTCATAATAAGACATTCATATTATATAAATTGGCCTACAAGGCCATGATCAACACATATATATATTGACAAAAGTAAAACACCAACACTAGGTGGACCATATCCACATGCCATACAAGGCCATTTGCATTAACAATTCTTAGGAAGTCGAAGAGTGAGCAATCGTCCAATTTTTCAACAATCTGATCATCATTTGATGAGTTCATATAAATTTCTCAAACAATTACCAGTATAGGGAAATATCTTAAATTACATTCTAAATAAATGTAATTAAATCATCTTCAATATATAGGAGCAAGATCACATTAAGTACCTTACGTTATCAATATATACAATATGGAGGAATGTAGATCAACTTTACCAAAAATTTATACCTTGATCCACATGGATCAATTTCACAAAATTAACCATCATTATACGTAATAGGCAGTTTATATAATAAATTTATCATAATTGAATCTCATTAACCATAAAATAGGCTGAGTCGAGATTTAAGTGGGATCATGAGTTCATCATGAGATTTTATTTAATTCAACATGATAAACAGTATCTAATAATCAATTTTACATAATAATGTCTATGTAAACGTTTTGAGAAAGTACCCATGACTAGATTGAAAGAGTGAAGGTTTAATCACGAAATCTTCATTGAAAACATTGGAAGGAACTCCTTAGAAGAATGGTTGACTAAGGATGAAGGGTCACCATATCTTATACATGTACAAGAAAAAAACACTTTGATGAATAATCCATCGAAATACAATCTTAAGCTATTCTTGATCTTCATCTCCTATGGATGTTTCTAGAGAGGTTTCTTTTGGAGAGTGAAGTCTAATTTGAATAATGAATTATGTATCGGGTTTTTATAATAATAACCAACTTAATATAACCAAAAATTCCTAAATTAACCGCCTAACTTCAAGTTAGAATGTGGGTGAATTTCCCATTAACCCTTTATTGAAATAGTGCGCCTGGCAACCAAATGCAAGCCACATTGACGCCCACATACGACGCCCAGTAGACCCATCGATGGGCCATACTGGCAACAACTATTTGGGTCTGAGGGTTGTCATTTTGATTGATCTTTAACCAATCTAAGTATGTAATGAAACTTCTCCATCCACGGGGAATCACCATCAATACTGACCATCGTTCTTGGGCATCATTTGACACTGTGTGAAGGCACTGCGTAGCCAATATTTGGGGTTATCCTTGAGGGAACTTTGAGTAGTCGTGTCTGGATGTTTATGATGTAAAAACATCCCTATACAAGTTAAGGACCTTCCATATTAATTTCAAGCAAAATGTTCACGTAAAATATGTCAAGACACACATGCGACATCTAAAGGTTAGATTTCAAACGTCATCAGACGTTCTAGGAAGTTTTGCCTCCAAATGACTTTAAATTAAGCATGCATACTTTGAAAAACTTATTTAACCTATTTTAAAACTTTTTAGAAACATTTAAGGCTCTAATCACCTTAATTCATTTTGAGGGTCCTTACAACAACATAATTTTAGACCTGCTTGTTCTATTTCAATTAAAGTATTTACATTAGAGGCTTCTGCACGTGACATCCTTGTTTGGGAAGTGGATTAAATTTTACTTGTTTTTGTATTAGAAATTATCATTATAGTTTTTATTCATTTTTGCACTTTGTTAGAGGTTGGGTTTTAGATTGACTTGTCTTGGTGGGATAAGACGAGTGTCATTATATCCATTTTTGGGTCCTAAAAAATAGTATCAGAGCCCAGGTTCATAGGTGTTATGTCTATACAACTCGAGTCTACATAGAGTTTCAAGGATAGGTACGGAGAAGTTTGTACTTATATCAGAGAGTCTATAAAGACTATCACGAAACTTCCTTTTAATCTTTCATTCTCATCATGCATGGTTACCTTCTTTAGTATTGATTTATTGTATACTCTTTTGATATATAACGAGGACTAGAGATACTCTTACTGGTAGCATAAGTGAGGCACTTCCCGAGGCATATTTTAAAGCCATAGGTAGGTGTAGGGGTAGAAATCAAGCTAAGGTCGTGATCGTGGAACGACAATACCTAGAGTTCATAGCTGTAGAGAAGAACCAGTGAAGGTCCGTGCGAGAGAGGTCTCTCCAAAGCCTCAGATGGATGACAAAGAAGACCAGGTTTCTCTAGAGCCTATAGTTACACCTTTGTTTTGAAAAACATTATTGAGGGTGTTAAGTGTACTTGAGAGCTTTACTCAAAGTGGTGGTGCGATTGCAATACCACATGACTCTAAAACTAGATAGGGGGTTCAGACATAAGACAAAAAGGAAACTCCAGTTTTTCAGGATGTAGTGGGGTAGCTACTAGTCGATCCCATGGTTGAGAATGATCTTGCACTAGTAGTTGGGTGACTAGGTGTACCATTGGTTGTTTTGACAAAGGATGAGAAGCGTCGATATGAGATATTTTAATATTGACCACCACAATTTGAGGGTGGGAAGAGTGAGGAATCTCATGAATTATTGATTACATGCCGAGAGTTTCTAGAGGTAGTTCGATTAGTTGAGTGACATAGGGTTCGATGTGATACACTTCAGCATCGTGGGAAAGCGAGATAGTTGTGGAGGACTTATTTAGGGGATTTTCCAGTTGGTTCCCTCCAGTGACTTGGGAGAAGTTTTCCAATGCCTTACATGGTCATTTTATTCCTTGGAGCGTGAGAGAGAAGAGTTGTTTGAGGTTTGAGAATTTTAGACAGGACGACTTATCTGTTGCAGAGTATGAGGCCCCATTTTATCCAGTTGTCTAGGCATGTTTTTCCATTATTCAAGATGAGAAAAATAGGATTCGTAGATTTGTGAAGCAAAAACTTTCTTTATAAAATCGGCTGTGTTTAGATCTTCTAGAGAGGGTTTTTCTTTTCCAGTCCATTGTGAGTGGCGCCAAAGAGGCGGAATTATTGAAGGGAGAGAGGAGTTTGGGGACTCTAAGAGGTCCTATAAATTAGGTCAGTTTTATGGTGCCTTATCTTGAGGAGGGACATCACATAGAGGGAGTGGTTCATTTCTGCATCAGGGACCCGTTCAAGAATCTATGCAGACATTAGAGATATGTGAGATATCTCGAGGTTCTTATGGACAAGGTCAAGGCTCTTATTTTTCAAAGTAGAGAATTACAGGGTGAGGCAATTATAGTGGGTTTTTAGGGTACACACAACACTTTCTGGATCTGAAATTTAGCTTTGCTTGTGGAAATCCAGATCACCTTATGTGGCACTATACTTTTCAGAGGGTTTGTTGTGCCCCAACCTAATTGTTCATTTCCAACTAGACCATCGATACGACAGGATAGAGGCTGAGGCATAGCTAAGTCAGGTAGAGGCGGTAGAGTTTTTAACAGTGATTTTGCAGCTCATCACAGTAGAGGTAGAGGTACTATCTATGCTTGAGGTTGATGAGGGGTCCACTGATATGCTTTGCAATGAGACCTGAGGTGGAGACCTATGGTGGTATTATTATAGGTATTATCCTAGTGTGTCATCGTTTATGTCTGTATTGCTTGATCCAGGGTCTACATTCTCTTATGTGTCTACCTATTTCTCTACTGGATTTGATATGATATGTCATAGCATGACTACACCTATTTGTGTTTCTACACCCGATGTGTGAGCCCATAGTGGTGGATCGAGTGTATCGATCTAGTCTTGTTTTTTTTTGTTTTGTATTAAACTTGGGTAGGCTTAATCATTTTGGTGATGGTAGACATTGATGTTGTCTAGGGTATGAATTGGCTTTATCCTTATCATGACGGTCCTTAATTGTAATAGTAAAACTGTGACTTTAGCGATACTTGATATTCAAAGGGTTGAGTAGAATGGTCTTAATGGTTCCTATCGTAGCAAGGTCATTTCTTTTATCTATGCTTATATATTGATGGAGAGCAGGTTTTTGTATTCTTATGTTTTATTTTGGATTCTAGTACTTGAACCACCTCCCATGGACTGTGCTATCGTGGTTCAGAAGTTTCCTAATGTATTCCATTCTGATTTTCCAGGTGTTCTTCCTAATAGGGATTTTTTTTGCTATTTATTTTTAGTTAGCCACATTTCGGTCCCTCCCTACTGTTTGTCTCCAGCAGAGTTGAAAAGGTTTATGGATGAGTTCTACGATTTATTCAGTAACGGTTTATTTTCCCTAGTGTGTCACCTTTTGATTCCTGTATTATTTGTGAAGAAAAAGGATGGGACTATGACATTTGTATTGATTATAGACATTTGAACACGGTAACAGTAAATAATAGGTATCATCTTCTGCATATTGATGCATTATTTGATCAGCTTTAGGGAGAATCATTGTCCTCTAAGATTGAGTTATGGTTTGGGTATCATCGGTTAAAGATTAGGGCATTAGATATCCCTAAGACAACTTTTAAGACCCTCTATGGGAATTATAAGTTCCTAGTGATGTCCTTCAATTGGACTAATGCCCCGGCAACATTCATGATGTTTATTAACGAGGTGTTTCTACCATACCTTAATTATTTTGTGATTATTTTCATCGATGACATCTTGGTTTACTCCAAGACTGAGGAGGTCCATGTTCGACACTTGAGGATTGCACTTCAGAGTTTAAGAGAATAAAAGATGTATGCCAAGTTCTCAAAGGAATGTTGTAGCTTATTTATATGGAATTCTTGGGACACATGGTGTCAAAAGAGGGTAATAGTCTAGATTCCGCCAAGATTTAGGAAAGTTGAGGATGACCTGACCTGCTTATCCTATCGAGATTAAGTGTTTTATGGGATTTATAGATTATTATTGACGATTTGTTTAGAGTTTATCTACTATTGCAGCTCCATTGACTAGACTGACTTGCCCGGGTGTGGATATTCAGTGGTCTGATCAGTGTGAGGAGTGCTTTAAAAGACCAATACTATATTTACATCGTCTCCTGTGATGACTCTACATGTGGATGGTGTAGAATTTATTGTGTATTGTGGTGCTTCAGGTGTTGGATTGGGTTGTGTATTGATGCAGAAAGCAGGAAAGATTGCTTATGCTTCTAGGCAGATGAAGTCCCATGAGAAGAACTACCCTACTCATGATATGGAGTTAGAGGCTCTGGTATATGTTCTTAAGTTATGGAGTTGGTATTTATATGGTTGCATTGTGACATCTTCACTGATAAAAGAGTCTTCGGTATATCTTTAGTTTGAGGGATCTAAACTTCAGGCAGCAAATATGGCTTGAGTAGCTAAAGGACCATGATGTGTCCATTCTATATCATCTGGGGAAGGCTAATGTGGCGGCCAATTCTTTGAGTAGGAAGACTCCCAACATGGGGAGTCTTACAATACTTAGCATTGAGGAGAGACAGTTGGCTAGAGATGTTCAGATGTTATTGAATAGTCTTGTTCGGTTGCAGATTTCAGAGGAGTGTGATGTGATAATTATTTTATTGAGGTTCGGTCTTTATTAGTCGAGTAGATCTATGCGCATAAGTTTGATGATGAGATTTTATGTTTCATTCGAGCCAATGTATTGAGAGGAGAAGTAAAGGAGGTTGTCCTTGATTCTGATGGTGTCTTGAGGATTAGAGGAAGGATTTGTTTTACCAATATGGGAGATTTGATTAGATAAATTCTTTAGAAGGACCATTGTGCTTGATATTCCACCCATTCGGGGGAGGATGTCAAGCCTGGTGCGTACAACCTAGACGTGGCAACCACCTAGTGACCATTGTTGTCCTGAAGAAAACTCTTGGTCTTTCAAACTCATAGGAAGAGTTAACTCATATGTAAAGCGGGAAACATTCTCATGAAAAACACTTTAAATAATAGGCACTGCTAAATGACACTTAAGTCTCAAAATAATATATGTATGTCTGAAACTAAAGCAACACCCAAACTGACTATCTAACTATCTATTTTTCCATGAAGCCTCTTCTATTACAAGATGAATGTTGGGACAAACCCCTCAACATTATATATGGAAATACTTGATGTAACAAAGGGTCCTTCGGAAACAAAGAGTCTCACCACCAACCATGAATGCTAAAACTAGATGAATGAGGCGCTGGATGTTTATTGCAGTTACGTGCATCTCCATCATGAAATTATGCAGGCCAACTGGCATCAGAACATTGAAGTATGCTAGTTGAAATGCTAAACAGCAACGACTAAGATTTAAAGGAGTAAAATGAACGTACCTTCGATCTGCTCAACTCCAGAAGTCATAACTCAATATAAAGTAGTAAATACACATGTAATATATATATGTATATATAACTTAGTTCATTAAAATTAATGCAATAATAAATTCAACCTTACTTATATATAAAATTAGTATAGTTTCTATGGGAGATTTTCTGACCGACAACTATGATAATGAACTAAACGATGGTAAACCATCTTATCTCACGTTGTAAGAGGATCGCTCTATACCTTGCTGTCGGTATTGAACCTGAACTACTAAGTGGATTCACTAGTCTATGCTAAAAAAAACTAACGAATCATAAAAAAAAAGTATGACCCTTATATTTCCTTGCTGGCTAAATTGTATATGGAGACTTGAGTTAGTATGAACTAGCGTCCCTATATCGGTGCTCAATACTACAACCAAAATACTTACTTATATGTTTTTAAAACAACTTCTTCTCTTGTTTGAGGTAATTGCTCAAACTTTGCTTTAAAATCTCTCTTCGAAATCATAGTTTCTATTTTCTAAAACTAGCCTAAGGCTCTGTGGAATTATAGCTTCCTCTCTATTCTCAACATGTAAGAACATTTGTAACTCTTAAGGACTACTTAGTTCTTTTATTGATTTTGATAAATGAACTCACTTTTTTCTCTTAGCATTAGTTGAAACTTAACTGAAAGAAATACTTAGTTCCTTTATAACTCTGAGATTTTGACTGAACTCTTTAATTTTTTCTCAACTTGTAGCTTGAGCCTTAAAACAAATAAAAAATATTTGTTGAAGGCTCTTGAAAACTTAAAGAACTCACTTCGGCTTTGTTTACAACTTTTGGACTTGACTATTAACTTTTTTGACTTTGATCTTCACATTCCTCGAATTGGATTATGGATTCAAGGGTCATTATCTTATGTTTATCGATGATTTCATGATGTTTAGATGTACATTAGAGTATTGGAATCAACTAGGATTTATAGGTACATCACTTAGGAACTCATATGAAAAAATGGGAAAGGGGGGAAAATGGGATTCTGGGTGACCTTGGTGCTCTGAGTGGCCCGGGGCGCTAGAGCCTATTAGAAAAAGGCTTCCCTAAGGGCTCTGGCAGGTGCGGGCCCCCATGTCTTGTCAGACGAGATTTTTCATCAATAACATCAATGTTCACCATTAAATATTACAAAACATGCTGAATTAAACAAATTGTGTGTGGGTGAACGAACCCAACACAGAAAGATCTCATATATCTCAACAGGGATCACCCACGGACTAATTCCACTAGTAAAACCTTAGCGTTCTTGAAGAATTCTTGATCTTCCTCATCTCTTTTCTCATATGCCAAGCCCTTAGTGTTGTCAACTTTTATAAAACCGAATTGGAACTTGGTTTTACCCCTAATAAGTACTTAAAACAAATTATTAATACTAGGTTCATAAGACTACTTTACCTTTACTAAAATCCAGATTGCACTTTTATCAGCCCAACAACCCAATCTCTGAAAGATACATCTCCCACATAAAACATCTAAAATATGCAAACTCGGCACCGTTTGAAAGATCTTCCCAAGGGCTTTCCAACAGAATAAAGAATTCACCCGAGCTCCTCCTTATTTGAGAGTTATTACAGTTTGAAAATTACCAAAACTCACTTTTATACTTAGGAAATTTTATAGATTTTCTTTTTACTTCAAAAAATAATTATTCTTGGTTTCTTAGCTTGTTCTTAGTTATTTCAATTTACGAGATGTTACAATATCTCCCCCTTGGTAACATTCGTCATCTAATTAGAAGTTTTTCATTAAGCTAACTGTAGTAACATCATTTCAACACCCAACAACAAAAGAAAATATTAACCTGCTTACATATAGTCTTATAAGGTGATATGAAGAGAGATTAGTACCTTGATCTATATTCTCTCTGGATTCGAAGAGATGTGGATATCTCTTCTTCATATCCTCTTCAGCTTCCTAACTTGCTTCGTCAGCAAAATTATTCTTCCAAAAGACTTTGACTAATGCAACATCCTTTGTTCTCAACTTGCGAACTTGAAGATCCAAAAAAATTGAACTGGAATCTCAACATATGATAAGCTATCTTTAATCCCACAATTCTCAATTGGTACAATAAGTTAAGGATCACACAGACATTTTTTCAACATAGAACTATGGAATACCAGATGAACCACTTCAAATTCTTGGGGTAGATCTAACTCATATCCTACATTGCCAACCCTTTTGGAGAGTCTGTAAAGGCCAATATACTGCGGACTAAGTTTCCCCTTCTTACCAAACCTCATAACCCAATTAATGGGTGATACTTTCAGATACACCAAATCGTCCACCTTAAACTCTAATGACCTTCTCCTAACATTTGTGTAGGACTTTTGGAGACTTTGTGCCGCTCTCAATCCCTTTTGAATCACTTCCACCTTCTTCATAGCTCAGTGAACTAGATGTCGACCAAGAAATCCTTCTTCCCCAACTTCAAACCACCCAAAAGGAGATCTATATCTTCTATCATAAAGAGCCTCATATGGAGCCATTTAGATGCTCGAATGGTAACTGTTGTTGCAAGCGAACTAGATGAGAGGTATGTGATCTTACCAATTCCCTTTGAATTCAATCACATAATATCTCAATAAATATTCTAAGGTCTTGATAGTATGATCTTCTTGTCCATTTGTCTGAGGATGAAAAACATTGCTTAAGTTCACCTTTATACCCAAATTTTCTGGAAAGATTTACAAAATTTATGCAGTAAATTGTGCACCTCTATCTGAATAGTGCAACAGGAAATCCATGAAGTCTTACAACTTCTTGAACATACAACTTATCATAACTCTCGGCCAAATAGGTAGTCTTTATTAAGAAAAAATGTGATGACTTAATTCTATCAAAATTTACCCAAATAAAATAGTCATGCCTGCAAGATCTTGGTCCACATTAATCGTATGCCACTTCCATTCCAGAAGTTCTATAGTCTGAGACAAACCTCCATGACATTGGTGCTCCACTTTCACTTGTTGGCAATTTGGGCACTTTTAACCAAATTCAACAATATATTTCTTCATGCCTTCCCACAGATATACCTCTCTCAAATTGAGGTGCTACTTGGTGGAACTCGGATGAATGAAATATATGGATCAATGAACCTTCTCCACGATACTCTTGGTATCCATAAACCCTAGATACACACAATCTACCTTAGTACTTCAGTGAACCATCTCTCCCTTGTTCATAAGCCAATATTCTTTGCTTATGAACATTTTCCTTCTAGTAAAGAAAAATGGGTTTTTGGTCTTTTTTCCCTTTCACCTCTGACACTAGTTATTATTCAGCGCCATTAGTCACCACTATCCCTTCTTTTGTGGAATTTATAAGTCTAACTCCCAGATGTGTAAGTCTATGTATATCTTTAGCTAGGTCCTTTTGTTCTTCTTTAACCTGGGCGGTACGCCTTACATGGGTGGTAAAAATATACTGATATCATTATCCTTGAGTAATTCTAACCACCTCCTTTGCCTGAGATTTAGCTCTTTTTAGGTGAACACATATTGGAGACTTTTGTGATCCGTGAATGTTTCAACATGAACACCATAAAAGTAGTGACACCATATCTTCAAACCAAACACTACTGCAAACAATTCTAAGCCATGAGTTAAATAATTCTTCTCATGAACCCTCACCTGTCTGGAGGCGTAAGCTATAACCTTGATATTCTGCATTAACACACATCCCAAACAAAATCTCGATGCATCAAACTACACCACAAAATCATGAGTACCCTCTGGTAAGGTCAATACCAGAGCAGTAGTCAATCTCTTTTTCAATTCGTGAAAATTTTCTCACAAGCTTCGGACCATTGAAACTTGAATATATTCTGAGTTAGTTGGTCAAAGAAGATGAAATGAATGAGAAACCTTCTACAAACCTCCCTAAATAGCAAGCCAAACCCAAGAAACTCTTTATATCTATTTGTTATATGGGTCTAGGACAACTCTAAACTACTTCTATCTTTTGGGTATCAACTCTAATCCCATCATCGGAAACAATGTGATCCAAGAATACCAAAGAATTCAGCCAAAATTCACACTAGGAAAACTTGGCATATAGCTCCTTATCTTTCATGTGTTTAGAACAATTCTTAGGTGACTGGCATGATCTTCTTCATTCCATGAATAAACAAGTATGTAATCAATGAAGGAAAAGACAAATAGATCTAAATAAGTTTTAAAGATCCTTTTCATAAGTTCCATGAATGCTTCTGATGCATTTGCCAAACCAAAGTTTATAACTAAAATATCATAATGCCCAAACCTGGTTCTAAAAGTTGTGTTTGGAATGTGACATTCCCTAACTTTCAACTTATGGTAGCCTGATCTGAGATAAATTTTTAAGAAGCAAGAAGCACCATGGAGTTGTTCGAAACGATCATCTATCCTTGGATATGGAAATTATTATTGATGGTAACCTTATTCATTAGTGGTACTTTATAAATATCCTTAGGGAACCATCTTTCTTCCTTACAAACAAGGCCGAAGTGACCCTATGTGAGGCACTGTCAAATGAAACCTGTATCTAACAAATCTTTTAGTTCTTCTCTCTAGTCTTTTATTTGCTGGTGCCATTCTGTATTGAGGAATAGAGATAGGACAAGAATCTAGAATGATGTCTATGCCGACTTTTATTTCTCTATCATGAGGGACTCTAGGTAGATCATCAGAAAAGACTTCTGTAAACTGACAAACTATAGATACACCCCTTCGAAACTAACCTCCTCTCCTTAAGGTAAGAAATAAAATTACCCTTAGGCACTAATGAACTGCTACTCCACTATATGACTGACTCAGTAAGAATCTTAAATTTGACAATTCAAAATCTATAATGTACTGACGCATAACATGCATGAAGCCAGTCAATTTGTAGAATGACATCAAAATCTACCATATCCAACTTTACTAGATCATCAATGGTATTCTTGTGATAGATGGAAATAGGACAATGACAATAGACACTTTTTGCTAGAATAGACTCTTCAATGAGTAAAGAAATACAAAAAGATCCACAATGTTTTTTAGGATGAATCTCAAACTGATTTGCAACATAAGGACTTATAATGGATAAACATGTTCATAGGTATAAAAAAGCATAAAAATTAAAAGAAAAGACATTGATCATGCCCGTGACCACATCTGGAGAATTCTCTTGCTCTTGGCGGCTAGTGACTGCATAAAGACAGTTTGCCCCTCTGCCAGTACCAGCAGTGGCTGCCCTAGGTGCAGCCCTGTCTGGTGGAGCAACTGATGAAGATTGGTCTATCTTGCCCAGATTTCCACCTCTCTACTTAATATTGGGACACTCTTTCATGTAGTGCCCCTCTTTACCACATTTGAAGAAACCCGATGGGCCACAACGACACTTACCAACGTGGTTTCTGCCACACCTAACACATGCAGGAGCCCAACTACCTTGGGTTGTAATGGTCTAGCCTTAAAATCCTATGAATTCTAGCCTTTATACACGCTTTTGTTTCTAGGCGTAGGGGCACTAGCAGATAATTATGCAAGCCCCTTTCATTTCTGAAATCGTGGTTGACTTGAACCACCCTCATATTGACTAGACTCATTCCCAGTCTTATCTTTCTTATTTTTGTACTTCTCTCTTCCCTCACCTTATCCTGTTCAAATTGTTGCACATAGACCATTAACCTAGAAATGTCTATATCCCCAATCTACATTGATGTCCTACCCTCTTTGTTTGAAGAACAACTCGAACCAACAACAAACAAGCTCATCGTGCTTCTCAAATACTTAACAATTTCCAGAGCATAGAGAGATATTTCAGTAAAATTTGACCCATACTCATGAACACTCAAGGAGTCATGTTTCAAGATAAGAAACTCCAACACCTTTGCTTCCTTCAGTTCACGGGGAAAGAAAAGCCCCAAAAAGGGTTCTACAAATAAAGCCAAACTTGGATGTGGTGCATCCTCATCTCTACCCTCCTTCCACTGGTCGTACCAAGTCCTAGCCACACTTTTGAGTTTATATGTGTAACATTCAAGAAAATGTACTTGTCTAGTGTAGAGTCTATTAGGTTTTAAGAATATGTATTTAGGTACATAGGCATCCCAATGCCCAATATTGAGTAATATTGGGCATGTTAGAGAACATTGGCTTAAGGTAGTTAGCCAATTTTTATTTATTAACAAAGAACTTAAAATACACTTGGATGTTCAACTTCTTCAATCCAACCTTATTTACGAATTGTACCTGCAATGTATACCCTAAGCTAAACTTTTTGTTTTCTTAGCTTACACACATTAGGTACGAGTCATGAAAGTTTCAAGCCTAGGTACCATCGCAAATGATCATTTAAAATGATCATGTAGATTAAGTAGTGCCCAAGGTCATAGTGAGGATCCTTGGGACAAGAAGTGAACTTTCCAAGTGCAACTAAAGAGTGCAGGGTTAGGAAAGTTCACGGCAACACTTGTCTAAGCACCTGTGCTACCGGCCAACATATCAAGAGACCAAGCCCAACCGATTCAGTTAGGGTGGATAAAGGGCCAGTACGTGTCGGGTCAAGTCATTTGGAGCCGATCTTCCTAAATAATCCTAGGATCTTACTAACTTACTTAACTAGATAACTAAACTAGGACTAACTTAAATGAACTAAATAGTGTGCCCGAAATCCTAAGACCTACCCAGGTTTTACTAGCCGAGTACCTAGCTAAAGAAACATCCTAGTACCTAAAATATGATGGTCAAAAGGGGTTGGTTATAGTCCTAGTAAATTAGGGGTACTTTAGTAATTACTCTATGTCACTTAAATAATTAAATTAGAACCTTAATTAATTAATTTAAATTCAAGGTAAAGCCCGAGACCTTTAGAAAATATTCAGAATTTTGCTAAGTCCAATGCTCTCCTATTTTTAGTCAATTTAGGAGGGGCGTTTCGGTAATAATATAATTGATTTATTTAATTAAGTTAATTAAACTATGTTGAATTAGTCAATATTCAGTTCCTAAGAGTTAGACTCACGTTTATCCAGTAGAAACTCACAACTGAGAAACAGTGAACAAACGTAGGAAAACGAGAAAAATACTCTCGGTTCTCCTTAGGAATTTTCAAGGCAATTCTTCAAGACTTTCGTGCAAAGTATAGGGTGATATTTGTATATTTAATTCTACGATTATGGGTTTCTCTCTTTGATTCCTTTCCCCAAGATGCTTTTCCAACGTTTTGAATTCAAGAAAATCGAAACTAGGGTTGTTCCAAATGAAATTGTTGAATGTTCATCACCCTAGTTCACCCCATTTCCGATTCTAGTAGTATGTAAAGCAAATCCGAAGAATGTTGCTGTATGTGTGATAAACTGATAATTAGTGTATGTTTTGGTGATTTTGGATAAAGTGAGTAAGAACCTCTACAGGTTAGATCCAATGATAGAGTATCATTTACATGACATATAGCATGATTTATAATGCCAATTGGGTCGAGAAGATTAAAAATTTATAAGGTGTTATGAAATATAGTTTTACGTGATGAAAGGAATGAAGGTTTTTTGATTTACTGTGTGGTAACATTAGAATGTTTGAAGGTGTTGTGGAATACAATGTTTCCAAGAAGAAATAAGAATGAGAATCAAAGTTAGGTGCGAAGAATGTCGTTTGGGGATATGCTTATTAATAATATGAATATCTCTCGTCTCATGGTTCATGCTCAACAAGTAGAAGACACTAGGTTTTGAGGAGAACTATTAGGGCTTCAAAGAAAGCAAGTATATGAAGGGGTTCGTTAAGGTTAGGATGACATTAAGAAAAGGCCTTATGCTGCAAGAAGGGGTTAAAGAAAGGTGTTTTCTAATCCGAATTCCCTACAAAATTTCCAAGGCTGTGATGAGTAGGGTTTGGGCTAACCCAAAGTCTCACACAAAGAAGAGGTACTAAACTCACCAAAGAAGAAAGACCCCCTTATGTGAAAAGTGTGTCAATAAAGCATTAGGTGTTACCTTGTCGTTAATTAACATTGCTTTGGGTGTTGCAAGCGTGTCCACAAGGTAGGGATTTCCTTAATTTGCAAGCGGCTCAAGACAAAAGACGAAGGCAAGTCAATTCTTAGTGGTTCTAATTGTGGACCCTACAAAGAAGAACAGCTTCACCTATGGGGTGAACAAGAGAGTTCTCTCCAATGTGGTGACGGTATGGTACATGTTGAGAGAAGATTGACTATGGAAACATGTCAAAGGAACAGGGTTGGTGAAGTTGTCTGAGAGTTAGAGTTGAGTACAATAGGACGTAGACTGAACTCAATCCTAAGTTATGAACAAGTCTAACTGTGTGTGACTCGGATTAATGTTGTAATCATAGTGTTGTTGTTACAGGAGTCCTAGTTGACTAGTATATTGACTCTTCTCCTATAAATGGGTTATGTAACTTTATCATCTATTTCTCATACAATCCTTGATCTTCACATATCTTAGAATTTACATGGTTTATAGGTCCAAAATAAAGCTTTTCCCCTCTTTAACGAATAAGATGTCAAAAAAACAACTAAATTTTCAAACCACAATGGCTCCTTCTACCAACACTCTTTTGACCTCTTCACTTCATCACCTTATTTCGTCCTGCTCCATTAAAATTAATGCGACGAAATATCTTCTATGGAGGACACAAATGAATAAGTAGATTCAAGTGATGAGAAGAACCTATTTGATCACAGAACCATGTAAAGAGACCTTTTCCACTAGACCGACTACAAAGAAAGTTGTAGAAGGCGAGAAGGGTGTAGAAGATAGCAACATTGTTGATGAATGGGAGGAGAAGGACGTGTTACTAACGAGTTGTATATGGACTATAATCGACACTTGTAAATGGACTCAGGAGTTGAGAACATAATCAACATAACACCTGTTCACAACACGTCCAAATCAGGTCTAAAATTAAAGGAAAGTCTTGTAGTCCCTAAGATTAATAAGAATTTACTCTTAGTTAGTAATCTTGCAAAGGATAATTGTTGCACCATTTAATTTGATAAAACAAACTTTTTTGTAAAGGACAAGAAGATAAGGGAATTGCTGGATAACAGAAACAAAAAGGAATACTCTAGGTTGGAATGATTAACATCTATGCTGTCACTGCTTCACACGATTGTGACCCCTGTCCAGACCAACATGTGGCATACTAGAGTTAGGACTCGTAGTTGAAGATTTTCATGTTTTGACTAGTATAATAGTTGCATCAATAAGTAGTATTGAATAAAATGGCCTACTTATTTGTTCAGTATGTCAGTTGGGAGAAGAGTTGGAAACTTTCTTTTTGTTAAGAATAAAAGTGGAGACTGAACATTTATTGACACAATCCGTGCCTAACGGACCATCCTATAAAACCTTCCCCAACTATATGAAATAATTATGTCTATTTTTGTTGATACATACAAGATATACATGGATTTGATTCCACTGAAAAAAGAAGTCTGAATTCTTGAGATCTTTCTAAAGTATTTACATAAACTGGTGGAAAGACAATTTTCTAAAGAGATTAAGATTTTTCAGTGTGACGGAGGTGGTGAGTTTATCCAAACAGACTTCATTAAGAATTTGGAAGAACATGGCATTATGAGATATGTTTCATGTCCTAACACACTTGAACAAAATGGAATTGCTGCGAAAAAAATAGGCATATTGTAGAGACTTGGCCTAACTCTACTACTTCATGCTAATCTACCTTTGTATTTATGGTTGTAAGCTTTCCTCAGTGTAGTATTTCTCATAAATAGATTTCCTTCATCACTCCTAAAAATGGTGACTCCATTTTTCAAGTTGTATAGGGAACAACCTGATTAGAACAATCTAAAAGGTAGGTGTTTGAATGTTTATCTATATCAGGGGCAACATAAGTTCAATCCCTAAAGGGACCTATCCGTGTGTGTTCCTTGGGTTGAACACAAAGCTTACATAAGGTATAGATGATATCATCCCTCTACAAAAGGGTACCTATCCAACCACATGTGGGTTTGATGAAAACCATACCATATGGTCTTTAAAAGCAAGCTCAGCTACTATTGATGTTTCATCTCACATTGCGCTTTGTTACAGTATTTCTGTAAATGAAGGCAAATTATAATTGTGATTAGGGAACGAACATGTTGCTATTCCACAAAAATTATAGGTGAGTTTATTTAGTCTATATGGGATTTTATGTATTTATGTATGGCGAGTTGCCGCAATGTTATAATCTTTTAGATTGGCCTATGATATGAAGACATCCATTTTAGGACTATATCATACATTAGAAATATATATAGTAGTCTATATATATATATATTATATATATACTATATATAATATATATATTATATATATATATATATGAGTCTAGTATAATCAGTATAATATAGATAAGTAGCATAATATAGGTCCCTAAAAGTAGAAGAATATGATTAGTCTTTGTGAAGGGTATTCTATGTGATACTTCGTTATTTAGTATATTAAGTGAACGAGAGAGGTACGAATTAAACCTAAGGGAAAGTAGTTGTAGAATTAAAAATTTTAAAATAGCCTATTTTTATCTTATGAATGTACCGGGATGAAGCTCCAGAGTCTTAGTCTTATCCTATCCTAGGCCTCATGCACAATTAAGTCTAGGGGTTCTCCCTGGATGTGACATTGTTTTTTTTTTTTTTTTTTTTTTTTTTTTTTTTTTTTTTTTGTTTTTTTTTTTTTTTTCTCTGTTGTTGCCTCCATAAGCCCAACATTCTCATCTGCTGCAAAATTAATAGAAGGATTTCACTAATAGTAATCGATAGAGGCAGGTATTACAGACTTAATTGTCTTTGCCGCATGTGTAGGTCGATGAGATCCCCTAGCATAGGAGCCTTAAAATTTCCAAGAACTCTGGACGTCTTTAGCCAACACCTCTAAAGGGGGAACTAAAAACTTTCTCACCGGTTCTTCCTTTTGGCGAGAAAGAGTGGAATCACCTCCAATTACTTAACATGATCGGTCACATAAAACTTCTTATTGCGGAAGTCATGTGAATAGATAACACTTGTAGTTCAGATTCCAAACCTCTAATGAACAACCACATTCTAGGATCAATGATGTATCATATCTAGATAAAACGTGGAACTTTTCTTCATAAGAAGCCATAGATATACTACCCTGTTCTAGTGTCGTGAACACATCCTTCTTGCGATCTTTTAATGTCCTGGGCTCATACCTCTCTAAGAATAAGGCAGGATATTGGGTCCCAGTATGTTCCGATAATGTAGACTCTCTACATTCCATGTAATCTCTCTACCAATGTATCGCCTCACCTTGAAGTTGAAAAGACAAGAACTCAACCCCATGATTGTGAACAATACCTAACTTATGAAACCTCTCATAACAATCCAATATGAACTCATAAGCATCCTGTCTCTGAACAAAAGAAATACCCGGGGCTTGATCTTGATGATCTTGGTCAACATATAATTATCATTTCAAGTCATAATTACACCTAATAAAAGATAGAAGAAGAATTATAACCTCCCTCCCCAACCGACTTTGGATATTGTTATAACAGGGAGATTCACGGGGGCTTGAGTAGGTGGAATCTTCTCCAGACCAGCAAATCCTTTAAAAAATGACATGATTTATTTAGATAACATTGGATCAATGGGAGGAATTCCTATTTCTTCAGCTTTCCCTCCTTGTTCTTGCTCAACCTCTTTAACATTATCAACGTCCCCATCCTCTTTATCACTTCGTCATGTGTCGGAGGCATCTCATTAAGCAAAAACTTAGTATTTTTGTACCTAATCTACGACAGGATTTACTCTCCCACCGCCTCTACCCCTAGTGTTTCTCTACCTCTACCTCTACCTCGACCTCTCGTTGCAGGTTTCTCAACTGGACCATTAGCAGGAGCTCCGAGCATAACACTGCGCGAGATTCTATTAGACTCGTTTCGATACATTTAGATCAACGAAACCTAGGGCTCTGATCAAAGACATGTCAGCGTCAACTGAGCCATGTATTAATTGTTTAACCCATATTAAAAAGTCAAGTAGGAGAACAGTTCTAACAAACAAAAACTCAAGCCAAGCGAATCTAAAAAATTAAGGTATTTAAATTACTGAAGGAAGTTAAAAAACTAAAGAAAAGATTTCATTACTAAATAAAGATTTAATAATGTCACATCCTGAGACCACACCCTAGAGTTATGCCCAATCTTGCATCCAACCGCGTACTTGCCCTCTCGGCGGTCTGTACAAAGCCCTTCCGTATCGTTCATCGCGATAAACTATATGAAAGTAGTGTGAAGTAAACTTTCATCTTTATGCATTTAAAAATCATGAAAACATTACATTTTGTAATATGAATCTTTTTTGACTTAAAACTTCAGGTATCAAAGTATACGAACAACATTTAACCATTTAACAAGAAGAAATTCATATAGACTGTTATTTACATTTTTAGCAACATTACAGAAAACTCATGCAAAGTTATAGTGAACTAACTTCACTGTTACAGTAAATTTTCTCAACATCACAATAGCTACTTCCTAGCATGAAATCCTCTCATAAAATCTATCCTAAGACTCAATTAAGTTAGGAAATGATAAACCGCCCATACACCTTCTCAAGGCAGACCTAAATGATCCTTTAGACCACCAATAAAGAGATACACACACTTACTATACACCAACCACAGGAACATTAGACCCTCCTACCAAAATTCCTTAGATCTCACCCTAGTAACGTAGGATTACTAATAACCTCAATTCTTAATAGATTAGACTCAAAAATCAATCCGGAAATACGAATAAATAAAAGTTAAAGACTACACAAAACTTCAAACCACAAACCAAGGAAGTCAACCGCTGTCAATCAAGAATAGTTCAATGTCTATCATTCAATCTATTCATACTTCGCTGAGTTAAAAAAATTGGTATGTGCATGAATTAACTTGACTAAGAAAGATCTTACGTACTTTTATAGGGATTAGCGCGAATGAATTCCTCTTGACGATCTTGGAATTTTTGATGAATTCTTGGTCTTTCTCTCTTCTCCTTCTTCTCTTCTCTTTTCACCCAAGCCCTAAGCGTGAATTAAGGCTTAGTTTTTCCACTAATAAACCCTTAAAACTAATTATAAAATAGTTGGGTGAAGTCACAAGTTTACCTTACTAAATTCAAAGTGGAGCATTCCTTAATACAATAACCCAACATTCGATACGCACCCCCCGCATATCCACGACAAGTAACGATATCGAAAAAGGCACAAAATCGGCAACATTGAAGATAGCTAATGATTTTACATTAATACAAACAAGTGTCTTTAAATCATCAGGAGATAGAATTTATGACCATTTGAAAATGATTTAAAAAACTTTTAGAACTTAGGAAATTTTCCAGATTTTTCTTATTCCTTCTAATAGTGATGAATTTTGATTTCTTAGATTATTCTTAGCTATTACAAATTACGAGATGTTGCATTTGATCATATAAAATCGTCTTTTTGTAGATGAATTAACGACACTAAGCTTAACATTTGTACCAAGTCCAATTTGGAGAGCCTTCCATAAGGGAAGTTAGAAATTGATACCACTATGCCAAGATGATTAAAACAAACGGAACCCCATGAAATTCACCAATGTTCATAAGGACAATGAGCTACCCTCCGTCCAGTAATTAAGTAGTAGTATGATGGGAATAAAGCGAGCCGACTTGGTAATTTTATGAATAATTACCTAAATCAAATCATGTTTCCTTCTAATATGAGGCAAGCCCGGGATGTTCGGCCTTGACTTAATGAAAGTTTGGAAATTTATCCAAAAACTCCGCTATGTACTTTTTCAAACCATTCCACCAATAGATCTCCCGCAAGTTGCAATACATCTTGGTGGCACAAATATGAATGAAATACCGTGATACATGGGCCTTTTCAAAAAATTTCCTTCTTAAGTCGTCCACATCCGACATGCACAACTACTTGATATCTAATTGCCCTATCTCTCCCATGGGAGAAAGCTTCAATGAATTTACCAAGTACAGAGACTTTCAACTTCATCAATATGGCATCATAGTGTTGCTTGGCTTTCACATCAAAATCTAAGGAAGACTTGGAGATAGGTTGCATTATCTCACTATCCTTTGAGACCAAACAGACAAATTCCCCAAAAGCAGGCCAACCATTGAACAGAGACTAAACTCTTTTTCTTCAGCTTCACATGATCTACATTACCCATGGACATATGACTCAAAGCATTCACGAGAAGATTGCTTTTGTTGGAATTTTGGAGGACACTCATTTCATAATCTTTCAAAAGTTCTAACAACCTTCGTTGTTGGAGGTTTAATTCTATGTGTTTTAACATATATTGGATATTCTTGTGATTGAACACATCTACATTCCAAACACCACTACTGCTAGTTCAAGATCACGACTCGGATACTTTTTCTCATGAACCTTGTGTTGACTAAAGGCATATGCTATAATCATACCATGTTGCATGAAGACACAACCCTAATTACTGGGAAGAGGTAAAGATAAAACAACAAACCCCGTTATGGTACCGTCAAGTAAGTCAACCACGTGCTTATAGCGGAGGAAGTGGAGTTTATTCTTTAATAATTGCAAGCGCTTTCCATGATTCCTACCCATTGAAACTTGGATTTTTGAGTTAAAGCCCCACTGGATGAGGGAAAGATCTGAAACCTTCAACCAAAACCTCCTATTATACCTGGGCAAACCCAAAAACCTTCAAATTGCAATAGGATTCAACTTTTGGCCACATCCAAAGTTCTAGGTAAACTTTTTGCCGCATCAATCTTTCTCGGATTGACCTATACCGCTTTAGTAGAGGAGATGCATTCAATAAAATCAACCATTCTCAACAAAAATTCACATTTGTTAAATTTAGTAAAAAGTTTATTATCCTTGTGGACTTGCAACACTATCCTCAAATGGTTCATATGTTAATTCTCAATATTAGATTATATCATGATGTCGTCAATGAAGACAACCACAAAAAAATAAAGTTAACTTCTAAAAACTCAATTCATAAGGTCCGTGAAAGCAGTCAGGCTACTTGTAAGACCAAACGACATCACTAAGAATTCAAAATGACCATATAGAGTTCAGAATGCCATTTTCCGAATATCCTCACCTGTCACTCTGAGTTTGTGATGACCCGATCTCAAGTCAATTTTGGAAAAGTTACTCGCTCCTTGTAGTTAGTAAACAAATCGTCAATTCTAGGGAGTGGATACTTTTTATTTATAGTGGTGTTCTTGTCCAATTCTTTTTCATAAATAACATCGGGGCACCCCATGGGGATATTCTTAGTTGAATGAAACCCTTATATAGAAAATCCTTGAATTGAGCATTCAATTCCTTCAAATCGACCAGGTCCATTTGGTATCTCGGGCAAGTCATTGGGAAAGACTTCCGAAAAAACCCTCACTATATGGACTTACATTAATAGAGGAGCCTTGTACTCAAGATCCTTGACTCTCACAATACGATAGAAACATCCCCTTGAAATCATATTATAGTCTTTATTACATGAAATGCTTAAAAAAAACTTATAATGGTTTTCCACTTCCCTTCGACGACGGTATCTCATTAGAAAATGTAACGTTTACCACCGAGTAAGTTCTCAAAGGTTGAAGCCAAAATAAGACAAGTAGGCCATTTCCATTATGGAAAATGACGTCAATTAACTACCAAACATAGCCAACACTGCTCCACCAAATCAACCAACGTACTCTATTGGGCACTGAAAAGGACAACCACCGATAATCATTCGAGCACTTTACCGAAACACGCACAGGGGGTACAATTGCGAAAAAGGTGTCATATAGCAGACATATGGAATATATCAATTTGAACGCCCTTAAGTAGGTTACAAAAAGACAAAGTCGGTATATGATATCAACAATGCATAAACATTAATTAAAAATACTTACAATATGCCGGTAATAACATCCGGAAAGCTCTTTTGGTAACCTCGTGAGCATAAGAGTATTTCTTATTAGGAGTATCGCAGCTGGGGGAATTAGGTGGACCTTCGTACATTGTTTACCTTTGGGCTTACAGATTTGACAATATTTCAATTGTTGACAACTTTTTCCTCATCCATAGCAAATACCCATACAGACAAGACACTTTTCTTTTTGGATTATATTTGGCACAATTAACTCTTTCAACACAAGGACTACTCTTTTCACCTCTTGAGGCTTAGGGGTAGTCCTCCTCCCTTGTTTTTTCTTAGGAGAACTAGAGGGACATCGATTAGAAGACTCTTACTGAAGTACTTTCCTCCGGTCTCGTGTATCTTCAAAACGAGCTTGGAAAAAATTGTTCTGTCTTCGGGGACATCCGACCCTTTTCCCAACTCTCTACACACCTATCTAAAGGTTTGACCTCAATGTTTAGCAAGGGGACCATAAGATGAGGCAAGAGTCCACACTTGGAATAGACTTAGGCATATAACACTCTTTATTACTTCATCAATGAACCCTTGCAGGTCCTCCTCCACCTTGGAGCCAAATAAAGTAGGGGGATTCATCCTTGTTAAATCCCTTATTCTTGGAGAGGTTGTGCTACCATTGGGGTTCACTTTCACCCTAACATCCCTAGAAACTTTAGTATCCAACACTTGGGTAAAACTATGGGTAGTAACCCCTTATCTCAACATTGGACATAACACCTTCTTCAATAGGGACTTGAGGGTTTTGTGGATTGTAAGGGGGAACTCTCTAATTCACATTCTCCTCTTCGTCCGTCGTAGCATTCGCCCTTCTAGTATTCATGGCCTTTAAGAATAAGAAAAGGATTAGAAGAAATAGACTAGATAGAGATAGGACTATAAGCACGATCATAGGATGATGAAAAAATGAAGATTCCTAATAATCACAAAGAGTCCTATACATAAAAGTGGTGCACTTCACATTTATGGGCAAGACTCTTCTAGATGTAGTGTGTGTGGAATCAACCATAATATTATCTTGATAAACTTATGCTCTAATACCAAGTTTGTAACGACTTAAGACCACCCCTAGACGTTATCGGTGTACTCAACCTTGATGAGGTCTAATACAAGCCCTCCAGCATAAATAACACGCATAACTCCTAACTTTAAAATAAGGCAAAACATAAAAAAAATTACAAGAGAGTTCAAAATTTTATTTGCTAAAGCAAAATAGTAAGAAATAATCCATTGTTACCCTGTACACCCAGTTTACTAATACCGAACTACACATAACGTCTTGAGAATAGCATTTTTTCGCCCTTTTAGAAAACAAAAATTTTAGTGTATATGGAAAAATATAATACCAAAAGCACCACAGGTCTATTCACCACCTCCAATAGGAAAATCATAAGTCGTGTGGCATTCAATGTATTAGTTTCTCAGATCCTGTATTGAGGAGCTGCTGACCTCAGTCCACCCATGTCTAACAAAAAAAAAACAAAAAAGATTTATTATAGGATTTAGAAGCAAACAATCTTAGCGGTTAACCAATTACTCTTAATGATGGAAAGAGAGAGATTAAAGGATTAGAAAATATTTAGCATATCACACATCGAGAACATCGCATATAAAACCTTAAACATGAGAAAGGGACATTTATACTTGAATAAAAAATTACTCTATTATGGAAATGTTGAAAGCATTTACTCATCAACACAATACATAAGGCAAAACCCGAAAAATGTCTAACTTACCATATGAAAAAAGACTTTAGATACTTCCTAAGGTAATTGTGCCAGTAAAGTAGTTCATCCTAGTAATACGCAACCCAACAAAACATTCCATTAGAATAACGTCCTTGGCACACACATTTCCTTACATTCCCTCGATCCATAAGTTAAGAACGATGCATGATGGAAACCCCACATTTACATCTGGGATCCGTTCATGACCAATTCATATAATTCAATATACAGTTTATTACATTCTTACTACAAGACCCGCCCCTCAAAAAACACCCTTTCTAATCTATTTAGTTGCAATGTACAAGTGCAAATCTCGTACGTCCAATTACTTAGCTAAAACATATTAGATTCAATAGACTAGTCATAGACATTATTACTTCACTATCTAGGGAATATCAACATAACACACCATAGAATATTTGAGAGACTTACCGGGAGAATCCATGTTATTCAAGGACCCACACCCAAACTTGTGGGTTGTCCTTACAAAAGTAGAAACTACATGCTAGCTACTATATCTACAACCTAGATTAGCTCCTAAAAGGTCACGTGATGGGATAGGGATATTGCATAATTGGAGCAGTCCCCATCTCATAAATATCTCAAGGATGATCCAACCTCGTGCATTAATGGAAGGGTCTCTCCTCATTGGCCATATCCTTTCGGTGCTTGGTATACCTTCCCAACTTACTACCAATAGTATTTAAATTTGTCCTCATAATATGTGCTAAAGAATATTCCCTATCTTATTCATACAACCTTCAACAAGAATCTTCTTGGATTCATACTGATATACACTTTATCCTAGAATACATATACATATTTGAGTAGCACTTGCACAATATCAATCAAAGTGTTTTCATGAAAACTGTACTTCTAAATAACAAAAGAGGATAGCCCTCACTGTACATAATATATTTGAAACATTAATCTGATAAGCATCCAAGTAGAATGGAAACAACCACATAAAAATTACTTGCATCATTTCTAGTAACCATTTACCCTCTGCAAAGCCCCCCCCCCCAAACATAGTTTGTCATTACAACAAATCCAAACATAAAACAAACCCTAACAATACTCTCTCAGAAAAGAATATATTAAGTGGAAAAAATTATACCCATATACATCACAATAGGCTTGACAACAAGATTCTATAACTAGATAATTATCAATCACAATTCACCTTGTTCTTATCTACTCAATTCGTTTAGCAACATTTATGAAATTAGGTCATTGGGTGCACATGTGTTCTTATAATATTTTCACAATTGAATTCATCAATTAATCCCAATATATTCATAATATGAGTCATGTAGCACAAAAAAATTATTTTTGAGTGACCCCTTGGCTATATAACAATCCTTAGTTTTTTTTTCACGATATCAGTTCCAAAAATAGAAGTTTTGGAGTTCTTCATAGAGAAAATAATACATGAATCAACTAACCCATTTTTTATTTGATGTTATTCCAGGAGTTTGAAGTGAAAAGGGGTGAATCTTGAGTGTTGTAGCTTGCGTTCTTCCTTGTTTTTCAATGGTGGATAAGAGAGAGAATTTATGAGAGACGGAAATGGGTTTCATTTTATTATTGGAGTATTCAGGAGAGGAATTGTGTTTTATACTATAATACTCTGTTAAAAAAAGACATAACTACTTGAATTTCCATAATTAAAAGGTAATAATTATAGTTACGAACTACCTAATTAATCTGGCCTATAGCTCTCGGGGTAGTGATCAGTGCCCATTGACAAGTCCCCATTGACGGTGCATAAATGCATTGAAGGACCGTACTGGTCACTCGTCAACTGTGATTCAATGATGGCATGGTTTTTTGGAAGGAAAAGGGGTGGTGAATGACTAATTAAGGGACTCAGGATTTCCCAATTTTATAGGCGCTGAGACCACTTGCCAGGGATAACTTAACACTATCCCTGGGTGGACAAAGCTGATTTCTGATTGCTTTGGATCTCTAGCCTTGGGTCCCTCTCATGGCCCTTAGGAGGGTCCTAGGACCATCCTTATTTGACGGTTAGGGTTTGCAAACTGAGTTCAGGATAGGAACACTTGTAGGAACCTATCCTTACCATGTAGACTTCCATAGGCCGTTTATAGACTATGGTTTAGGGCTAGTGTACGTTATTATGCACCTGGCCATTTTGCCAAAACAATGTTTGACTCACAAACATAAGAAGCACGTGCAGTTCAGAAACACAACCACAATATACGGGTTGGATCCCATGCCCGACGTATTTCACTAAGGGAAACATCTAAAAGCTCATTTCCAACAATTATAACCCAGTATATCCATACCGCTATATAACAATATGATTAACACAAAATAGTCGGTTATTCAGCAATAAGGAATACACCCACAAACACACTCTTGAACTCTACTTGCCACAAGCATGACCTGAGTCCCATTCCACCACTCACACTAAGTACGGGAACTTGTTTGAGAGAGGCAGTGATGTCATATCCTCCAAGATCAGTGGGTTACTCTCATGGAACCAAACCAATATGTTCGTGCCTGGAACGTTGCTAAGTGATCCCAATTTATACCCGACAACGTAGGTAATATGATCCCTCTTTTTTTTAAGCAAATAGGGCTATATGATCAATGTTAGTGCTAGAACATGGATTTCTGATCCATGTTAGTATAATGACTGGAGCTGGCGCTGATCCAAGTTTAGTGTATGGCCAGAAGAATATGTTGAAATCGAATCCATTCGCACATCATACATCACACCACTAGCCTCAGAAATATTTCACAACCATAAAATCAAGGGTTTTGGGAATGGAAGTAATGGGAAACAGATTGTTCTTGTCTATCATTTACAATTAGTGTGATCAATAATGCAAGATTCACATGCATATGTGTATCATAATGATGTAAAACAAATATAGATCACACAAATGAAATAACAACAACCAGCTACCTCGAGTCTAAGATTGAATCCCCTGAGGCACTTGAATCTCCCCTTTCCGGATTATTTTTACTTTTTCGTGGTCTACAAACAATGAATATACATAAACCCAAAATTCGTTTATTCGGAGTTATAGAAGACCCACCTAAGTCTCACAACACACCCCCCACTAATGGCCACGGAACTCATCACTCAGTCTGAGTGTCTTTTTCCCATCATGTTTTCAGACTCAGCACCAACCCTTTACTCTCACATGCTCACTGCGAACCGAGGTCCTCCAACACCTCTCGTAGCCTATAAAGCTTTCCCTTTAGTCTCCGCCTCTGTGGCATCACGTTCCACGCAACACCCCGTGGGTGAGCTGTTTATTCCTTATCTCTCAGCTGTCAATTTAATGCGTTTTTTTATCACACCTGTTTTTAGAGGTTGAAGGTATATTGAATGTACTTTGCATCTATCCTGCTATTTGTAAGACACACATCCTCCTCTGTGCTACACCTAATTGACTTCTATCGTGGCTGGCAAATCGAGACCAGAAAGCGTTGACGCACCTTAACTCTAAAACATTCTTTTTGGGAGTTGTCTACTAGCCGAGATCACCCCAGTCGTAAAACCGCTTTTATGCCTGGATCTCATTAATCCAA
Organism: Solanum habrochaites; assembly: GCA_027704765.1. Classification (NCBI taxonomy): domain Eukaryota; kingdom Viridiplantae; phylum Streptophyta; class Magnoliopsida; order Solanales; family Solanaceae; genus Solanum; species Solanum habrochaites. The sequence goes on along the minus strand of JAKWJA010002499.1, from coordinate 38,057,585 downwards.
TTCATCATGATTATCTCCCCTTATATTTTCTTACTATATTCACGCTCAAGCACCTACTTGAGGGAAGAATTCATCCAAATTGGAAGTATGCTATGAATCACCAAGGTGTGACTACGTGAAACCGTTTTCTCAGCTCGCAATGTCATCCCTTAGTGCTTTTATATAGCTGTTGGAGTTCGGTGAACACGCAGGTAGTTACAAGGAGAAAAAGATACTCGACGTTTTACGCCTCCCCAACATACTTTGATGGGCTTGCGAAAAACCAGGGTTGACTTGGACTGTTCACTATTGTGTCCTAGCTTTTCAAGACATCGGGATCCGGAAATTTAACATCGTTGTTCTTTCCCATTCAAAAGGTATGTTTTAACAAATGAGACGTGCTCATCAATAAGTGATTATACGGGTACACAAATCGGAATTCAATGGATCGTTACACATTTTGGTCAACAATGCACTCAACAACTGTCAAACACAGACACATGAGCGATAATAATGTTGTAGAACACACGTAACGGCTAACAACTTAAAGTTAATTCTAGATTATCAGCCTTCGTTGATCAAATTCAGTTTAGCATGACATATATGAATGAAATTGACATTCTGCACTACTAACCTCAAGGCTATACTTTTTCACATAACACATGGATTGAAAACTTCTAACTCAATAATCTCGTACACAATAGTTTGTGCTGAACCAACCAATACACAGTCGTACAACACTCAAACAATTCATATTCCTCATCAACATCCTCCATCTACATAACATAATGATATAAGCTTAAGTTATATAAAATTTGCTGCCTATTAGAAACAACGTTAATACTTCAAGGGATAGTTCCAATACAATGAGAGACCTCCAATATTCTCAATGAAACGTTTTAGATTTCTCTTGTAGATTGACTTCTTAGAGTAACAGTATGCAATTGGGCAAATGATTCCCCATCAACAACACTTAGTCGAATTCTGACCTCTACAATGTAGTAACGAAGTGAATATTAAAAGTAGAAAACAACAAAAAAATACACATGCGTATCGCTTCCATAATGAAATCTCATAAGGAAGAGTGACTACAGATATCACCACACTATTAAACACCAGAAAATACTACCAAATATGTATCTGAATAACCAGGCTTATCCAATAATCCTACTCAACCAAGAAAACATCATAGGACCAGTACACATGATCCCGCACTAGGGATTTCATGTTTATTGTGACTAAACACACTAAATACGATAGAAGGGTCAGATCGTTGATAGCTTTAGAACCCAACCAAGGGTCGGGGTAGAGGCGGACGAGTTTGAGTCCCAAGGGGAAGTGGGATTAAAAAAGATATTCAGTGAAATGTTCATTCTAATTAGTCATACATAAAGATATGAACAGTTAAAACATTGTAAAGTAAATTGGGTGATACAAAAGTTTCAAATATCGATATGTTTTGTCACAAGTATAGCAAGAAAGAGTAATGTTGGTAAAAATTTTAAAGAGAAAATCCACTATTGTAGTAGAAATTCTTGCGGCTGTGGACCAACCCATACAAGGAATAAAAGTGGTTGAAATGAACATTGTTTTGAATACTGTAGACGTAATTATAGCACAATCTTATAATGGTGACTAAGCTGGCTAGATTGAAGAAAAGTTCTCTGATTGGGAAAAGGGGGCAGATTCTACTGTTTCAAGGTCGATCATCCCGAAAAGCAATTCATTTACATAACAAAGCGCCAAAAACTGATTGCCCAGCTCCTCACCTATCGGGGTTAGAGTTAGGATGGAGATGGGCTAGGCCTCATCTCTCGAAAGCGAAATGTATTGACCCTTCCGTTAGGGCCATCATTAGCGGGGAGGGGAGGTTCATTGTTTCACGAACTCCCTGCTCGAGCAAGAAGGAAAACGACAGGGATGGTTGTGTAGGTTTGCTAACTATAAACCATTTGACCCTTAACGAATACAACGACTAGATGAAATCACAATGAAAATACATGATAAACATATCAGAAAGGAAAGAGGGCGGAAGCCCAGACAATACGGTCAATGCATCAGGAAATTTAGGCTACAATCAACCGCAAGAATAACGTCTTGTAGCCATAAATCTGTACGAAGAAGCAGAAAAAACACCTAAAATGATATATAAATCGACAAAGAAAGGGTGAAAGATGAGTGTAGCACAAAACATCGAATTCTTTAGTATTTATTACAAAGGAAGAAAGAAGAATAGGGACCAGACAGATTCAACAGTTGGGGAAGATTAAATACTTCTTTCTTCAAGTTCCAAAAATAAAAATCTCTCTCCAAACGTGAGAGAACTACAAGGAAAAGATTCTAAAGGGAGTAAAATGATTATAAATGTTTCGATATCGTCTAAAAACAAATAGACTAGGGCGAGTAGTAGGAGACTTCTGATCCAGTCTTCGGCCACATAAATCAGAACGAGTGATTATACCAAATCGTCCAAAGATTCTGAAACTACCCTGTTTAGTTTGAATTCCGGGTTTTGGGCTTTGCCTGACAATTTCAGTTCTGGACCATGGAGGCAGAGTTAAGAAAATCTAAACTATTCAGGCGAAGCACTATACTCATCATTGCTTTCATTATACAACTTCCTTTATGGCTTCGCATGCTGGAACAAAGGACAGAGTACGTTCCTTTGGTGACTCGCAAAGTTTTAACTTGGCAGCATGCGTCAGGAATCGTTCGTTCATTCTAGTCAGTCTCTTCTATTCACTTGTTAGCTGAGTAAGTTTGGAATTTTGCAACTAAAATTCGAATAATTGAAACGTAAAGAATTTACTAGATATTTAAGCTAAATATGCATTTTTGAGGACACTATTTCTATCAAAACAAAGGGTAAAACGAGGCCAATTTATGGACTCATCTAACAGTCCAAACTAAAGGTGAGTTTTTCCTCAAGTTAAACGACAGTTCAATTAGTTCAATTTAGATTGGTCCAAAAATAGGTGATAACAAAGAACTCAATTGTATTGTGAAATACAAGCAAGAATAGACTACTTATTGGATCCTCAAGTGTGTAATGCAAAGATCATGTGTAACACACACACTACAAAAAATATCAGTTAACATTTACTGGCTCTAATGCGTCAAGTTAAACAATTTTATCTTAATTCCCTCACACAGAATGATTCCATATTCACAGACATGGGTTAATCAATTTAAAATAAGGAATTAGACGAATCGTTATCACTAAAAAAAATGATCAAATGCATGTTTTCACCCAACGCTTCGCCTTTTATTTATGATCAAACTGCGGTTGGCTATATCAATATCAAAATAGCCCGTTTTAAGGTTTGCAATGGGGCTGAATGAAAAATATGGTAATTGGAGTCGTTAAGTGACTAAAAATCATCTGGAGTTGTGAGTGAACAACAATAAGTTCACACCTTCTTTATCAAGTTTACTAAGCTTCGAAGTCATCCATTGTGTACTTCCATGGATTGATTCAAACGCCCAATGTCGTTGCCTTTTATTCCACAGTTCTTCTTTTTCAATCTTTTCTTTTCTTATTCACTTTATTTATACCCTTTTTTATGTGGAGGGTTTCAATTTTTGCAACATCATGAGTTAAAGGACACTTTTATTGCACTTCTTGGTTTTCCTTATCCCTTTCACCACACCCCTAACTTAAGCATTTTATCTTATGTTTTTTAGCTTAAGTTTGTTATTCATTAAATCAAGTCATGAGGATTATTATTGGTAGATCAATTAAGGTGTTGCGTTCATCATGTTTCTTCCAAAGATAGGTAAGGCCCAAAGGCTGTTCAAAAGAGTTTCACACGCTCTCCGGATAGGTTGCAAGAAAAAAGACCTTGTAACTGTTTTACTGATCCACGGTTTTCTATTTCCATCACTAACTCTCACTAAAGTTGCACTATGAAGTCACATTTAAGATACACAACTAAATCAATAAGACCAAAAGTGGCAAATGTAGGATATTCCTGTCATGGTTTAAAAGTAGAGTAATTCTATAAAGCACAAAGGATCGATACTAAAGTAAAACAAGATTATACACACTTAAGCTAGTGTGCAAAGATCATCAAAAGAGAAATCAATTTCATATATGCCTAATCACAATGACATGCCAAGATCTCACATATTGTCTTTGAAACTACATTTGATTTGTTGTCACCTTACATTCATGTTTTTTAGAATGACAACACTATTCAAGTGATTGGTATTGATCAAAATCGAGATTTAAATTTGTACGAGAATATTACAAGTGGTTTGTAATTAAAGTAAAAGACGAGTCATAAGATTAAATCATTGGACAAGTAATAACAATACACATTTATAAATAAACAACCCAAGTATATACATGAACACAAAAATTCGTAGCAAGCAAATAAAAGTGAAATTCACCGCACCAATATCAAAAAAATATTTGTCCTCAAATATTTAACAATAAACCACATGTCAAATAAACAAAGGAAGATAGGGTTAAAGAATAATCATGTGTTCAACAAATGTTGTGTTAAAAAGAAGGTAAGTTGGGAACATTGGGTGTATAGCCGAGTGATTCATCAAGCTTTAGATAACATTTCTCAGCAATCAAATGCACCTATTTGTAACCACGTTTATCATGAAACATAAGCTATCTTTTGTGTGGGCTTATGGACGGATCGTGTCGTTCCCATTCAGTGACAACAGTTTTACTTCTAAGGAACTTGACACATTTCAAAAAAAATTTACACCGTCGAGTTTTACAAAACCTCTCAACAACTATAGATATTCAAAAAATGGTAACCAGCGGGGTAACAAATCAGGTGATAGAATTGTCGAAACATTTATGATCTTGCTGAGTTTACAAAAATCCGTATTTGAGGGTGCCTTGAGACAAAAAGTGAAATAGCATTGATTGCTCTCATCTTTGGTGGCTCGCCAACCGGGACTGATGCTTGCCATTCTTCACCTTTTTAGCACCTAGTGCACTTTAATATGTAAAACTAACACAACACTATTATACTAGCATGAAAATACAAGAAATTATGCATTTTTGGGTTGCCTACTAAAAAGTTCCTGAGTAAAAAACAACATGGTCGACACACATAAAACGTAAGAACTACTCTTTGCGCTGAATCACCATTTGTGAGATTAGGTGATGATCCTCGGGTGAAAGGATGATAGTGACCCATAATGAAATTGATGATTTGAGCACCATGTAGCTTAATGGTCATGGAGTTTGAAGTATTTTCGTTGTTTTGAATATTTATGTTTAACCTCATATCATTTGGTTTGTTATAATACTCATCAACTTTTTAGGAGACGAGTGAAGGGGTATCGTCTCTTTGCACACCCTCATGCATTTGTTTCTGTCTACACTCTTGAATGGAAAAGTTCTTTTAATTTCTCGTTGAATTGCTCTTCTAATCCCATTACCCGTTTCGCTAGAATATATACTTGTATAAACAGTTTATCCCATTCATATTTATTTATGGCTTCTTTGTTGGTTTCAACCATTTTATCAAATAGTTTAGCAACGACTTAATAGGGTGGTTCAACATTTTTCCTTGGAAAATGTTCTCAATGATTCTTCTATTTTCAGGTTCTAGACCCCAATAAAAGTAATACAATAGTGTCTTATCAGGCATTCCATGAGACGGGTATGATACTAAAATCAAATGGGCGTTAAATACTCAATGGATCCACTAGTCCACTATGAAAAGAGTTTATCTAAAAAGTATGACCCTTTATACCCATGGTGACTACATCGCTTTATAGACACGTGAGTTATCTAAACTCATGCTCGTATCCAATTCGGTCCACAATACGACATTGAAAATATATCCTCTATTTTGTTTTTTTAAAACATACTTCTTCTGTTGCTTGAAGTTAGTGCTCTAAAACATAACTGAAATACTATCTTGGAAATCTTAGTGTCCTTGCTTGCTTCATTTAGAAGTCTAGATGGAAGGCTTTTTGGAAATCTTATTTTCCATTCTTATTTAAATGTAAAAACATTTTTATACTTATTTTTGAATACTTAGTCCCTGTATACTTCTTTGAAAAAAAGACTTCAATTTTACTCTGAACTTAACTAAAACAAACGTTTGTAAAAAACATATTAAAACTTGAAATGAATTTCTCTTACTTGACTCTTGTTTTTTCTTAACTTTCATCTTATTTTTGACTTGACTGTTAAATTATCCTTGAATTTGAAGTTATGGATTCAATGTTGTAATTTATGTTTTCTGGTGATTTGTATATATTTCAAGTCATTTGAAGTAAGACTTAAACACGACAAAATGCTGATAACTGGGTGAAAATGTTGATGCGGGCGCATTCGAGGCGTACCATACGAGCATCAAAGCTCAAAATCCCAATTTGGGTGCACCACAAGTGTGGCGCTCCAAGCCATTTGGCGCGACGGAGTGTCCGCGCGATTCTCGAATGTTCGCTTGACACTTTTTCCTCTCATTTTTAATTTAAACTTTTTAATATTGTACCCAACATAGTAACAAAATCTAACTGAAGAACTCAGCTATAAGAAAATACTTCTACATCGAGGGATTCTTAAATTTCAATTTAGGGTTCATAAAAGAGAGTAATTCAAGATACAACCAACAAGAACATTCAATTTCCAATTTTTTAAGAACTATTTCACACTTAATCAAACGTTCTTTGAACCTAAGTGAACGAACCAAACATTATGCAAGAATCATATACCTTTTTAGGGATCATCCCAAACAAATTCCACCATCAAAGCTTAAAAGTTTCTTAGAGATTCTATGATTCACGTCTTTTATCCTGTCGCTGCTTTCTCCCAAGCCCTAGCATGAATTATAAATTTCCTTAAATGAACAAAGTCTTGTTTTACCCCAATTAATACCAAAAATAAAATTAATATAATTAAATAAAGAAAATGTTTATTTACCATCCCCAAATCAAGATTGAACTTTCCTTAATCTAACTATCAAACTTCCCAAAGGCATAACTCACTCTTACAAACTCGGAAACAGGCAAACTTAGCGGCTTTGGAAAGAACATTCCAAGAGATTTGCAAACATATATAAAAAAACACCTAAACCATCTTGAGATAGGATTTATGGTCGTTTGAATATGACAAAACTTACTTTTTAACTTATAAGTTTAAAGATTTTCCTTTGTATTTCAAAAAAGTCAATTCTAAATGTTAAAACCCCTTTCACTTCTTTCTGTTGCGAATTTGTGGTTCCATATCTCCATTGGAATATTTATCCTCTAATAAGGTTATTCTTACTAGGATAAGGGTAGTAACATTGAGTTTAAGAACCCAACAAGCAGTTGGAACAAACAACATGCTTACTCATACATAGATAGTTCTAACAAGAAAATTAGTACTTCATTTGCATTTTCTCATGATTGAAAGAGATGTGGATATCTCTTCTTTATATTTACCTCGGCTTCTCATGTAGCTTCTTCAACAATTTTTTTCTGTTAATGGACTTTGATTGACACAACCTCTTATTTTCTTATCTTGCAAACTTGGCGATCTAGAATTTGCACAGGAATCTCCTCATAAGACAGATTATACTTAATCCCAATATTTTATCTTGCTATGATAAAAAAAGCAAAGCCCATGCACTTCTTCAATAGGGAGACATGAAATACTTGATGAACTACTGCTAACTCTTGTGGTAGCTCCAACTCATAAGCTACTTTGTTAATTCTCTTGGATATTCTATGAGGTCCAATATACCGGGGACTTATCTTGATCAAACGTCATAAGATCCTTCATGGGTTAAAATTTCGAGTAAACCCAATCATCTATTTCTAACATTAATGCTCTTCTCCTAACATCCATGTAGGAAATCTCATAAATCTTTGCCGCCCTGAACCTGTCTTGAATAACATTCACCTTCTCCATAGCTTTTTTAAAAATCTAGTCCTACAAACCCTGCTTCACAAACTTCAAACCATCTAATAGGGGATCTACATCATCTCCCATAAAACGCTTCATATGGAGCCATTTGGATAACAAAATGGTAACTATTCTATAAGAAAACACAATTAGAGGTAGGTTATTATCCCAATTCCCTTTGAAATCAATCACTCATGCCCTTAAACATTCCTCTAAAGTCTCAATAATGTACTCTGCTTTTCCATCTGTCTCAGAAACAAAGGCACTACTTAAGTTCATCTTTGAAGCTAAGTCTTTCTAAAAAGATCTCCAGTTGTGCGCATCTATCTGAAATAGTGGACACCGGAATTCCATAATGTCTCACCACTTCTTGAATAAACAACTTTGAATAATCTTATGTTGAACAGGTAGTCATCACATACAAAAAGTGGGCTAATTTTTTTTGTATGTATATAATAACCCAAACAAAATTATACTGTCTAAGAAACGTTGGTAATCATGTGATGAAATCCATATTTATCATATCCCACTTTCATTTTGAAAGTTCTATATTTTGGGAAAAACAACCGGGACTTTGGTGCTCTATTTTATGTTTTTGGGAATTTAGGGACCTAGCAACAAACTCTGCAATGCTCTTCTTCATACTATTTCCTAATATATCTATCTTAAGTAACTATATATTTTCGTGGAACAATGATGAATGGAATATCTGGTGCGATGATGTTCCTACATGATTATCTCTTGGAGTCCATATATTATTTGTACACACAATATACCTTGATACCTCAATATTCCATCTCCCTCTTGTTAAAAAGCTAATACCTTTTGCTTATGAATATTTACTTTAATTTCAACAAAAATGGGATCTTGTTCTTTCTTTATTTTTATTTCTGACACTAATGAAGACTCAGCCCCATTCATCACCACTACTCCTCCTTTTGTGGAAACCATGATTTGGACTCCTACATGTGCGCCACTCTATTCACATCTTTAGATAGTTCTTTCTTCTCTTCCTCAAGATAGGTTGTACTATACATATACAATCTCTATAAGAAATAAACAAAAACATTAGCCCTACCTGGATGGTCAAGAATACTTATATTATAGTCCTTGAGCAATTGTATCCACCTCCTTTGTTAGAGATTAAGCTCCCTATAAGTGATCACATATTTTAGGCTTTTGTGATCAGTGAATATATTAAAATAAGCACCATACAAATAGTGAAACCATATCTTCAAGGCGAATACTACCACGGCCAACTCGAAGTCATTAGTTTGATAGTTCTTCTCACAAAATTTCCATTGTCTAAAATCATAAGATATAACCTTGACATTTTGCATTAACACACAACCTAAACCCACTCTACATGCATCACAATAAACTACAAAACCTCGAGTATCTTCTGGTAAGGTTGATATTGGGGCAGTAGTCAACCTCTTCTTCAATTCCTAAAAGTTTTTCTCACAAGCTTCAGAGCATTGAAATTTCTCTATTTTTTATTAACTTTATCAAAGGAGACGAAATGGACAAGAACCCCTTTATAAATTTTTTATAGTAACTAGTTAAACCCAAAAGACTCCTAATATCAATTTTAATTCCCTCTCCAAATATTGTGGCCAAAGAATAGAGACCAGATCCAAAAACTCACACTTGTTAATTTTGCATAGATTAGTATGTCTTCAATGAAGATAATAACAAAAATACATATAAATAAGGTTTGAGGACTCTATTCATAGGTTTATGAAAGTTGCTGGTGCATTTGTCAAACCATAGGACACGATAAAAATTTAAAATGACCATATTGGTTCTGAATGTTGTCATTGGAATATAACTTTCTCTAACTTGAACTGATGGTAGTCTGATTTGAGGTGAATTTTTATGAATTGATATGCACCTTGAAGATGATCGAATAAATAATCAATCCTTGGAAGAGTATACTTATTCTTGATTGTAGCTGATGTATCGTGGTTTCACGGTACTTTCGATTCTTTTTCCTCAAGATTGTTGTATGTCTAGAGCCTTTTTGTAGTAACTTTAATATGTTTTTATCTTTGTTTTGTAGGAAAGGTGTCTAAAACAAAAACGCAAAAGGTTGTAAATAATTAGTGCAGAGGTAACCTATGAAAGCTATCGGTAGCCTGTCGTGCTATCGATGGACTATAGGTGGTGACCGTCAATTGGAGGTTCACGCATCTAGAAGCATCTCATGGAATTTTTACCAAGTGTGGGGCTACGAAAGTATCAATGGTCCGTAGGATTATCGACGCATCTCCCTTTCAAAATGTCAATCTGATTAGAAAATTTCCCATTCCCGATATTTTAGAAAAGCTAAGTATGGAACGGCGAGAAGCATCTACAAACCGTAGGTAAATCAATGGATCATGTTGTTGGTACGTCGATTGGATCAAAGAAGATGCAAAGTGAAGGCTGAGAAAAGATGCTAAGTCTGGACTTACGGAGATAGTCGATGGTCCGTCATTTGATCGAAAGACCGTCTGTGGGGGTTGCTGATTGAAGCCGGGTTTTTGGACAAACCTTTCCTTATTATCATTCCTTTCAATTTAGGACAATGTTTTTTTAAAAATAGGGTGTAAAACCTTTTTTTTGGAGTTGGATTCTATTACTAATTTTCTAGTTTTGTTCTTGGATATTTGTCTTTCTTTGCAACATGGGAATTAATTCAAATTTCAAGATTTGGTTTTTGAAGATAATTTTGTGATTTAGTGGGAATATCTGGATTTCTTCGGAATTCTGTAAAGTAAGATTAACATAATTTATTTTTATCAACCCTGAATTGTCTTCTTCTATGGCGTGGGTAACGAAAATCTACAATAGGGTTTTGGGAACCATGGGTTGATTAGAAAAAATAAACCTAGCTTAAATAACAATTCTCAAAATAGGTTATTTGCATGCCATCGATAAATTCCTTCATTAGAAAGTCATTTTAACGAGTCCCACCCGTCAAAAACCGGCCTTTAGTTCTATTTAGCGGACCAAGGGAGGGTAGTGTGAAGAAGAAAAGGAAATAATCAACATAGTTAAGTAGGATACATCTAAATAGGCAGTTTTCATTGTGTGAAGTAAATAACAAATTGATACATCCAAATATGGTTCTTAATATAGTAAAGGTTAATGGGTAGTAATTAGACACACGGATGAGCGGGGGACAAGGAAATGATGAAATTCTCAAAATGTCAGACAAAGGATTTTGAGTTACATAACTTATAACTTTACATGCAAAACACTAGGGAATAATTGTCATAGCTAGAATTACGGCATTATGAACATATGGGGAACACTTACACACTATTTTCTCTCACAACTTGATATACACCAAAGATTCACTCTTGTTACTTGTTTGATTTAGCAATATTACATTAGTTTTGTTACACAAAACACCCCTTTAATTACACATTTTCAAAAAGGACTTGACTAAATAAAAGTAATCATGCATTGAACTTAAGTTTGAATTAATTTTTTCGTAGGATCAACCCCAACCTAATAGTTTCTTTTAAATTAATTTTCATAACATTAATGAATTTTAGTCAAAAATTTCCTATCATTACTTTTTTTTCTCAAGTCTAGCTCTTGTGTATGCCAAGTGCAAGGAGCCGAGGAGATCAAATGATTCCATTCAATTCTTAACTTAACGGGGCAATCCATAGAATGAAAAATTAATACATTCCCATAAATCTAGGTGATGGGATCAACCGTCAGTTTCCTACACCGGTTGATGCTCATAAGAAAATGATTGTACAAAACCCTGGTGATGATGCTTTGAGGAGGCAACCTCCTGTTCCTCACTCTGAAGAGTTCTATACGGATAACATCAACATCAATGATTGTGATGGGACTCTTGTCCTACCTCCTCTACCTTAGGGTCCCACATTCATCGTAACTAGTAGCTTTATGCAGATGATCACCACTAGAGTTTTGTTTTTGGGACTACCATCTGAGGGATCCACCATGCCACATTATCCAAACTGAGGTCGGGGGACGAGGTTGTGTGGAGAGGCACCAGGACTGGACATGCATGTAATCGGGTTAAGATTGTACCCTCTCTCACTGCTGGGAGAGGCTGCAATATGGTTTACTTAGTTGCCCTATAATTCTATCTATACTTAGGATTAGTTGAGGGATGTTTTCCTTGAACGGTATTTCCCGATGTCCAAAAAGCTCAACTACAAAGATAGAGTGAACAAATTTGACGCATTGCCTAGGGCGTCGGTGAGTAGGTCTTGGGATAGGTTCAATGCGTTCGTGAGAAGTATCCCCAACAACCGCATTGATGATGAGTCGTTAAAAATGTACTTCTATTTGGGGCAATATGACAATAATACGACAATGCTTGATACTATTGCGGGTGGTTCTTATGATGAGTGCACATATGCAGAGATCGTAGAGAAGTTGGAGAAAATTTCTCGAAACAATAAGGCTTGGAGAATTAGGAAGTTGAACACTGGGAGAAACAACTTTCCAGTGCAATCTATACACAAGCTAGCCGCATATGAGATTCGTGAAGATATGGCTCAAATGAGAACTGATCTCGAGTTGGTATTGAAACATGTAAATGGAGGTGCAGAGAAGGTAAATACAATGAATTATTTGACTAAACCATCACCACCATGGATGACTAATAATATGAAGAGTATTCTTATGCAGTGAATGAGCAGACATGGGGTTTCTTACCAAACACCCAAGGCTCCAATCAGGAGAATTGGCGCAAAAGTCAAGGAAATCAAGGTCAGAAATATGGAAATTACAACTAAGAGGGACATTATATTCGATATGTAAACTACAACCGCGATAAGAACTTCAACCGAGGTAACTATGGTAACCGAAACAATTGAAGTAGGCCCTATGTTCCGCCCCAAAATAGAGAAGTTGATCCTAGGGATGTTGGAGGTAGTATAGCGTGAATTGAAGATATGAAGCAAAAGTTGAATAGGAGGTTTGATGCTAGTGATGAGCATGCCAAGGAACTGAGATGTGATTTGGCTAATATCGGGCAATAGGTGGATGCACATGCAGCCCCGATGAGGAATCGTAAGTTGCAAATGGCCCAATTGTCTACTATTGTTAACCTACATCAATCGGGCACTTTTTGTCGCAATACCATTCAAAATTTTGAAAATGATAGACATTTCATGGCAGTCACTACTCTAGGGGGTGAGCAAACCATTGATCCACATATGCCGTGTGTAGTTGAAGATGAGGTCAAAAAAATGATGAGTTAGTTGAAACTAGTGGTGAATCGGTGGAAAAAGTGGTAAATACCGGTGTTTTATCATTATTTTGAAACAACTTCCCATGAATGTACATTTGATAGAACATCTAGAACAAGTGTCCGATTATGCCAAGTTCATGAATGATATGGTTACAAAGAAGAGATCCAGTAAGTTTTGAGGATGATGACCGAATGCAGCATTGTAGTGCTATTCCATGTACCATCGGTTTGTTACACTTTGCTAAAGCACTATATGATCTTGGTGCAATCATAAATCTCATGCCTTTTTCCATTTTTAAGAAATTTGGTTAGGGTAACCCAAATCCTACTGCGATACAGTTACTGATGGCCGATTGAAAAGTGCAGAGGCTTATTGGGACACTTTATGATGTGCTCATGAAGGTGGAGTCATTTATATTTCCGGTCGATTTTGTGATTCTTAACTATGAGTTGGATTTTGAGGTGCCTATTATTCTTGAGAGGTCGTTCCTTGCTACTGGCTGGGCGTTGGTTGATATGGAAAAAGGAAAGATGAAGTTTAGGTTGAATAATGAAGAATCAACTTTCAACATTTCTAGGTCCATAAAGCAGAGTAGTGAGCTCCAAACTGTATCTTTTATACCCTACAGGTTTGAGAATACGTCTGGGGTACATATTGAAGACTGCCTTTGTGATGAGGCACTAATGGCAATGATCATGATTTTCTAGAGTTATGGTTTTGAAGAGTATGGGTTGTTTGTTGCTGCACTTGAACGAGGTAAATTTCAGTCAAAAACAAAGAAATTGGAGTTACATATGAAGCATCATGAGTCTCCACCCATCAAACCATCTATTGAGGAGGCCCTAAAATTAGATCTTAAGGATCTACCACCTAATATGAGGTATGTATTCTTGGGAAGAGATGACAATTTTCCGGTAATCACTGCATCAAATTTTAATGTGCAACAAGTAGAGTGTGTGGTGGAAGTTTTAAGAGGTTCAAACGGGCCATTGGGTGGACTATTGTTGAAATTATTGGGATTCCACACGGTATTTGTTCACAAAAAATCAAACTTATGCTGACCACAAGCCAATTATTAAGCACCAGAGACGTTTCAATCCACGTATGAAAGAGGTAGTGAAGAATGAGATCACTAAGTGGTTAGATGCTGGAGTCGTATATCCTATTGCAGATAGTAGTTTGATATGCCCTGTTAAGTGTGTGCCCAAAGAGGGGGGAATGCAATAGTACAAAATAAAAGGAACGAACTTGTTCCAATGAGGCAGGTGACTGGATGGAAAGTTTGTATGGACTACTCGAAATTAAATACATGGACTTAGAAGGACCATTTCTCTATGCCCTTCCTGGAAAAGATGTAGATAGACTTGCGAGAAAACAATGGTATTATTTTCTTGATGGTTATTCGGGTTACAAATAAATCTTTATTGCCCCGGAGGATCAAGAGAAGACCACCTTTACTTGCCTTTATGGTACATTCTCATTCAAAAGGATTCCTTTTGGGTTATGTAATGCACCGGCTACTTTTCAGAGATGTATGATATTGATATTCTCCGATATGGTAGAGGACACTATTGAGGTGTTTATTGATGACTTTTCAGTTGTTGGAAACTCTTTTGATCGTTTTGTTTGAGACACATGACCGAGGTTCTCAAAAGATGTCAACATTGCAACCTTGTGCTAAATTGGGAAAAATGTCACTTCATGGTTAAAGAAAGTATATTGGGCCATGGAATCTCAGATAAGGGGATAGACATTGATTGAGAAAAAGTTGAGGTTATATAGAGACTTCCTCCACCCATCTCTATAAAAGGTATGAGTAGTTTTTTGGGTCATGTGGCCTTCTACCAGAGGTTTATTAAAGATATCTCAAAAATTACACATCCTTGATGCAAGTTACTTGAGAAGGAATGTAAATTCTATTTTAATGAATCTTGTCTGAGGCATTTGGAGGGTTGAAGGATGTGAAACCAAGGTTGATAAGATGGGTGCTACTACTGCAAGAGTTTTATTTTGAGGTGAAAAATAGAAAAGGCAATGAAACTCAAGTTGCCTATATTTTGTTCAAACTAGAGGATAAATCTATTCGAGAGTTGGGTAAAAAGGCTGAATCTGATTATGCATTCCTGATGAGCCACGTATGACCGTTATCATTACTTGACTACTTGGTTGGTCTCCGAGAATTGCGGAGTTATCTAGCTAGTGATATAGTCCCATCAGACTTGTCCTTCCATCAGAGGAAAAAAATCATGCATGATGTTAAAATTTTTTAAGTGTTTTGGAGGCATGCCACTCCTCGCCTGTGGGTGGGCATAATAGTGGTATCAAGAAAGACAATAAGATTTTGCATTGTGGGTACTATTGTCCAACCATCCACCAAGATGTTGATGAGTTCACCACGTCATGTGATACGTGCCAAAGAGATAAGGGAATTTCGGAGAGGGCAAGAGCTCCCTTTAAATCCCATTCTAGTGATAGAGTTTTTTGAATTATGGGGCATTGATTTTATGGGCCCGTTTGTGAGTTCTAATGGGATGCAATATATCTTGTGTGTTGGATTGTGTGTCAAAATGGGTGGAAGCCATATCACTTGATAAAAATGAAGGGAAGAGTGTCACCGCATTCTTGAAAAAGAACATCTTCTTAAGATTTGGCATACCTAGGGCAATTGTTAGTGATGGGGGATCTCACTTTTGCAACAAGTTTTTCAAAGGGTTATTGGATAAATATAACATTCGACACAACGTAGCCACTCCGTACCATCCACAGACTAGTAGGCAAGTTGAGGTGTACAACAGAGAAATCAAGCAGATATTGTCGACAACGGTGAATTCTAATAGACTGGATTGGTAAATGAGGTTGGATGATGCTGTTTGGGCTTGCCGGACTGCATACAAGAACCCCATAGGTGTGTCTCAATACCAACTTGTATATGGGAAGGCTTGTCACTTTTTGATTGAGTTAGAGCACAAAGCCATGTAGGCGATAAAGAAACTGTAGATAGATTGGAATGAAGAAGTGGAACTAGGGCTTAACGAGTTGAATGAGCTTTATGAGTTTCACCTAAAAGCATATGAAAGTTCAAACATCTACAAAGAGAATATTAAGAAGTACCATGACCAAAAGATTGATAAGCGAGAATCCGCGGTTGGCGACTTGGTTCTTCTATTCAACTCTAGTCTACTTTTGTTTCCGGTCAAACTCAAGTCCAGGTGGACTGTGCCATTCCTAGTTACTAAAGTGTTCCCACATCAAGAAATTGAGTTGTTGAACAAGGAGGGTGAAAAGTTCACGGTCAATGGGCAAAGAATCAAGATCTACCTAGGGAATACAGAGAGTGTCCATGAAGTGGTTGAGGCAAATCACCTTGATGAAGTCTGAGTAATCAAGGATCTTGCGTCGTGCCGCGATGTAAAATCAAGCACTTCATAGGATGAAATCCAAGGTGTATCCTCTAGCAAACAATAGGTTTTTTCTTTTCCTTTAAGGAAGATTTGCATTCTCTTGTTTCGTTTTTATCTTATCCATCTTCATGTGTTATTTTTTTAGTGTATTGGCTAGAGAGAAGCTTAAGGTCCGTATCTTAAAAGTGTCAAGAAAAATATAATAGAATAGATTAACGGGTTTTCAATGTGCAGGGACCAGAACTTTGAATTCTTTAAAAATTGATCTAGTGCACATATCTATGGGCCAAACGACGGGCCATCGTTCAAACGTTCAAACGATGAGCCATTGTTCAAACGAGGAGCCATCGTTCAAACAACAGGCCGTCGTTCAATTGGCAGACCGTCGATGGTGTCTTTAGATCCCACGTATGTCTTAAACTTTGGTCTAAATTTTTGTATTATCGACAGTCCAATGGACAGTCTGTCGACTGACCTACGGACCATCGACGGGGTATTGTCAAATCACAAAATGAATTGGCCCGACTGAACTCGAGTTATTATATTAAAATTAAACAATTCTGTTACCTTCCCACATCTTTTAAAATTCCTTCCCAACCATTTCCCTCCACTTATTCCCTTCCTTCTTCATTAACGCCCACAACCACTCCCTTCCAATTTCTTAAAAATCCCCACAACTTCAAAAGTCCCAGTAACCCCAAAACCCTAACCTTCTCTGTTTCTACTCCATGTCCCTTGTTTTATCTAGTAGGTGTTCGAAGGAAGTCGGGTAAGTTGATTTTTGAGAAGAATACCAACTCCATCACGCCACTACTAATTTCAGGAATTTCAATTCACTTAGCCTAATGAAGTCTCATTTATTTGCTGTTAAAAAGCTAAAATTGTGTGTGGGTCTTGACTTAGGGACAAATTTCCTTGTTAAAACTGTTCAAAGTTGTTTTTGTCCCTCAGAATGATATAAAGTGAATGGGTTGGGGGTGTAATATTTGTCAATTCAATATGATTGTTGATTTTCTAAATTAAGGCTTGATAGTCTCGTAGATCCATATTCGAAATTTGAAAAATCGAAGCCCTAAGGATGAAGAATTGGACTAATACTTGTTATTACTTTTTGGGTATACTTGTGATCTTCTTAAAGTTGTACATATGTCGGTTTAAAACCAAGTCCTAAAACATGTCTCTGACCAACAGAACGAGACAGCGTCTGCAACCCGTCTGTTGATTGACAGACCATCGATGGGGTCTGTCTATGGTAAACTATAAATATGCTTAACTTTGGAACGACGAAAGTGTACTGCGGTCCGTTAATTGATCGACGGGTTGTTCTGCATGTCCGTGGTTTCTAATTGAAAATGTGAGTCCTTAGAAATACTGAATTATTATAAGTATTAGAAGAAGGAAGTGGACTACAATTCGTTTATTGATCGACGGGTTGTTCAGCACGTCCACCATTTCTAACTCAGAGGTCTTTGGAATGAAGACTTCCAAAATTTTCATAGTATCCACCGACGGACAGCATTGACGGACCGTTCATAGAGCCCGTCTCCCAATGCTGCAATTATGCACTGGCCAACGTAATGTGTATCCAGGTTCTATTTTGATCATTTTACTTGTGTAGTTTGATTACATTGAGAATAGCAGTTTTCTCTTTCGGTACTTATGGCCCCGAAACAAGACCTCCTTTATTCAAGGGGTAGGTCCAAGTATGTGGAACCTTCTCCGGGTGGGGGTGACAGTTATTCCAGCGATGAATTAGGAAAATCAAAGAATCGTACCCTCTGTCAACCCAAAGGGCCCTATCACAAGGCGACTAGAGATACTCGGGGCACCCCCAAGAAGGTGGCGTCTGGCGTAGTCACTGCCTCCCAGTCTGATGCGGATCCCAAACTGATCGACACACGTCAGGGTCTTCCTCGGGTTTTGATACAACATTTTCCTCTAAGGAGGCTTCAGTTAATGAGTCAGCCCACTCTACGGGGTCGAATGAGGTTATTGCCTCCGATTACGGATCATTGGAAGCCAGTCTCCTAGATGTGCCTGCCCATCATGCCTCGTTTGATGAGACTTTGAGTTCGGAGTCTACTCTGTCACCCCAGCATGAGGTCCATGCACTGGTTTATGATGAGCCTAACACTGGAGCGTAGATGTCCAGTACTAGGTCTACAGGGATGCAAAGATATTTGTATGATAAGGGTGTGATGACTCAGTTGGTGACAGTTGTGCGGCGAGTTCTTACAAGTAGCTTGCACACCGTCCATGTGGTGCATGGCTTATTTACACGCCAAAGGACAAGTGGATGGCGAGGAGTTTGGGGTTCGAAAGTGAGGAGATTCTACGAGAGTTTTAGGCATCATATGTGGAGACTCTTAGAGGTTCTTTTGATAGGCGGTCGAGACCCACCAAAAATGAATAGGTATAATGAATTTTGAACATGTTGGCTCTAATCATGACATAGAGATGCACCCACTACATGACCCTCACTCTAACACTCAAACTAGGTGACCGCTAATCTGATAGTGTAATGAGGTGTCAATAGAGTGTAAGGAAATTTGATTGTTCCCCTATTGATACATAGCTAGAACTTACCCAGTTTGTCCAGCAAAAGGAATCTGTTAGACAACCAGGAAATGATCATAGGCCCTTCTTCAAATTAGAAAACATCTTGTCTATAGGAAATTGAACCAAATGAAATTGTTTATTCATTGTTTAACCAAATATTTTGAGCCTAAAATAGGCATTTCTTTTCTTCAACGACTCATCTTCCCTTGGTATAATGTGTTGGCCCTGGTCCATCCTTAGACATGTGCACCTCAACTTAGTACAAAAGCATAAGTTGAGGCTGGCTTATGAAGAAATTTACCTTTTCTTGGCCTTGAAAATACCTTGGTTAATGTGTACCTCAACTCATGGAAAAGCCATAAGTTGATAGTTGCTATTGAGAGTGATGACCCGAAAAGTGGGTATGAAAAGAATAATGTGGAAAATAAAAGGAACAGTGAACAAGAGAAGTGACTGAGTCAAGATTGTTAATTGAATAAAAAATTAAAAATAGTGTTTAACAAAAAGAAGTAAGAGTCACTTCCAAAAAAGATAAAGAAAGGAGAAAATAATGAAAAGTTGACAATAAAAAGTAGGGCATAATAGATGATGAAATAGTTAGGACGCTTAGCCATAATGTCAAAGAGGGAAACAAGTCACTAAAATGTACCTAT
The DNA here is from genome assembly GCA_027704765.1 of Solanum habrochaites. Classification (NCBI taxonomy): domain Eukaryota; kingdom Viridiplantae; phylum Streptophyta; class Magnoliopsida; order Solanales; family Solanaceae; genus Solanum; species Solanum habrochaites. The sequence continues at coordinate 38,037,895 of JAKWJA010002499.1, read as the reverse complement.
GTGTACCACATCTGACCTTCAAGATACGTTACAATTAAGAAAGTCCTATCGTGATCATAAGAGTCTAATATGGTGAACTTAAGCAATTAAAATAAGGAAAGCCTATGACGACAAGTACTAACTATGTGTGAATTTGTTTTGAGAGTGAGTGTTGAAAAATGATCCTTATTGTTAATGTTAAAATCAATGTGGGAAAAAAGAGGATATCTTTTGAAGTGAGAGCAATAGTTGCAATATTAGAAAGTTAGAACCTTGGCGAGAGACAAGAGGGTAGAGGTCTCAGTTCATGGTAAGTTTCTATCATGGTCTAATCCACAAAAGTAAGCCTATCAAGCCTAAGAGAAGAAACATGCACTAAAGCAACAAAAAAGTTGGTATTGTAGCCATGTTATTCCGAAGGCTATAAAGATGATATTTTGTACAAATTGTTGGAGTGAGTCATTATGCATCGCTTAGGACAAATACTGAAGTTAAGTAAGGGTGTGATGTTTGTTGTTCACAGTACTTCAATGCTTGTTTCCTTAGATTAAGTCCCTGTGTAAGCTTGTTTGTGATAATTTTATTACTTTATATTCCTTAATAATTAGATTTATTTTTATCTTTATTTTGCAGGAAAGGTGTAAAAAACCAAAATGCACAAAGCTGTGAAGAATTTGTGTAGAGGTGACCCATGAAGGCCATCGACGGGTCATCGTCCCATCGACACACTGTAGGTGGTGACCGTCGATTGGAGGTTCAGGCATCTTGAAGCAACTCGGGGAATTGTGACCAAGTATGGGGCTACGGAAGGATCAACGGTCCATCGTTTGATTGATCGACCATCATGTCCAAACATAGATCTTATCTGAGAATGTCCTAGTACCTGATTTTGAAGAAACAAAGTATGGAAGGATGAGAAGCATCGACTGACTGTAGGTAAAGGGATGGATCATGTTGTTGGTCCGTCGATTGGATTAGAAAAGATGAAAAGTGAAGGCTTAGAAAAGATACTAAATATGGACTTACGGAGGCAGTCAACCATCTATGGGAGTCGTCGCTTGAAGCCGTGTTTTTGGACAAAATTTTCTATTAGATCGCCTTTTAATTTAGGACAGTGTTTTTATAAATAGGGTGTAAAACCTCATTTTTGGGGTTGGATTCTGTTACTAGTTTTCTAGTTTTATTCGTGGAGATATGTCTTTGTAACTTGGGCATTAATTCAAATTTCTGGATTTGGTTTTTAAGATAATTTTGTAATTTCAAATTGAATTTTTGGATTTTCTTCGAATCTATCAAAGTACGTTTATGATTTATTGTTTATCAACCATAAATTCTGTTCTTCTATGCATCGGTAACTAAATCCACAACTAGGTTATGGCACCATGATGATAAAATTAAACCTACTAAGAACATTCTCACAATAGGTTTGCATTCCATATCGTAATGATTTTATTTAGAAGTCTTTTTAACAAGTACACCCATTAGAACTCACCTTATTGCTATTTGCCGGACCATGGGGATAGTTAATAGGAAAATAATTATCGACATATATTTATTGGGATACAATATAATAGGCTAGTTTTTATTGGTGCGGAGTAATAACTAATTCGTACATTTAATATGATGCTTAATATGAAAAAAAGGTAAGGGTTAGTAACTTTGACAAACGTAGACGGACAAGGGTACGAGATGAAATTCTCTAAATGTCGGACCAAGGATTTAGAGATACATAACTTATAACTTTTCATGAAAAACACTAGGGAAGAATTGTAACAGCTCGAATTACGGCGTTATGAACATTTAGGGAATACTTACACCCTTATTTCTAAAACAACTTGATAAACACCAAATATTCACTAATGTTACTTGTTCGATTTGGCAATATTACATTACTTTTTTCACAAACCCCCCCCCCCCCTTTAATTACTCATTTTCGGAAAGAACTTGACTAAGGAGAAGTAATCATACATTGAAGTTAAGTCTTAACCATTTTCCTTGTGGGATCGATCCTAACTTAATAGTTGGGTTCTTTACTTTATACGACTGCTTATATTTATTTAGAAAAGTATAATTTCTGCGTACCAAACTTTGGCAGCACTGCCGGGGAGAGTTGCTTTTAGATAAACTTTAATAAAATTACTGATTTAGTCAACTATATTCTATTTTTACTTTTTAATTTTTTTTATTTTTCTCAAGTCTAGCTTTAGTGTTCCAAAGTACACAGAGCCCAAGAAAACCAATGCTTCCATTCAATCCTGAACATAACCGGACACTCTGTAAAAAAATAATCAGCAGAATCCCACAAATCTAGGTGATGAGATCATCTGTCAGCTTCCTACACCAGTTGATGCTCACAACCAATTGATGCTCACTTTCCCTGTTTGCTTTACTTTTAAAGCTATTAATCTTTTCTTAAAACTAGTGCGAAGGCTCTTTTGAAATCTCATTTTCCATTCTTATTTTAATTTAAAAACATTTTTATAGTTCTTTGGGAATACTTCGTCCCCATATACTTGTTTGTAAAAAATACTTCAACTTTACTTTAAACTAAACTAAAAAAATAAGTCTTAAAACAAAGTTAAAATGTTTTCAAAAGACTTATGAAAACTTGAAATGAACTTCTCTTACTTGACTCTCGACTTCTCTTAATTATGATCTCATTTTCTCTTCAGTTGACTGTTAAATGATCCTTGAATTGTAAGTTATGGATTCAAGGTTGTAATTTATGTTTCTTGATGATTTATATATTTTAGAAGTCATTTAGAGTTATTAGAATCCTTAGAAACTGTTAATAAACTTTAGAAAGGATGGAATGGACCGAATGCTGAAAAACTAGGTGAAAAACACTTATTTAGGCGCGTTCGAGGCACACTACTCCATCCCCAAAGTTCACAGCTGGTAGTTGGGTGCACTACAGGAGCGCACACCAATCCCTCTTGGGAAGATGGGGAGCGTCGTGCCTCACTCTCCCTCGTTTTTGCCTGACAAACTTTTTTATAATTTTCTGACATTAAATCATTTTAATTTGATTCTATTACTCAAATTAACTTCATATTCATGTATCCATGTCATATATAGAAGGATCTAACCCAATGAACCCAATAAACAACACTTCTACATAAAAGGAAATTCCTTAATCTTAACTTATTCTTAAGAACAAAAGAAATTCAACAACAACCAACAGCAACATTCGATTTCCAATAGCTTTACAACTATTTCATGTTGAATGAAACATAATTGCAACGAGCGCAATGTTATGGAAGACTCACATGCCTTTTTAGGGATCACAAAAGACTAAATCGACCCTCAAAGCTAGAAAATTTATTGGAGATTTCTGGATTTATCTTGTCTTTTCTCCAAGCTCTAGCATGAATTCTACTTCTCCTTAACTGAACAAAGTCTTCTTTTATCCCAGAAAATTAATCAATATAATTAACCAAGGAAAAGACTAATTTTCCATCTCCAAATCCGTATTGGACTTTCCTTCATCCAAAACCCAACTTCCGAAAAGCATAAATCACTCATACAAACTCATAATCGTGCAAACTTGGCTGCGTTGAAAATATCATTCCAAGTGCATTCCAACCATATTTAGAACTACAGCTAACTCAACTTGATCCAAAAGTTATGATCTTTTGAAGTTAACCAAAAAGTCACTTCCTAAATTAAAAATTTCCTGATTTCCTTTTACTTTCAAAAATAAGTATCCAAATTTAAAACTCCTTCCGAGTTCTTTCTAGTTTTTCAGATTTTAAAGTAAGTGTCCATGCTTGCACTAAAACTTCAAATACTTGAAACTTAAGATTTTTCATCCGATATTGTGACTATATAAAAAATTGAGGACAATATTTATATACAAATAAAACCCTAAATGAGTCCAATTTGTGGACTCATCAAGATCCACCAACAAAAGTGAGAACACACGTAGTCATAGCTGGAGTATCACACTCACAACAATGTATAAAATCAAATGAATGGTCATATAAGAATTTATCAAATAACACAAAAGGTTTTGTACTTTGAGATTATACCGATCATTTCATCGTCAATTCAACTTGAAACAATATACTCTGTCAAATACTTTCCCAGCTTACAGCCACATTCGTAATACTAACACAATCATCAATCCACTGGACCAGACCTAACTTTGAACCAACACTTTTTACAATGAAAATATTTCTTTATAATACTTTAAACAATCATCAAAACTCTAAATTTACAACTCAACCCTATGGTGTAGTCCTTTAAAATCTTGTATTCCTAATACAATTGTTCATTCCACATCTTGTAACTTCACATCTTTACAAAACATATCACCAAGAATTTTGACTTTCAATAAAAATGTGAATTGTAAACTTAAACCGTCTAACACAATCCCCTTATTTATCAACATTAGTTTATACTTCAATGATTTTTATAAATTCATGGATCTATGATTATCATGTACTGCATCTCCATATATCTGAGATATCTTTCACTAACAACTCCATCGTAATCATTACAAAACTCAAAATAAAACAAAAACACTTATCATCACATTCGAGATGTTTTTTGTACACTCTTTTTTAATGTATTTTTCAATATTTTAAAACCAATATGATGACATTTGACGCTATTACCATAGCCACAATAAAACGAATGAAATTATGCCTCTCTACACCCAATTATCTACACATCTAAAGATATGTATTTTTCCTTTGGAAACAATATAATATTCTTGCTCTTGCCTCTCTCTAAAGGCTTTATTAAATCCCACTATACTTAGCTCCTTAAAACACTATTCGAGTAGTTTCCCACTAACCCTTACAACTTCACATACAACTAAATTACTCATATAATATAAGAAATCCAAAACCTTAGATATTCACATGTCATAATCATTACACAAAATTCTCTTAACCAACGATCTTATCATATAGTTGCTTCCACAATAACCTATCACACATTTTAACTTCTATTATGCTCAGTAAACCATGACCATCACTACAAAGTCAACCTTTCCATTGACTTGACACCTCAAACTAAAGTTTATCTATCAAATTCGAAAGGACTGGTGCAATTTTTATATGGACTTTCTTACTAAAATACTACAATTACCCTCACTCAAGTATACTTAATGAGACATTCTTAATCCATAAACTTGTAATTCTTGTATCAATACATTCCTTTATGTCTTAAGATAAAATAAGTCATCTTCATAGTACTGTCTTTCATTTTACTAAACAACACAAGAGACTCACGAATAAACAGGACATATAAAACCATTATCAAGAAGCCCTTGAATTTGACATTTAAACTCTGTCTATTCTGACACCACATAAAAAGACACAATCCAAAATGGATGATATGATCCTACCTAGCTTAGGCTTGTACACCCCTTCCGATTCCAATTTTTCCCTCACGGGGATCTAGGGTAACCGACTAAGCATTACAATTAAGCACATTAAATTAGGGGTACAACAAAGTCATGCCTATTATTATATCATGTCATTCGTATCCATCATAACCAAAACAATCCAAGTCAAAAAATCCATAAACAAAATAGGACAAACACGATATACAATGATGAATATTATTGACTCTTCAACTAGGTTAGAATTATGGATCACGTCATCAATTATATAACAAATCGCGTAAAATTCAAAGGACATTGAACTAACATGTACAAATAAGTAGAACCTGTCTCAAAGAAAAATAGATATTCGGGCACAAACAAGAGTAGCACTACTGACTATTGCATCACACCTCAAACTTTTTTTTCAAGGAAAAGCATATAACTAAACCGTGTCATCTTGACAAGCAACGTCCTCATCTAGTTGCACTACTCCTCTACCTGCATTACCAATGTCGCAGCCTCCATGGACTCACTGATTTACATCTTATATAACCAAGTTCACCACAACGTTAACATACTTTAACTTCTATTAGACTTTTTAACAGTGAATTAGATCATGGGGGTTAGCTCGGTACAACTCGGGTTCCATAATTGTTATGGGAGAAAATAGAGGACACATGGTTGATATTCTGTCTCGCTCAATACCACTTTGGCAAGAGACCTTCCGCACATGCGATCTCGCCGTGGCAGGAAAATCCCACCCATCAGCCATGATAGAAATAGAACCCATGCCATCAATTTTTTGGGGGTTTTCTCTCTTCAATATTTTCCCCACAAATTCCCATCTTTGACTAGGCATTTCGAAAGATCCCCTTCTACAGCATGATCATCACCTACCCCGACTAACCGAAAGAAGTACGCATTTTAGAATCCCTTTTTCATCCTTTCAACTCTACCACACATATCACCAAATACACCCACACTCTTACAAAGTAATCATTTGGTCGCAATGCATGTCCTGATTTCTCGTTTATGAACCACACTGTATTTTATCAATACCCTTGCACTATATATGGTGATAATTCCTTCTTTCAGAACATGTTTTGACAAGATTGAAGCAATTACAACTTGCATTATTTCAAAGCACAAGTGAGTATTGGACGGGAGATCATGATCATACATTTAACCGTGTGAATCAATAACTAGATATTCAAATGATTTGATGATTATTGAGTCTAAACATGATTGTCAGTTAAGTTATAACATCAATTTATTCATTGATTGTGTAAACATCTATCTTTTCTTAGTTAATTTCTTTCGGTTTATTTTATCTTTACTTTTATTTAGTTAGTATAATCATCTTCTAAAATACTCTCCTTCAATAAATAATTAGAATTAAGATAATTTAGTAAGAATAATTAATTGACACTTCCTTACGGTTCGATATTTCAGTTCTTTCAAGAAAAACTTTATAACTTCTGTGTCCGCGTACACTTGTGTTAAATCGGAAGAAACAAGTTTTTGTTGTCGCTACCAGGGACTAAAAAATTAATTGTTTTTTTATGTTATACTTTTCTAATTATTTATTTAAGTTTTCATATAAACCAAAAAATGAATTCTTATTTTATTAGTATCTTTTTTTCATCTTTTGATCTTGTTTTTATAGGTTTAGGAGAAGTTTGACTATCCAAATTTTTGAGCTAAGCAGCACGTTTGAGCTTAAGTGTGGTGTGACGACCCTTGATTAAATTAAGAAAACATGCTACTAGCTAGCCCAAGAGGCCTCGGGGAGTTTTCTAACCCTTCTTTTAAAATTGTAGTTGATGTTTTCAGGATATAGCATCTTTTCAAGTTTTTGGTGAATTCTTCAGTATATTTTTGTTAGGGTGAAGTGCGCGTTAGATTTATTTAACATTGTTAAAAACTAAAAGAAAATACAAAATAATAATTCAGGGATGAGGTAAGGAACGGTAATGGAGGGATAGAGGTAATCAGGAAAGTGTTGTAGAGGGTCGGGTGATCAAATAAAGAGGGAGTTATGTTGTATCTAGTCTGAATCGCAAACATGGTACAAAAATATTAAAGAAAAAGTTCTTTCGCATGAGTAGGACCACACTTAGATCAACGCAAACTAAATTCATTCTTTCACTCATTAGCTTATATTGTAAGACTTGGGACAGTGTCATGTTCTATGTATGGGGTGGGGTAATGGATTCCTAGTTTTTCAGTCTTATTGAGGCTTTTCTTTTTTAGGATGGTTCCTTGGCTTTTGTTTTTTGTCCTTCCCTTAGGATAGTCCCTTTGAACCGAGTTTTTTATTTTAATTTTGAGAAATAATTATTTTTGGAAACAAAAGAAAAGACCATTTTTATTTATGTGATACTTGCTATTTGGGCTTATTTTTGGGTAGTACTTTCTTGTAAATGATTTATTGTCGGCTAAATTGCAAACATTTTGAAATCTAGTTTCATGGTTGTGCCTTTGTATATAACTTACTTTATTTTGTAGGTTGTTATGATCATGTCTCTCTTAAAGTGAATATAGTCTTCAAACCTTATTTAGATATGTTTGTTATGTCTTCATTTATGACTTACTAATCTATTGAAGGAATGAAGAAGCTAATGGTAGTCATCTTAGAATAGTTCTCCAGACCTTCAAATATAGAGAGTTGTATGCCAGGTTCACTAATTGTGAGTTATAGATTGAGTTTATGGGATTTTTAGATCACATAGTGTGTGGAGACGGAATTAAAGTTGACATTAATTAGAAAATTGAGGTAGTGCATAGTTTGCCTAGACCCACATCTCAACTGAAATTAGGTTTTTCTTTGGTTTAACTAGCTATTATAGAAGGTTCGTAGAGGGATTCCTATCTGTTTCATCCCCTTTGACTAAGTTTAGTCAGAAAATAATGAAGTTTTCAATGGTGTGAAGCTTGTGAGAAAAGCTTTGAGGAATTGAAAAAGAGGTAGACTAGTGCCCCAGTTTTGACATTAACAAAAGGTACTCAAGGTTTTGTAGTGTATGTGATGCATCTAGAGTTCGACGCTATAATTTTTTCTTTGAAGATATGACGTCATTATTTGTATGGAGTCCATGTTAATATATTCTGTTATCACAAGATCCTACAATATGTGTTTACTTAGGAAGACATTAATCTCAAACAGAGGATGTGGTTAGAATTGATCAAGGATTATGACATATAACTCTTTATCACACATGTAAGGTTAATGTTGTTGCTAATGTTTTAAGCAGGTTTTTTATAGGTAGTACCACCCATGTTGAGGAATAAAAGAGAGAGTTAGTGAAAGTGTAGACCAAGGTACTAATTCTCCTCTTAATACTCGGTAAATTATGAGTGAGCATGTTTTTTGTTTTTACTCAACTTCAAATGCTCGTAACTTTTCGCTCAGGATGATTTAAGAGCACTCCCAGATGTAGTTGGAAAGCGGTTTTAGTGATCTTTCAAACATTGCGAAGCCTGTGCGATTCCAAGTTAGTATAAGTAAGTTATGCCCTTTAAAAATTGGGTTGTTAGGTTAAGGAAAGTCGAAATCTAGATTTTTTAGACGTAAATTAGTCTTTTGCTTAACTAATTGTTATAATTCTTTTGTAGGAGTGGGATTGGAGAATGAAGAAAAGAGAAGGAAGAAAAAGAATGTTCAAGAATATTTCAAAATTCATCGAGACTAACTTGTGGGTTTCATCGAGGGTGATTCCTACAAAGGTATAGGAGATAACATTGCATTGGGTTAGTTCACCCACGTTCCAATAATTATTTATTTCACCGGATTTATGTTCTTGAAGATTAGAAATTTAGTTATTAATGGATTTGTTTAAATTATATAAAATCCTTGATTCATTGGAATTGTTGAGGTGTTGTCTGATGCGAATACATTAGTTTAGGTTGAGTTTTTAATAGAATCTGATGTACTTTGAACATTCAATTGATTCTAAGTGTTTGGAAAAAAGAACTCATGTACATTAGAGGGTTAAGAGCTGAAAAACAAAGAAGTGCCTCTGCGTTAAGGATCCATCCTTTAGATTTGGGTAAAGAAATTTTGCATCGCAGAGCTATCGAAGAGTGCTTTGCCTCAAAAGTCAACACCGAAACTAAAATTTTAATGTCTCCCTGCATCGCGAACCACCCTTAAATATTGGTTTTTGGTCTTTTCTCATGTTTAGTTATCTAATATCATTCCTAAACATCATGAGATATATTTATTCATAAATAAATATCCTTGAATCCATAATTAATTTCAAGCAAAATTTAAGAGTAAAGTCAAGATTTATGTCAAGATATGTTCTTAAAGATTTCAAAAGTCTTTCACAAACGTTTAACTTTGTTTAAACACTTAAGTTTTAGAGTTATGCAATAAGTTTACATTTGAATTTTATTTATTCAATGAAGTATGTGGGAACTAAATATTATCAAGAGGTTTTAGAATGTTTTCGCATTTAATGAATAACAAAATTTTGAAATTTTCAGAGAGCCTTGGATCTATTTTCAGAAAAGAGTAAATGCTTCCATAATAAATTAATATGGTAAATTTTGATTTCAAGGTAGCCTTTGAGCTATGTTTTTGGAGCAGGAAGCTCAAATCACAGAAGAAGTATGGGGGTAAAAACAGAAAAACAGTATAATAATATGTTGAGAGGATGAGGGAGCATCGGAAGTACACACCCCGAGCCTACACCTCAGACGTGGCTAGCACAAAAGACCATCGATAACCTCGACCAAAACCTTGGCCTGACTTTCTTAACATAAAGAAAACTCAATGTTTTAATACAAGGATTAAAGTTCACTTACTCAATTGTTTAAAAGTTAACTTAGAACATTTCTTAAAGATAAATATTTAACTTAGCCAAATGGCAACTGTACATAATAAATGACAATGTAAAGACAATTTATTGCTACCTGCCTATCAATGAAGCCTCTATTAACTGATATGGATGTTGGGAAAAGACCCCCGTCATCTTAAAAACTTAAAAATAAATCTAAAAGTAATGAAAAAGGAATCACGTGGAACGCAAGGAGGCTCACCAATTGACTCTAAGATGCTCACTAGATAAATGGTGTGTTTGCTGCTGAGCTTAGTTCCCTGGGTATGCATCATAATACGATGCTTTCCAACTGGCATCACTTCATTAAATATATGATTATGCGAGTTGGAAAAACAATATACGTTTGAATGAGATCATGAAAAAAAAACTTAATTGTCTCTTTTCAACCTATGAATACTTAAATGAACTCATTTCATTATCAAGTTGTTTAAAACAACTTCCATATAGAGAAAGTAAAATTGTTTAAATCATGATGTCACCTCATCATTATAATATTATAAAGACATATAATACTTCCTCTCAAAGTCTACTTGTGCAATACAAGAATTAACTCACATACCCCCATTTATACTAAGTAAAACCCCTTCAGAAACCATGCAATTACTATTGTAAGAGTTTATTAATGGAGAACCATCAGTTAAGAGGTATAATGATGATACGGCGTTATTAGGCTCACACTGCCTAGTCATCCGATACATTTTCGGATTATAGGACCTGAACTACTAAGGGGATCTACAAGTCTATTGTGAAAAGGGTTCATCTAAAAAGTATGACCATTTTTAATCCATGATGGCTACATGGTTTATGGAGACTCAAGTTAATATGAACTGGAATCCCTATATCGGTGCTCGATACTACTCAAAACATATACTTAGCTCATATATTATTAAAACAAAATTCTTTCTTTGGGTTGAGATAATTACTCAACACTTAGCTTAAAAACTCTCTTGAAACTGGTGTTCCATTTTCTTTCTCAAAACATCTTTGGAAATCCCAGTTGCTTCTTATCTTAAATGAAAAAACAATTATAAACTCTTTTTGGAATACTTGGTTCCCTATAGCTTTTGGAGAAGTGAAATCAACTTTGTACTATATGCTTAACTTGAAACTTTTAGTCTTATAAAAAAGTTAAAATATTTGTAACCTTGAAAACATTGATGAACATCACTTGACTTGCCTCTTGACTTTTATATTAACTCTTACTTAAATCGACGCTTAATTGATACTTGAATTCAATTATTGATTCAAGAATTATGATTTGTTTTTGGAAAGACCTAATGATGTTTAGGAATAATTCTGAATAGCTAAACTTGAGAAAAAGTAATGAAATCACATTCTTGGAACAAGTCTACGACATAGAGATGTTCCTAAACAATTATTTATGAAATTAAATTTTGAGAGAGTGGAGTTTGCATTTTGTCCACGAAGTTGAGCAACTTCTGTTCACTGAGCGAACAGATCGGCGACGCGAACCTTGTACCTATTCTTTTTTATAGACTTTTTCCTCTTGGTTTTCCAACCCCATTCGTCTATACTCAACTATTGTTCTCAAATAAATTTTAAGATTCTGATACTCAACGTATGTACTCAAGAACCCAAATCATGATAACTTTAAAACACAACTTAACGATCTCGGTATGTCACGACCCAAAACGGGCCGCGAGTGGCACTCACACTTATCCTCCTATGTGAGCGAACCAACCAATCCTAACCCCAACTTTCAACCATATATAATTTTGAATAACAAAATAAAATGCGGAAACCAAACTCTTATATAACCATTAAATAAACTTCTAATAATTACTTATCATACCCAAATCTGGAGTCATCACATCAAGAACAACTCTATCCTCAAATTTCTAAGTCCAGACTAATTAATAACTAAATCAGTAAAAGAGACGGATCCATGTCCAACTTCAAGACTCAGACGTGAAAGAAGCGAATCCACCCGAGCTAGGAATAATGCTCCCCTGAATCTGACTGCTGAAGACTGGCTAGAGTTGTGGCTAGTCGAAGTTGCTGGCACGTGTTGGCTGCCTCAACCAATATAACAATAAGAAAATGCAAGTGGGGTCAGTAACAGGGACCGTACTGAGTATGGTATCATCGGCCACTCAGAATAAAAATCAATATAATACAAATAATATTATAAAATCAACTACAATACTCAACAGGTGCAATAACAAGTAACAACATAGAACCATGGGCACACAACCCTCAAGCGCACCTGTGAGGAATCAAGCTCCACCCCATTTTTTTGGGAATTAAGGTCTTTAGATTGAGTAATATCACCTAATTCAAGATTCAGTCTCTTTATTTCTCTTGTGTCTGAACGTGACACTCCGATAACCCTATTACTCCGACTGTCGTTTTCGGTGACACTCGATCCATTAATTGCCTACTGTCGATTCGTGACACCCGCTCCCCTAATACTCTAGACGTGTCGGTTCGTGATACCCGATCCCCTAATACTAACTACGTGTCGGTCCGTGACACCGATTCCCATTGATCTCATTTTTTTATTTCATCAAGCCTTCTTTAATACCAATGCATCCTCCTTAATAGAGTGGATTTAAGGTTGTTAAGATCTCCAGTAAATCATCAATTATAATCCATCACAAGTTATATAATCACAATCAATACCCAACGCACTTAATTCGATCGAAACTTTACAATACCACTCAATAATATCAATCTCTATTAATAGTATCCTAACAATAGCATAAACCCATAACCTTAACCTCCACCGAAGAATCCGTGGATCAATCAGCTATCTTCCCCATGCCTTATGCTTTTCTCTTCGTTCTTCCTCTCCTCCTGCCTCTGTCGCTCGTTCTCCCCTCTGTCTGTTTATTTATTTTTCTTCTCTAGATTCTTTTCTTGTACCCTAATTATCATACAATCAATTTTAAAAGATGATAAAGTAACCCACTATTTTTTTCAAGGTTATCTCCTTTAACCCCCCACGTAATAAATAATTACACTTACCCACAGATTTCATAATTATAAAGCATGAATAGTCCAAAATGCCCCTTAAACTCTCAGCAGAAATCCGACTCAGTCGAGGTTAACGCCCCCGTGACGGCCCATCGTACCTGCGACGGTCCCGGCCCTGCACTCCGGCACAAAAGTTCAGAGACCTCACTTTTCAGTAAAGGTCTGTGACGGTCTGTCGTGGCTACGACGGTCCGTACCTGCCGTTTCCTCTGAACTTTCAGAGAGTTGATCCCAGTAACCCTGCCATTTTTTAATTCAAAATAATCTTCCTGCTCGAGATCGACTAAACAGTCGTTTACCTGTACACACACAACAAACGTTAACTCCACAATTAAATTAAATTCAATTCATGAACCACATTCAAATTCAAGAATTCATGTCTAGAACATGAACTTTAAAAACCTTTTAGGATGAGTTATGTTGAACTAAACATGTTTGGAACGTGGGTTAACGAACCCAACTCTATGAGAGACTCACATACCTTGTAGGTATCACCACCGACGAAATGCACAAGTTATTAGTTAATAACTTGAAGATCTTGGCTCCTTTTTCCTTTCTTCTTCTCTTGTTATCTTTGTCCAAAACCCTAACCTTTCACTTACATTGTAAACTGACCGACTTAAGTTTAATTGCCAAAAAATGAGTTTAAATATAATTTTAAGGAAATGGCCAAAACACCCTTTAAAAATCCGGATGAGACTTTCCCTATTCCAACAACCAAACTTTGAAAGGACATAATTCACTCATACGAACATAGTATCGCACAAACTATGCGATGTAGCAAAGATCATTCCAAGAGATTTGGAACCATATCTTGAACTACACCCTACTCATCCTTACTTATGAGTTATAATCATTTGAAGTTAGGCAAAAACTCATTTTTTCCTAACTTGAGTAAATTTCTAGATTTTAATTCATTCCTAAAATGATAATTTTCAATTATAACATTTTTCCAAGTTATTTCAAATTGCGAGATGTTACAGATATGAAGGAGAGCTTAGACAACTCACAACCCCCATAAAACATGTAGCCACCATGGGTATAATGGGTCATACTTTTAGATGATTCATTTAGTCTTTTTAGTATAGACTAGTGGATCCACTTAGTATCTAAGGTTCTATACTTATGGCGAGGCATAGGATAAACCTGGAAACATGAGGTACAATATTGTATCATCAAAAAAACTCTTACGTGATGGTTATCAGTTGGATAAACCCCCATAGAAGTTAATTGTTTTTCAAATACACAGTTTATTTGTATTTGTAATACTCTCAGAGTTTTTTTTTTTTTTTTTTTTGTTTTGTTTTTTTTTTTTTCTTTTTTTTTTTTTTTTTTTTTTTTTATTATTTGTATCTTAAACAATTCTAGTGTATACATCTTTTTTTAAACAACTCTTTTTATATTACACTTGTTTTGAAACTTCTTTTTATTGAAATGAATTCAGTCATATTGAGTTCAGTTGAGCCCGGTAAGTTCTTCACATTCATTTCAAGACTATGTTGTACTTAGCATTCCAATTCGCAAAATTGTACATTCAATGTACTGATTTCATTTGGCATAAATCTTACGCAGGTAACTATGATGGTCATCAAGCGCATCATTGATCTAGTGAGTAGTCAAAGTAAGTTGGTGAGCCTCTTTCCATTTCGGAAGAATAATTTTATTTCTTTCACTTATATTAAGTTCATTAGGATGTTATGGGGTTTGTCCAAACATCAATTAATGTTGTTTTAGAGGCTTAATAGATAGTCAAAAAGTTAGTTATGAGACTTTTAGCATTAGGTTTCATATGTTTTGCTATGTGACTAGAGTAGCCATTTTGTCTTGTTGAAGGATTCTTTTAAGACAATCTCAGTTTTTTTCACACGTTCTTTATTTAGATTGTTTTTGTCTATTAAGTCTTATAGGGAGTAAGTAAGTCTTGCCAAGGGTTCCTTTTGACCAACAATGGTCTCCTAGTGGCAGTCCCGCCTAATGTGTAGGCTTGAGGTGCCACATACATAATGGGCAAGCCTATGATACATTCTTTGTACTTAATTATGACTTTTATTTCTGGGTGTGAGTTGTTATTTTATTACTAAGTCCTTAATTTATATTAATTTTTTTGAATTGATGTGTGGGACCTAATTTCTTATTGTCATGGCCACTTGTTTATGAGTAAATAAGGTGGTTTTTATTTAGCTTTTCTTTCTAGCTTTCTTTGATGAGAGTATGTGAGCAAGCTTAAATTTGATGAGTTCAGAGTTCTTCACTTAGGTTAGGAAGTTAGAGGTTTGATGTTTATTTGTACATCTATCATGATGATAGAGAAGACTATTTGATTTTTTTAAATTTCTATATGGCCTTATTGTTTGTATCAATGATATTTTGAGATTAGTTTTAATGTGTGCTCGAGGACGAGAAAAATTGGTAGTTCGGGGAAGTGATGAGAGGCCAAAATACATATTTAAAATCATTAATTTGCCCATTATTTTTTAAATTATAATCTTTCCTTATTACATAGATTTTATGACACCGTGCGAATATGGTATTTTAATCGTATGGAAAAATTTATGGAAAATGAAGAAGTTTTGAGCTAAATACCAATTAAAGAGCAGATTAAATGAAATTAAGCTTACAAAACAACCAATTGGATTTATATGATATGATTTAATATTAATATCTATGTGAATCAAATGCTGCAAAAGAGAATGAAAGGAGAAAGAAAATATACAAACTGGTATGTGGCAATAATATGAAGGACAAAATTGTGTGCAGCGGAGGACGAAGTACAGTTTCATGTGAAATCCAATTCCGTTAAAGTTTTGGGTTCCAAATTTGTTTCGGACTTAATTATTTTATTTAGGATTTTTATATCTATAATAGTTTTAACAAATAATTAGTATGGGCCAGGTCAATGGTAGAAGATTATAACGTTTATGATTTACGTGTGTTATACTTTTGTTATTTTTTTATTTGTTTTACATCGTTTCTTTGAATTATGGGTTATTTCTCTATGTTTATGGTGAGCTAACATTTTGTTTTCATATTATATTTACTTACAATATGACTTTTTAGGGATTTTAATTTGGCATGATTTGCCTATTAAATTAGGTGTTCTTATATTTTTGTGATTACTATTTTGATGTTTGATAACCATCGAAATAAACATATTATCCGAATTAAACTCGGGAGAGAAATAAAAGGATAGAACATGCAATATAAGGAGTATGATTTTATCTTAGTAATTAGGGTTAATTTGTACCTAGGATAGGTATATACATAGAAACCATGCTTGGTCACTATACAAGAAGAAATCATAACGCCTTGTATTTAACCCTCCTATTCCCACTCTACAATGTAGTTACGTGTTACTTATTGTAGACGATTAGAACTCGGGAGATTACGGTAATACAATTAATCTTGTTAATCAATAACTAGATAATGACATAAGTGGATGAAATTGATGCTAAACATGATTTTTAGTTAAACTATGATCCTAGTTTTGATTCATTGATTGTGGAAACATCAATCTCTGCTGAGTTAATTATTGTTTAGTTATTTTATCTTTATGTTACGATTAATTAATATATTAATCTTTTGGAATTATCCCCTTAAATAAATAGTTAGAATTAATATGTTTTTGTATGAATAATTAATTGACAAATCCCATAGATTTGATAATCCGATTCTTTTAAGAGCCACAATATTAGTTGTGCGACCGCGTACACTTGCATGTTAAATTGGAAGCAACAATTTTTTGGGGGAATAAATTCCTAGTTTTTGCCATTTTATTAAGTCTTTTCTTTTTTTTTAGGATTGTTCCTTTGATTTTATTTTCTATTTTTTTCTTGAGGGTCGTCCCTTTTCACCGAGTGCCTTTTATATTATTTTATTTTTATCAATATGTTTTATTTGGAATTAAATGAAAAGAACCTTTTGAGTTATGTGATACTTGCTATTTGTGCCTATTTTTTAGTAGAACTTTCTTGTGAATGCTTGATTGCTGGTGAAATTGGAAACTTTTTGACATCTAGGTTTGTGATTGTGACTTGAATATGACTTTATCTATTTTGTAGTTTGTTATAATCTTATTTCTCTTAGAAGAGGAATTGATCCATCTTGATTGATACTTTTGCCATGTGTGGTGAGGTTTTGTTTATTCAACATTTTGAATCTTAATTAAAACCTACCCCTCATAATATTGAAGCAAAATAAGCAATGTTGTTTTTTTAGGATATGATCATAAGTTTTCTTTGATTTGTTTGGTAAAATTTTTAACCTTTTTAGATATTATATTCCTATATATCCCTTCGAGTCTCTTGCCTTTTGTTTGTAGTCATATTTTTCTCTAATTTATTTTTTTGAATTCCTAGTTTATGCACCTTACTTCTTTGAGCATTATAGAATGGACTTATTCTAATTTCTAATGATAGAAAAAAAGGAATAGTTGAGTGAAAACATAATCAACTATCGCTACAAAATACGTAAAGAAGCTCTCTTTGAAAGAATGTGATGTGAAAAATAAAAGATAAATAAAAGAAGTTACCTTGATGATGGTCCTGGTCCTTCCAAGGACACCGTGCACCTTAGCACATGTAAATTATGTAAGTGGAGGGTGACTTTAATGAAGGAAAACCTTTTTTAAAAAATAAGAAAAAAAATGATTGAAACATTCTTGAGATAATGAGAATTACTTGTGACATAATTGTTTAAAAGAGGTTCAAAATAAAGAGAAGAAAATAATGGGTGATGAAGTTTAAAATTGCTAACTTCTTAAGGAAGTTTAAGTCACCATTATATTGCTTTCCTACCAATGCCCTAGCCTACATTATAATTCGTCAGTGTCATAGATATTGATATATTCACCAGGCTTAAATAGTAAATGTACAACAATTATGATTTCTTTGGTGAATAAATGTAATTTTTTTCCCTGAGGTGAGTTGTCATTTGATGTTCAGTCCTTAATTTTGAATTCAATCTTTTGAACTAAGTATATGGAGTATTTCTTCTTATGAGGGCACTTGTTTCATGATAGATAAGTGATTTTATTAGATTTCTTTGATGAGTGTAGGCGATAAAGCTTAAATTTGACAAGTTCAGAGTCCTTCCTTGAGTTTAGGAGGTTAAAGGTTTGATGATTATTTGTATATCTTACATGATGATTGAGATTGTAGTTTATGTTTCCAAATATCCATAAGGCCTTATTGTTTGTATCAATGTTTTTTGAGATGAGGTTTAATGTTTTCTCGAGGACGAAAAATAGTTTAAATGTGGGGTAGTTATGTGTTGCCAAAAAATATATTTTAAATCATTATTTGCCTCACATTTATTATTTATACTTTTCCTTTTTAGCATGATTTTGAATGTACTAATTTATGACCCAAACCGTCGTTTATTTAGAAAGGGGATAGGAGGGTGCAAATTCCTGACACATTCCCTTCCCCTTCCCTCCCCCCCTCCCCCCTTCCCGTTCCCCTCCATTCACCGCTTCCTTCCCCTCCGTCCCAGTTCCCTCTCCTCCACGTCCTCCGCAAAGTCCCGACCGTCACCCCTTTCCCTCCCAACTCACCAGCCCCCCGCTACAACGGGAATGGTGGCGCTAGTGCAATGTGGCACGACTGCAACGTCAAGTTATCCCGCTAAAGTGGGATTGGTGAGGCAGAACTATAATTATGAGAAACCCTTATTTTTTCATCTTTCTAAAATACCCTAATAGTTTGTATATTTCCCTAGAAATCTCTGAAAAAATTTAAAGTTGGAAAAAGAAGGAGAAGGAGCTTTCTAGCATAGAGATGGTGGAATATTGCTAGTTCGTGACCAAATTCACTGTAGCAAAGAAAAGTTAGAAAACGAAATCAAAACCTCTTAAAATTACTTGGCCCCGGGTAGGTTATATTTTTATGTTTGAGTAGTTGTAAATCCATGTATACCATGTAATATATGAATTAAACATTATGAGTTATGTGTAGACATTCATGTACCGAGTAATTTCTTTAAAAGTTGCTATAATTCACTATTTATTAGGTTCGTTATCGTGTTGAGACAGTAATGAGTCGAGGTTATAAATTGTATTCTTAAATGGGTTTCTTGTTATGTTATGGTACTTGTATGAGGAAGGATTTCATATTATTATACTATTTTTGAACTTTGTAGTGATAACTTTTATAAAGAGTTGTAGTTAGAATTTAAAAAAATAAGTAACCAAATACTTAATGAAGAATTAAGGATTTGGACTGTTGTAAATTTTCGTTATGAAGGAAATCAGGGAACACAAACATAATTAAGCATGTGAGTAGGTGATAGTTATGATTTTATATTGTGTGATATACACTTTCTTTGCTTCGTTGTGATACTTCTATATGAATTCATTTGCATTATTGATCATAGATTTTTAATGGGATATATGAATATCAATACCACAAAATCATTACTTGAATGGGTGATCTCTATATGTTTTTGAATTGTGTGATTGGGATCGACTTCCCTGTTCCAGCACACTACATTTGATAGAATTGCCACGTTTCGACATGGTAATTGGGATCGGCTAACACATTCGGGCATATTAACTTGAATTGCTTGCCACGTTAGAGCATAAAACTTGGATCGGATTGACACGTTCCGGCATGCTAATAGTTTTACTTTGAGTCCTGTGAGTACGGTGAAATATGTTATGCTCAATATTGTGAGGTGTGTATACGTATGTATATGTTGGGGAGTTTTATACCTTTTAATGGAAGATTAAGGGTTGTAGTTGTACTTGTAGTATACAATGTGGTTAGTATATTAAAGTTATCATCTAATAAAACCTCAAGTGTGGTATTGGTACATGTAGTATACAATGTGGTTGATATGTTTAAGTTATGATCTAACGGAACCATATATTTTGTAGTGATACTTGTAGTATACAATGTGGTTAGTATGTCTAAGCTAAGATCTAATGGAACCTTAACAATGGTAGTGGTACTTGAGTATACAATGTGGTTAGTATGTTTAAGTTACGGTCTAATAGAACCTTAATTATGGTAGTGGTAGTTGTATTGTACGGGGGGGCTAGTATATTAAGCTATGATCAAATGGAATCTTAATTGTGGTGGCGATATTCGTAGTATACAAGGTGGTTAGCGTATTTTTGTTGTAACCTCGTAGGAAAAAGATAGGTGGAAATTGGAGGGCATTCTAAGAAAAGACTAAGGGTAAAGAAGCAAGGGGTCCAAACATGATCTTTCACTGTTCTATTATATATTGATTTGTTCACATATTATGAGGTGGACGTCGGATTGACTAATGATGTACGTGTGGTTCTACTGATACTACTCTAGTTATCTTTTTTAACATAGTCTGGATGCAGGATTGGTGATGTTTTCTTACGTGAAGACGAAGAAATCATCCAACAGCTTTGACTTTTCATTCCACATGGTTGAAGTTGTATCTTTTGTTTAATTTGTCCTGATATTTTCTTAGTGGCTTGTAGTTGTCAGACTAGCTCCTTGGTATTGTTACACTATTTTGTATAATTGAGAAAAGTTTTATTTTGAATGGGTTAACACTTAAATTTCCTTAGCTTATCTTTCGTTTTCCTTAATTTTCGCATGTTTTCTATTTGTTTGATTATCAGGGTTCTCGTACGTAGGTGTTAGAGTTGGTGCCCGCACTGCTTGATGGATTGGATCGTGAACACTTAATATTTTATTTTATTTGTATGATTAATTTTTTGTAAGAATGACGAAGTTTTGAGCTAAATGAATTAGAGATGGAAGACTGAAGAATGAAATTAAGCAGGCAGCTTCACATCGATGAATTGAATATATATCTCTATGTACTATCTCTAAAATCATCTATCTGTCTATGTATCATATCGTATAAATATACTATTCATATGGTGTCTCTCTCTCTCTCCTCTATCTTGTTGTGTCTCCTCTCTCTCCCTCCTCTATCTACTTCCATCTCTCTCTGTGTCTCTCTCCTCTCCCTCTACTCGCCTCCTTGTCTCTCTCTCCTCTCTCTCTGTGCTTATCTTCCCTTATCTCTCTCTCTCTCTCTGTGTCTATCTCTCTACCTCTCTCTCTCTCTGTGTTCTCTCCCTCCCCTCTCTCTCTCTTTCTCTCTCCCTTCTCTCTATCTCTCTCTTTCTGTTATGTTCTCTACTCCTCTGTGTTCTCTCTCTCTCCTCTCTCTCTCTCTCTCTCCCTCTCTCTCTCTCTCTCCCTCTCGTCTCTCTCTCATCTTTCGCTCTCTCTCTCCCTCTCTCTCTCTCTGTCTCTCTCTCTCTCTCTGTCTCTCTCTCTCGCTCTCTGTCTTCCGCTCTCTCTCTCCTCTCTCTCTCTGTCTCTCTCTCTCCCCACTCTATGTCTCTCTCTCTGTGTCTCTTTGTGTGTGTGTGTGTTTATCAAACCAAGGCATAGCACATAAAACAATCCAAGCTGGCCATGAGGCAAAAATCTGAATGCCCCCATTGGTGTGCGGCGCGAATGTAGTACAGTTTCATGTGGAATCCAATTTCGTTAAAGTTTTGGGTTCCTAATTTATTTTGGACTTAATTATTTTATTCTATGTTTTTCGATATCTATAAATAGTACATAAGTATAATTAAAAGGGAAGAGGATTCAATGTAGAAAATTATTTTTGATCTAGGATTTTATCTTTTGTTTATCTTTTATTTATTTTATATCTTTTCTTTGAATGACGGGTTGTAATTGCTCAATGTCTATGTGTAGTTAAACTTCTCGTTCTTTGATTATATTTACTTACAATATGATTGTTCAGTGATTTTTATTCTACATGACTTGTTTATCATATTAGTTTTTTCTTATATTCTTATGATTACTATTTTGATGCTTGATCACCGTTCAAATAAATGTCTTATTCAAATTGAACTCTGGAGAGAAATAAGAGGATATAATGTGGAATATAATGAGCATGATTTTATCTTAATAATTAGAGTTAATTTATATCTAGGATAGGGATATACCTTGAAACCATGCTTTGTCACTATACAGGAAGAAATTATAATGCTCGGTATTTAATCTATCCTTTCCCTAGTCAACAATGTAGTTAGGGTGTTATTTATGATAGGCGATTAGAGGCCGGGAGACCATTATCATACATTTAAAATTGTGAATCAATAAGTACATAGTAATATAAGTTGATGAATTTGATGCTAAACAGGATTGTTAGTTAAATTATTATGCTAGATCAATTCATTCATTAATTGTGTAAACATTTATCTTATATTAGTAATTGTTTAGTTATTTTATCTTTATTTTTAGTTTAGTTAATGATTCACCATTTGAAATCCTCCTTAAATAAATAATTAAAATAATACAATTAATTATGAATAATTAATTGACAAGTCCTTTGGGTTCAATAATCTGATTATTTTTAGAGTCATTATATTACTTGTGTGACCGCGTGTACGTGCGTGTTAAATTTGAAGCAACACAATTCCTTCTCTAAAATGTGATATAAGAGTTGATAGATCTTTCTCCTAATTACCTAAAAGTTGTTTCATCAAGAAATCTAAATAAGATTTCGACATCTCATTCAATTCCTTAAAAGAGAAATCCAGAAAGATGAATCAATAAAATGTGGACAAATAAGATGGACTAAATCTTAACGACTTGTTGATAAAACTAGCTTAATTAGTTAGTTAGTTACTAGTTAGTTAGTTAGTACTATTCATTCAAGTAGTTAGTTATAGTTAGTTAAGCATTCACATTTTTTCTATTTTGTTGAGTTATTAGATCTGTTAGTTAATTTTTCATTGATGTGTATATATACATTTACATTACATTGATCAATACAAGGATTCTCAATCTAAAAGGCATCTTCTCTTCCCCTTTTGTTGCTACAAGCTCAACCCTCCATTTAATGAGGAACGAGATATTTCCACTCACAATGCTGGTTTTTAGCATGGTATCAGGAAGCAAGGCTGCTCACACGAGATCTCTTGATCTAATTGTTAATCGATCCATCGATTTCTCTTAATCAAATCGATTCATCGATTTTTTTTCTCTTCTCTATTTTGCTTACTTGTTGCCGATTCATCAATCTCTCATTGTTGCATTCTGTTTTTGTCAATTTGTTCTCCATGGGTGATGTTTCATCTGATGTGAATGCCAATAACTCTTCAAAACGACTAGATTTTAATAGTCCTTTCTATCTAAATCCATCTGAGAATGCTGCTTCTACTTTGCTTCGTGTTGTGTTTGATGGAACTAGCTATCAGTCATGGAGAACGACAGTTCTTTGGGCCTTGTCTTTAAGCAATAAACTTGATTCACTTAATGGTAAAGATTGTTAAACCGACCGCTTTACAGATCCATCTTCTGCATTGGGAAAGATTGGATGATATGGTTGACCTCTTGGATCCTAAACTTCCCTCCCCAGAACTGCGAGATAGCCTACATTAATTTAACAAGGCTAAGGCAACTGTGGGAGGAATTGGAAGATCGTTATGATCAGACTAATGCTCAACTATAAAATCAAACTTGGCATAAGAAATAAATTATTTGGTATAAAAACAAGGTTCCGTTGGATGTTTACGGTCTCTATACTAAAATGAAAGAAACTATGGGGAAATGAATACTATGATGTTAATTCACATGTAGTTTTTGTGTGTGTACTTGTGGATGAATAGTAAAAATGTATAAGGCTAGCAAGACCCCAAGACCGTACATTTTTCCTAATGGTGTTTTAAATGAATGTTATACTGTTGTGCGATGGAACGTTCTAATGGAAAATGTCCTAACTTGCCTACAATGCACAGACATTTTCCATCTAATCACAGGAGGAAAGGCAGAGGGAACTGAAGCCCCTAAATCATTTGGGTTTTGAGTCCTACCAACCTCACTGAATGCTTCTATGTCATCTCTCAAAATATGCAAGGCTCAATACTAATTTTAGCTCTCATATATGAAGCACAAGTAGAGTAAGGATCTATAACACACTGGTAGTTTACAGACAAACCTAATTACCTTTTAGGGAACTCTAGTACTGAATAGATCAAATATGTTTTTGTGAATTTTGGCAAACGAACTGATATATCAACTACTGTTTTTTACAAACTCCATGCTTACCCACACCAACACAGGGAAACTCCAAAGGAATCGGCCAAGGATCTGCAGTAAATGTCATAACTTCTGAAGGTGATGGAAGTCAGAGTGAAGAACATTTTGAGCATGGAAAACAAGGTGCCGTGAAATCTTGCAAAGGGACAATATGAACGACTACTCAACTACTTGGAACCCTGCAGGTTTGGGCAATGAAGTTGAGTAACTCAACCATAATGTCAAGTGAGCTGCAGCCTAGCAAGTAATACTTGCTAGCTATTCTTCCATTAGTAATGATACGATTATTTGTCCTTGTAAATGTTAATAAATTGCTACGTACTGGTCTTGATTAGTGATTCAGGGGCATCTCACCATATGAACTAACAAAAGACAATCTCACAAACCTTAAGACTCTGCCTTATCCGTTCTTAATCACTTTACCAAATGGGATACAAGTTAAGATGACTGAAATGGTGATGTTTAGCTTTGAATTCAACATTAACTCTGTATAAAGTATTGTAACTACCCTAGCCTTCAAGTCAACTTAATATCAGTTTATTGGCTTAGCTAGTCAACTCAAAGGAATAGTTGTTTGGAACATGGTTTTCTTGTTACTGCATGGCCCCTTCTCTGAGAGCCCTCTGGAACTTGGTAAGGCAAAGATGGTTTGTATTTCTTTTGGTCCAAAGTTCACTTCCATCTATAGATGATAATGTTGTTATCTTATCAAAAGTGTCCAACCTGTTTCTCTTCTCAACTACTGTAAAAGTTTTTCACTCACCATGTGTAAAGACATTCGCATATACTCAAAAAGAATCTGTTCCAACTGATCATATTTCAAATGCAGATCTGCTATTTGTTCTCTCAGTCAAGACACTGAATTCTTTGTGGCATGCAGATTAGTACTGTGCCTTTGTGAAAGAAAGTATATCTACCATTCCTTTAAAGTTTTCTAACAACAACCTTTTTCTTCTTTCACATTTTTTTTCCAATGGCTAGACAAACTAGAATCCATTCCAAGAAAGTGTCACTGCCAAACTAGTTCAATTTTGAATTTTTGCATATTGATTTATGGGGACCATATAAAATGTACCAACACATATGGATATCACTACTTCTTACCATGGTTTATGAATTAAGTAGATCTACTTGGACACAACTTCTTAGGTGTAAAAGTAATGCCACTTTCATACTATAAAAGCGTTCATTATCTCTAATAGAACCAATTTCACACCAGATTGAAAACCTCATGTCTGATATGTCCTGAATCTAAGTACTGAAGCAACATGTTTATTTCATTCCAGAAAAGGCATAATACATCGAAAATCGTGCCTTACACACCACAACAAAATAGGGGTAGTGGAAAAAGGAAACACAAAGTACCTCTTGTAGACAGCAGGGCACTATTGTTTCATCAAATATGTCTATGAGATATTTGGGGAGAATGTGTTCTAACTTCCACTTATTTGATTACTAGATTTGACTACAAAACTACTTCTAGGCAAATCCCCATAATGACTGTTATAAACAAAAAAAATCACGTTAATCTCATCTTAGAAATTTGGATGTCTTTGGTTTTTCCACTACTTTTAAAACTCAATAAAGACAAAAATTTGAACCAAGAACATGCCTCATATTTTTCATTTGATTATCCTTTTAATCCAAAGGGTCCAGGTGCTTATATTTTGGGGCTGAACCAAAAAGAATTCAATGTCCTAGAGATTTTCTTTCTATGAAACTGTTCTTCCTTTTGTTTATTGCTCCTGCTGGTTCCAATTTTACCTCTGTGTTACATTCTGTCCATCATTCTGGTAGTTTCCTTGCAGGTCTAGTAAAACAAATACCTTTTATTAATATGAATGTTGAATTCTCACACACTTGATGAAGTCACTTGTGATCAAGTTCCCCATATCTAAAATACAACCTATCACTGAACCTACAACATCTCAAATTATGAACAAACAACAACTATCACTCTGAACCTACATCATCTTCTACTAAACCAAATGTAATTTCCTTGATGATGTATCTTTACAAAACCTAGAAGAAACAACTAAGGTCTTGTCACCTCCAATATACGTAAAAGACATACAATTATTCATTACCTAAGCTATATCCTCTCCACTTTATAACTGATGTTTGCTGATTCTCAACATTCACTCACATCATTCACAATCACCCTGATCAATGGATGTTTATTTTCTACAACTAAGGTTCTGAGGTAGCAGTAATTAATTCATAATGTTTTCACATGATTTGAACCCACATCTTATGAAAGGCAATCCCTGAATACATTACAACACCTGGCAAGCATCAACTAAACAAGAATTTGATGCATTGTCATGCTACATATACTTGGGAGTTGGTTAGATGCCAAAAGAAAATAATGCTAATGGATTTAAATGGGTGTATAAAATAAACACAAGGCATATGGAGCATAGAAGGTCAAAGCAAGACTGGTTGGTGAAGGATACAACACCTCACAAGCTGAATAGATTACAAATGAAACCTTTATACCCTGTTGTCAAAATGACTACACTCAGAAGCCTCTCAATTTCATTGCATAGAAGGTTGGACTTGATCATTGATTGTCAATAATGCGTTTCCCTACATGGTGTTTGAATAAGATTGTATATAGCTTACCCCCCAGGACTGGTAATGGAACGTAGTGAATGGTCCTTCAAGTTGAAAGAATCTTTTGTGTCAAAGGGTTACAATTCCATTTCAGACGTGATTATTCATTGTTTTACAATAAAAATTTGTGGTTGTATATGTTGATGCTTAGTAACGGTACTGATATAAATGAAATTGAGTATCTTTGAAATTCTTCTTGGGCATTAAATTCAAATAAAGACTTAGAAGACTACTTATTTTCTTGGCTAGAGGATATTGTACAGAACAAGAATGGGGTTCTCATTACACTAGAAAGTTTTACTCTTGAGATTCCTGAAGGAATTTGGATTCTATCAATTAACACGCCGTACCACCTCACCATTGGATCCTACTGAAAACTGAGGCTCACAGAGTCAACAACTGTTATCAGATCCTACTTACTACAGATAACTAGTAGGCAAGCTAATTTTCTTGATAAAACAAGGTGGATAAGCATACAGTGTCCCACATCGTAGTCACTTCCATGCTCTCCTATAGAGCCTCATCTAAAGGCAGCTTATCAAATGTACTCGATAACCTACAACATGATTCTACTTTGGGAGTTTTTATCAATAATATCTTATATCACCATCAGTGCTTATTGTGACTCAGATTGGGCCTTCTTGTCTTGATTCAAGGAATTCTGTAAGTGTTATTCTGTTTCTCATGGGAGATAAAGTCCCTATCACTGGACGCTGACAAGATACCCACAGTGTCACTATCATCTACAGAAGCAGAATACAGAGCTATGAGACAATAGAGGAGAATAGTGTGCTGGAAAGGTGAACTTGGTGAACTCTCAATGACAAGTGTCTTTACCTATACATGTATTTTGTGACCGCCAAGCAGCACTCACATTGCTAAGAAATCTAGTTATTTCTATTAACGAACTAAACACATCGAGGTTGAAGTGCCATTTTGTCCGGACAAAGCTACAACCAAGGAATGATTACACTTCACTATTTCCAACAGATTTCTCAGCTGGCTGATGTTTCCACTAATGTATTACTGGAGTTAAACCTAACTAGTTTATGAACAAGTTGTCTGTAGTAGCTCACTTCCAACTTGAGGGAGGGGTGATAAAACTAGATTAATTAGTTAGTTTAGTTTTTTTAACTAGTTTAAGTTATTTAGTACTATTCATATTTTCGTCAAGTAGTTAGTTTATAGTTTAGTTAGCATTTAACATTTTTTGTATTTTGTTGAGTTGTTAAATCAGTTAGTTAGTTTTTAATTGATGTGTATATATACATTTACATTACATTGATCAATTTACATTACATTGATCAATACAAGGATTCTCAATCTAAAAGGCATCTTCGTTCTTCCCTCGTTTGTTTCTAAAAGCTCAACCTCCATTAATGGAGGAATGAGATAGTTTCCAGCTCACATTGCTGGTTTTATCACTTGTAGTAAGTCTCCACTTGTGTCATTAAGTATTTTTTTTCTCCAATATTTGTATTGAGAAAAGTCATATTCTGCTAGTATCATATTTGCTTATAGATCTTTGAAGAAGTTCTATGACATATATATCACCACCTGCTATAGCTCAAACTTTTTATATAACCTCATTGAACCATTTACCGTTAATAACATTACTTGACACATCAGCGTCATGGAAAATCAGTAAGAACCATATTTCCAGATCAATACTTTGAGCAGATCTAGTATAAAGAAAGTTCTCGAGGTTTTATTTTTGGAGATACATGAACAAACTATGGAGATGATGAGAAAATCCTTTTGGTAATTTCTTGTCCTTGAATGTTCTTGAATAAATAAACTTTAAAGCATTTTGTTCACTATGAAAAATCATTTTCAATTCCAGCTCCACTAACAAAAATAAAGAATAATCTATAAAAACATTTATACATATAATAATACTCATATATATCGACCTCATCAAAAATAATGTACCTAAAATACCAACACAAACTTGTCCCACACTGTTAGCCATGAAACGAATTCGAGTACCCAAACATTCTAGTTTCTCATGGTTGACATAACTATTTATCTTCGTGGCATATAAGTATGTCAAAAATCACAGTTTCTTTTGAATAATTTTTGCTTCATTTATAATATGTGTATTTCAAGGTTTTCTTTAGGAGGGTCAGACTTATCCCCTTCTGGTAACATCATTAAGATTTTTTTCAAGCCAATCAATTTATTATTACATATCAAAATTATTCAACTCATAATTTACACTTAAATGGTTTTAGGTTCCATGTATTCCAAGTACCTGGTGCCACACTTTACTCCGCTCAAATTGATGAAGTTCCTCTTGCATGGAATTTACCCAATCATCATCTTTCAAGTCTTCCTTGATGTTTTGAGTGGAAAATTATATATGAATGCTAAGAATGACACCTTATTTCTAGTTTTGGATTCGGTATGTATTCCATACTTCAATGAATAAATGAGGTTATCAAGAGGATGAGATGATTCGTGTTTCGACTATGACTTAGCATTCAGGGTTGAGGTTGATCAACATGCTCAATTTTATCTTGAGAATCATCATTCCCAAGTTGAAGTGAGTTCTAAAGCTCAGCATTTCAAGATAAACTAGGTCTCTCATCAAGTTCATCATCCTTACTTCTTCAGTTGAAACAGGTTCAACAATAGTAGGATTTACACTAATTTTCAGTTTGTAACTCATGCACCCCATATCTCTGAGTTTAAATAAGTTATTCCAGCTCATCATCATCTTTGTTCCTTAAAATTTGTGAGATCACTAGTTTCATAAAAAACCACATGAACATTTTCTTCAATGCACAATGTACTCTTATTATAAAATCTATTACTTGAAGAGGAATAACCTACAAACACTCCATCACTCCCGGGATCGAATTTTCCTAGATCATCGTTCACATTGCTCAACACAAAACATTTGTGCCCAAAATCCAGTAGATAAATCAATTTAGGATTTCTATTGTCGAGTAGTTCACAATGAGTTTTTTTCAATCGAGACCCCATCAAACACCTGTTTGTAACAGAACAAGCAGTGTTGATTGCTTCAGCTCAGAAGTTCTTAGGGAGCATGGTTCTGGCAATATAACCTGAGTTTTGTTCTTCCTTTCAACAACACAATTTTGCTGAGGTGTTCTAGGAGCTGAGAGATTATGATGAATTCCATTTTTAGCACGAAAGAGTCTAAATTTGCAATTTCCAACTCAGTTCCCTGATTATAGCGGATTTCTGGAATCTTGCAGTTCAGCTTCATCCGAATCATTTTGAAAAAAATAATCATCAAGATGTCATATGTCTCATCCTTAGATTTATGAAACATATTCCAAGTGAACCTTGAACATACATTTAATTTTCACAGGACCACACAAATTCATGTAAATTAGCTCGAGAGATCTTGATGAACTCACTGGATTTTTTTTATTTGAACAATGATCTAGTTTGTTTCCCTTTAACACACATATCACACCACTTGTCATGAATGAATTTCAATTTTGATAAGCCATGAACAAGGACCTGGATAAAAGTTTTTTTAACATAGAGGATCTCACATGACCAAGTATTCTGTGCCACAAGTTAGCATTTTCACTTAGGGAACTCGGAAAGGTTAGATCATCTCCTCGAGAAGTATCAAGGTCAGTCACATACATATTCTTGCAACTTCTACCCACTAGAATCACTTCTTTTATTGATAATGGTGTAACAATGCACTTTTTACCATAGAAATTTGATCTCATTGCCTTTATCATATATTTGATATGCATTAAGAAGACTATCTTTCAGACCATTAACATTGTTGAAATTCTCAATAGAGTGTTTATCTGATTTTCCAGTTCTTCCAACACCACGAATATAACCGTTCTTTTCATTACCAAAAGAAATACCTCGACCTTGAGTTTCCTTGAGTGAGTGGATATTTTCAAGTTTTCTAGTTATATGCTTTGACGATCCACTGTCCATTAAACACATTGACTGCTACTTCCTTCAACCCCCTGCAACAAGGATTACCTGTTAGATTTTTGGGAACCCATTTCAGTTTGAGTCAGAGAGAGTGGATAAAGGCATAATAAGAGAACTTCTTGTCCGTTGAGGAAATATAGTCCTTCTCATGTTAGAAGATCTAGAAATGGTAGAAGGTCCTTTATTCTGTGTGTCTTTTGTCTAAAATGTTTTTCTTCAGAGAATTTTGAAGATAGACAATCCTTATTACGATTAACATTGAAACCACAATGGAAACACAAAACATTATCAGACACACACATATACATTCTATAAGGATTATCGGTAGGACGCATACACATACATGCTATGAGGATTATAGTTTGTAGATCTATTTGCAAACTTCATGAATCTCCCTTTGCTCTGCCACATTTATCACTCAACATCTTTTGTCTTTCCCTGAGTTCTAGATTTTCAGTCTCCGAAACTGTGAATTATTCTTCCACAAAAAAAATATGATCCAACAAGGATACATTTTCATCAAAAAAAAAATATTGGTTGTTGTTCATCAAGTCATTTTGAGATGGTAACTTAGTAACAAAGTCAATCAGAACAACTATTAGATTCCTAAACCTTGTAACAAAGTAAGCATACATGTTTTGTTTAAGGTCAGAATAGGTTACCTTTTCCTTATCTTATTCATCATTAGATTTTTCCATGAAGGAAACATGGTATCAATCACATTTCATCATCTTTAACTTCAAGCATAGATACATCTTCAGGATGTTTTGAATCTTCCAAATCACTTGAGGAATCACCCAAGACTGTAGAAGGCTTTTTCACGACATAAAACAACAAATTGTCTTCCTTTCTTGTCGAGAGTAGAGTTCCTTCTATAGTCTTACTCTCCTCAAGGACTTGGGTTATCCTTGTGGTTTACCTTATCTATGAGGAAGTATCACATTAACTGCCCCAGCTTTCCACAGTTATGGAACAAATACTTGTATTTGCAGTCCTGCTGGAGTTCCCTTCTTTCCAAAAACAATCATGTTTACTCACTATTCTCTCAAATCTTCTAGTGAGGTATTCCATTTCCTCCTCCTAATTGGATGTATAACCTGATGTCATCTTAAGAGATAGTGACTTGTCCTTCTTCACATCCTTCTTTGATGCTTCTTGATTTCTGTTCATCTCATGAGTTTGAAGATATCCAATTAGAGTATCCATTGTTGCCACCTTCAGGTGCTTCACTTTTGTAATGATATCAACCTTTCTTTACCATGACTTAGGAAGAACTCGAAGAATCTTCTTGACCTAATTACTTAGGTGAACAGGCTCTCCCAAACAACGTAGCTCATTACTGATTGAGTAGAATCTTGTATGCATGTCATTGATTGGTTATCCCTCTTTCATAGTGAAGTTCTCATACTAGGTAGTCAACATATATACCTTTGACTCCTTCACTTTCTTGGTTCCCTTATGAGCAGTCTTGAGGCAGTCCTAGATTTCATTTACTGATTCACAAGCAGAAATGTGATTATACTCTTAAGTACCTAAAAAACGCACCAATAGTTTATTTGAATTCTAATTCTTCTCATTCTTCTTCATGTCATCTTTATTTTACCGTTGACGAGTCTTCGGAGTGATTGTTGTGACTTCTCCATACTTCACTTCTAATGTAGAGACAAATGATCTGTCAAGAACTATATTTCATGGAGTCCTAGTCGATGATTTTCCTTCTTTTAAGTTAAATGACGCAACAATCTTTCCACATGAATTTCTTTTGGTGTTAACTAGGTAGAGAACCCCTGCTCTGATACAAATTGTTAATATGCATGCGTCCAATATAAGTAAATGGAGCAGGTCCCTTGACAGAATAAGAAATGTAACAAACAACACAAGCAGGGCGGTGAAAACACCGACTTGTACTCATAGGACTCAACCAAACTCAATTTAACTCTAAAACAAGTGATGATTCAGAACCAACAAACAACAATATGTATCAAGTAATAAGTCAATATCACCATCAAGTAGATCAATCAGAAGCAACAAGAACATCAATCACGGCTTACATGTCAGTCAAACCTAAGCATAAAATGCATTAATCACCATTTCCCTTCTGCAAAATATCACTAGGCGAAAACATTTTCCATCTGCTTTATATCATATTACGAACGAAATTATTTTTCATTAGTTTTATGTCATATCACTAGTCGTAGAACAAAAAGAGATTTAATACACTCTGAACTTTTCAAAACAAAAACAAATTGGTTAGTTGACTTCTTACTTTTGAAGTAACAAGATATATTGATATTCTCGAAATGAAAAATAAAATCTATTTCCAAATAAAATCTTATGTAAATCCTTACTTTCACTATGTTCTTTATTATCATATATTACATTTGGATATTAAAACAATGTAACAGAAAAAGGTTATAATAGTTTGTACAATCACAATCCTTTACTTCCTTCCCGTAAATACTATCAGAAATATTTTACTTAATCCAAAGACTCATTTTCATTTGTTTCAGTAACTAGTTTCTGGACACACACGTGTTTCTTGTGCAATATATTTTAAAGTCACTAGGACATTAAATTTAATTAAAATATGTGTTTAACGAGTACTAAATGCAAAAATCTCAAATAGATGTGATGATACTAATTTATAGAAAATTAAATTAAAGAAAACTAATAGAGAATATTTAAAAAAAAAAGTAAACATAGAAGAAGAAAATATACACACGTCCTTTTTCAGTTTTTTAATCATAACATGATATAAATGAAAGAAATACAAGATTAATACATAATTTTTCATGTTTTTTTTTACACATTTCTATCGCATCACACACATGCAACTTCAAAAGTTTTCCGAATGCCCCTCGAGTAAAGTAAAGCATGAATCAAGTCAAAAAATCAATTATTTTTGTAAAGTGTTATATTATCAGACTAAGGTATATATCATTTATTTATAGTTGATGACTTCACTACTTTAACTATAAAATTAAAAGGATAATTTTTATGTTAGTTTCATGAAACCAAAAAGATGAATTTATACATATAAAAATAGAAAAATACCAGAAGACATTTTAAATTGTTTAATTAAATGGTTATGTGGGGTATCAACGGTCAAAAGGGCCAAAATTAAATAAAAACAGAAAATTTTATATTATAAGGAGTATTGCAATGTGGTACCTTTCATTTAAAATTTGGAAGAGTAAAGAATCTTCTTTTTAACACATGAACTCTCCACTTACTCAATATAATAACTTATTATCACCAATATTAAACATGTGACTAACTTAATATTTATAATATTTTAATCTAGTGTAGGGGCAAAATGATATTTTAACTTTATACTTTTTTTGTTTCCACTTTTAGTATTACTAGTTTTTGAAGATGTGTGTTGCACGTGTTTACCGTACTAATTAGTATAAATACTTCTAAAATATAAGTGTGCAATGTATAAAATAAAAGCTATTATCAGTGAATGGTGTATCATATTCAACTGATAGTATGATCATTGCACTATATATCATACAAAATATTGTTATCAAGTAATTGTTTCGACAACTAAATACTATAACAATTTTAATTTCACAATTCATATAACATATCAAGTATTTAACTTGTTAAAAGTTCTTTTTTTTAATATGTTACAACAAAAAATTTAAATGGCGACATTAAGTTACAAAATATTTTATTTCTTAGGGTTTCCTCCTCCTACACACTCATTATTACATATGCAAGGAGAGTAGTGTTATTTAATAATTGTAGAGAAATTCGATCAACATATGTTTTTTCAGGATGACTAGTAGATCACTATAAATTTTAGAGTCTACACGTACAAAATAAGAGTATTTATTTGTTTTAAATTGTTATTTTTTAATTATATAAATGACAAATGTAAATAAATATTACGTATATATGTAACCGTTGTCTTCTTTGAGTCATTCAAAATTATTATATCTGTCATTTGTAAAATTTGCCAAAAGAATTTCTTGTCAACTAATATACATATACAACCTAATCATTTTTGAGATATTAACAATATGGTAGAAAAAAACACTATAAACCAAATATAACATGGTGCAAAAAATAAATGCATATAATAGAAAGGTTAAATCACACACACGTGTGCACACAGAAACACCTGATTTATAATAAATTGAAAGTTAAATATATTTTACAGGACATAAAAAGTTAAACTTTTAATATCAGATGATGTATAAATTAACCAAACGATGTTAAAATAATACTTCCTCTCTCCCGATAAATGTGGCACTTTTAATTTTTCGAGAGTCAAGAAGTTAATGTTTGATGTAAAGTTTCTGAGTGATATCTTCAACCTTTTTTGAAATAAAATTTATGTATTTGTAAACTACGGAAAAAGAACTCATAATAATTAAATGATCATATCATTACTTAAAATAGATATGAGATATAATTTTTTAAATCTCAATATCCGAAAAGTGGAACACAAATTGAAATAAAAGTATTATAAATTTATTGTTTATGTGTCACGACCTAAAATGGATGTGATTACACTCTTCTTACCCCATCAATACAAGTCATCCTAAAACCCAACTAATATAGTGAATGGGAAAGTAAAATGTGAATAAAACTGTAATACTATTAAATATTGCAGAAAACAAGGTCAACTTGATTAAACCCCAAAATTTGATTGTCACATGTATATGCCTCTAAAGTATTAGAAATTAATCAAAAGAAAAAAGACTTTATGATAATTGTTTCCTAAAGTATCACAACATCATAATAGGATAAGAAGGTCCCTGTCGAAATTTACAAAGAGCTACCTCACAAATCTCCATAAGAGGCCTCAGAAATTAGAAATTAATCAAAAGAAAAATATGAGTCTCTTATGATATTGTTCCTAAAGTAGAACAACATTATAAATAGGAGTAAGAAGGTCTGTCGAAATTACAAAGAGCTACCTCACAAATCTCCATAAGATGCCTCAGACAAGGAGAAGAAAAAATATCACAAAGGTCTAGGCTAATAGCATACAAAAAATTTGTAGAAGCAAGGGGTGGGTAACGAACAACATAGTACTTAGCAAGAAAACCATTAAACAGAAGCTAAGGGGATAAAATATGGGTACTCCTTACACCACAACGAACCTCCATAGGTACAAACTGCATAAAACCAGCACAACCTAACAGTTCACTATTTACAAGTACATATCTCATCATCAACATTATAACAATCACATATTCTAAAAAACAAGCTTAATATTCAACAATTAAAGAAAGGCACTCACGATATCAGTTCATCAAATAGAGTAACAAAATATCAAGTACTTTCCAACCACCAAATAAATACATAATCATAAAGAATGAAGGATTTCATGGGATGCAATGCAATATAACACCATGAAAAGATATGTCTCACAATACCAAGTTCTCTCTCAACCGTATATAGATGATACACTTCAGAAAGACATCGAAAGTTCATGACTCATGGGGGATTCATGAGGGCATATACCGACATGGACGATCTCCACGTGTCTGTGCGAATGATCTCAACATACTATCATAAATCAAAAAAATTCCACACGGTTGATCTTCATATGCCCAAATTATAAATTTAACTTCTCATCATCCCAGCACGGACGATCTCCACGTGCCTAACTTACTCAAGCTCATGTCAATGCATGTGCACAATTTAATTTCAATGAAGGGATGATGCTTCTCAATAAAAAATCAATATGATATGTAATAGCCTCATCTATCACAACCATACGGGTTCAATAAAGAACATTATGACACAAAGTAAATCAAGCTAATAATATATCAACTAATGTCCATATGTTTTGGCACTTTAAAAATACAATCCTTATTCAATAGTGTTAAACTTTCTCATTTCTCACAAACACATATCAGAAGAAAATACACAAATTTCATACACTTAATAAGGGTTTAAAAATTATTTTTCCTTAATTAATAAGAATTTACTCCGAGACTTGAGCCTTTCTCATTTGTCGAACTTCCAACTCAAAGCAATTAATTCACATACATAATCACAATATGCGTTCAATACTACCTACATCCATAGTGCTTTATGTCTTACCTAGACCCAAAAACTCACTTAAACTTATAATCATGTTCTTAATATTGATGTCCATTAACATGTCAACTCTCATGTTCCCCTGAATTTTAAGCGTAAGATTAAGTTCCAATTTCTCCCTTATGATAAATCTAATGATATTTCGATAATATTATGTAACTAATATTTTAGTATCCCTTAGTATGTAAAAACTTGGTTCAAATAATTCATAACCAAAAGTATAATAAATTAAATTAACGACCAATTAGACCAATAATTATGATATCCGAGGAATGGCTGAATAAAACCCTCAAAATAACTCAAGTTATACTTTTATTTCTAATAATTACCTAATTCCTAATGATTGCCTCATTGATTGGTCACCACTACACACTAACCAATACCACCAAAAGTATAACTATCTTAATACCCTAATTACCAGAAACATTGCAGTGTACATATAAAATAACACATTTAATTCATTCCACTCCTTTCCTTTTTATTTCATAATCTCGCAGTATAAAATTAATAATAATAACATGAACTATAATTATATACTTAAATGGATCTATAGAAATATCACCTTGGTGTATTAGCCATGACGCCTCTTGGAGGTTACCTTTTTATTTTTCCCACAAAATTAAAACTTAAGATATCAACTCCCATAAATTTATTTTAATACATGGGCCAAAAAATTTAGGGTATTGAAGAAATTACGAATTTGTCCCATTAACCATTTATTAAAATTAACCATTTAAAATTTATACGCTAATTAATTAATAATATTTAAACAAGTGATTCAAATGTATCATTTAATTTTATGGAAAAGGTTTTTATGAAAGAGAGAGGACTAGTTTTTTTAAAAAAAAATGGTCTAACGTGTCATTACATTATGTCACGACCTTGACCATCGAAAGTGACACCCACAGTATAACACAGTGGGAAAACCAGTAGTAGAAAACAAACAAAGCAATAAATCTAAAAAACTAAGGAATTTAAGTTACGTAAGCAAGTTAAATAACTTAGCTAAGTTTCATGACTAATTAAAGTCCTAATAACTAACTACCAATGCGAAAGATAAAACTAGAATTTTAAAGTCAATGTACCAAAACTAGTAACGAGAACAAAATCCAACAAGAATTTCGAGTGAACTATCTAAGTAGGTAAATAAGGTCTAGTTTTGAAAATGGTGGACAAATACTATAGAGAATTCCATGGTGGACCAAACGATGTGGCTCACCATTGAACGCGAAGCGATCGTCGATCTCCTAATCGAGGTCTATCCGTATTCATGTGAAGATGCGATGTACTCAACAAAAACAAAAGCAAGTGTAGAATAAGTAAACCAACACCGTGTACTGGTAGGATCACGTGGATATAACATAAACAAGCTATTACAACATTATAACACATTCATAAATCTCAACATATCAAATACTATCTTAAGATTCAACATCACAATTCACGTGTTTTATCACTTAGTTGGTCCTCTCACGGAACCCAATGTCAAACTGTTAGCACGCCAAAATATTGCAATCTAATATAATTTTTATGCTGGAACATGGAAACCAATCCCAATAAGCATTCTAGAATGTGGAAATCCAATCCAAATTAGTGTGCCAGATCCCAATAATGCATCACAATAACACATCGAGATCACACATTCAATCATGATTTCATGGTATCGATATTCATATATATCTTATTTAAAAATCTATGAACAATATTGCAACATGAATACATAAACAATTATCAAATGAAGAAAAAGCAAGTGTATATCACATAATCATAAAATCACAACAATCACTTACTTTGAAATAACCTTGAAACCCTAGACAACTTGATCCTTCCCTTTTTTGATCCATTACACTTGTTCGTGGTCTACACATGGCAACTTATATGGGAATAAATAAAGAAACACTAACATCATCATACGATGTAGGCCAACTGACATCAGTACATTTAATATATGAGTATGCGAGTTGGAATTCTAAATAACAACTTATGCTTGAAAATTAGTATGAAAGAACACTTACCTTGACTCTGCTCAACTCATGAATAACTAACTCATTTCATTACATAACAATTTAAAGACATTTCCAATACAAAAAAAAAGATGCTCAAAACACGTTTTTCAACTCTATATATGCAAAGATACCATTAACTCTGAGATGTATGTAAAAATACAAAATAATCTGATGTAAACTCATAATCTTATAATAAAAAAATCATATCATACTTCCTCTCAAAGTCTACTTATGCAATGCATTAATAAAGTCCCATACCCCCATTAATACTTAGAAGAATCTCTTCAGCAATCATGCAACTACTTTTGTGGATTTTCTCTAACCAACCACCACCACTATGAGCATAAGTGGTGATACAATGTCTCGCCCACGTTGCTAGAATTGTCTTATACTTTGTTTACAACCAATTTTGACCCTCGAAGATGAATTAATAATGAGATTTATAATTCGGAACGATAATTTGTTCTACTTAGCTTAAGATTTTTTTTGTTATTATTATTGCTATTGTTTTTTCGAATAACATTAAATAAATATTTTTCCGTTATTTCCAAATAATATGTTTTTTTTAGAAATGTCCAGTACAACTAGCATGCTTAGTGAATATTTTGAAATGAAGTCATCTAGAAAGGTCTCATTTTGAATGAAATACCCGTCAATTCAATTATAATAGCAGATAAACATAAAAAAAAACAGATAGTTCGTATTTCTATTTTAATTGCTCATTCAATCTAAGTTCGCTAGTTATTCCGGTCAATAATGAATTTCTAGTTGATTAATTCATTAGTATCACGGAATGGTTTATTATCTATTTATGGCTTGACACCAATATATTAAACCGCCCAAAACGTTCCAATTTCCTCTATAGCTCCACCCATGACAATGAGAGCCACCTTTCAAGTTCCCGTTCCTTCCGAGCACGAGGTGCATGATGATTAGTTGGACTACTATGAAGAACAATAAAAGGAATGGAGGGCAAAGGAGGACCCAAAGATCGATATAAAAGAGGAAATCAAAAAGGCCATGAAAGAGCTACAGGGCATCCCCGACATCGCCACTAAATCAGTTAGGTACGAGAGGAATGGTATATCTACCAGATTTGGACCTTTCAGAAGGGTTCAAGATTCCAACGTTTACACGTTCGGAAGGGAATGCGAGCCAACCCCATGGCTCATTGAGATCCTAGTGCACCAGCGCGTCGGGATTTACAAGGATGAGGATTTGTTGATACGGATTTTAAGCCGAAGTATGTGTGGGGAGGCCCTCGAATGTCATACCTCACATGAAACCAGGCAATGGCCCAGTTGGAATGCATTGGACAAATATTTCATCGACCGATTTGCCTAAAACGTCGAAATAGTTCCCGATCGATATTCTCTAGAGAAGTTGAAGCAAAGGTCAACTGAAAGCTATAGTGAGTTCGCCTATAGGTGTAGGAAAGAAGAGGCAAGGGTAAGGCCACACTTGACCGAGAAAAAAATCGTTGAAAAATTCGTCCGGATGCAAGAGCCAGAATACTACGATAGAATCATGTTGCTCGTTGCAGCAAAGTTTGCCGAGATTGTCAAGATTGGTGAGACTATCGAAGAAGGTTTGAAATCGGGGAAGATAGCCCGTGTAGCCTCATCACCTGGATCGTTAGGGATGCTGAAAAAGAAAAGAGAAGAAGTTGATGTTGTTTCGTACGGGGGAAGGAAAACCCCCAGAAGCTCATCGTATTCCCAGGGTCGTTCTAGGCCTTCCCCAAAGTCCCACCAAGCTTACTACACGCAATCGATTATTCCCAATAACCATAATACTACCTCTATTTTTTGAATCACCCAAGCCCCACTGTACCAAAGTCCACCCCTTAATCTCCAAAATCTCTCCCCCATGTACCCAAATTACCCTCAAACTTACCGAATTCCATCTCCCTATCAGAGTATTGCTCCCAAGTTTGATAAAATGTGACAGCGAGATGCTAACGAGCACCCCATGTAGTATCAAGGTTAAACTCCATATACCAAAATCCCTGTACAAAGATCCATCGCCAAAATTAAGAAACACCTCATATCCTAGAAGCACAGCTCAGGTCCAAATACCAGAAATTATAATAGGTTTTGGCATCATCTCAACAGGAAGTTATGATCTACCAGACCAGGTTTGAGAAAAGGCCTTCAAGGAAACTTTAGTGCACTGCACTGAAAGCCGAACAAATGTATGAGAGACTGGCTGCGATGCGGGGAGACGTCCAACCCGCTTGTGAGGCCCTAACTGTGTGGAATGTCAATTCAAAGTTCAACCAAATATGATAAGTGAGATGTTCCTTATCATTCCAACGTGTGGGACAGATTATGGAAGATTTGTATCAACTCAAGAACAAAATCAGGGGATTTGATTGATCAGGACGGGTAGATGGTAGTATCTCTCCAACCGACGACGCCAAATGTCAACACAAACCCATTGCCGAACCATGGAGGTGGCAATGTCAATATGATTGAGACAGATGAAGAGTAGTATGGAACGAAGATGATTACTCTCATCGTTCACGATGATTTGTAAAGGATTGACGCTTGTTTAAGCATCAAAGAAAAGAGAGAGTTTGTTATTTTCACACTTACAAAGGTTGTTGCCTTAGTGCCATCAGAAACTCACGTCAAGCCTATGTTTGTTATTAAAATCATTGCTGCTCAAGTCATGACAAGGTCTCGAAGGTGTTACATTTGTGACTAGCTTGCTCTCGAAGGATAGAAGAAGAGACCAGCTAGTAGGGCCGAAAGCGATGGGAGAAGAAGCGGAAGAATTCTGAGAAGATGCAACTAACCGGATATTCTCACGTTCAAACATTTAGAGAAGACTCGGACAGTCTCCGTTAGGGGCCTGTGATGAGCTCTCAGTCCCCACAAGCAGGACTTAATGAACCTCTGATGATAGATACGGACCTCAGATACAAACAACCAAAAAGTTGATAACGTGGCTCGCCATGGATTCATCAGGTTTCGGGGCACGGAATTTAGCTTTGTGACGAATGAGTTGACTGCGATTAGAACTCAAATAACAAGCGCTGCCCATCGCCGTGATATGCGTGAAAGGTTGTCAATCGCCCGTCTTTCTAGTAATGACGAATTTGGTCTGAATATCTTCCCATAGTCAAATGAGGAAATAAGGTTGGACCTTGCGAAATTGGACAAAACTAGGTCAACGTGAGAGTCCTTTTGAGAGGGTTTAAATAGAGACACGTTAGGAGCGGTGGAATGTGACAATTCAAATGAGCTGTCCGAGTTAGCTTTCAAAATTTCAAGTATGCCCATATAGCAGACCAATTACACCTTCTTTGGGCAAAGGCCGTCATCCATCCCCAGGTGGAGTGTCCCCTCTTACTCTCCATCAGAGATGAAGCGTTGTGTGGAAGAATGAGAGTTGGTTATTCATGGCGAGGGAAGTCACCTTAGAAGGCAGGTGCCGATCATTGATGTGATTTTGTGAGGTACAAACTTTTACACAATGGAGCTGGTGAATGCCACCGGTGATGACTTGGCCTCATAAACCCCCATGCATGCCGTATACAAGATGATAGCTACTGTGATGCTGCAGAACAATTTTGAGCCAGGGTTTGGATTGGGAAGAGATTCCCAAGGAATTATTGAGCATGTTCTGTTCCTCGTTAAGGGATCCAAATATGGTTTAGGGTACATCCCCACAGATGATGACATAAATGTGAAGAAGAAAACTGATCAAGCATTGACTAGGCCGATTCCACTTCTGTATCAATCCTTTCCAATCCGGGAGTATGCCGAGCATGAAGACATTAGGGAAGAAATATGTGACCTCTTCGAGGAGATCGATGTTATTGTCGAGGAGGAAGTCGAGCTAGCTGGTATTCGCAATGCTGAACCAGGGGAGGTTCTGCAGAACTGGACCTCCACGCCGATCCTGATATCGTGAAATCTTCGGTAAAAAGGCGTCATTTCATGCTCATTAAAATTGCTGGTAGTCCAGAAGAGGCCCGAGATCCACCATTTTACATCTTGATAACCGTTCAAATTTTTGAATTTTCGTTGTGATGTTCAAAAAGGCAATATGGCCCAATGCCATGGCCAAAGATCGCATTGTTTTTAAAAGAAAAGCCTCTTTGTTTTAAGTTTATTTATTTAATAATGTCACGGGCTAAATGAACAAAATGAGGTAGGTGATGGCGAGGCTGACGATCACAAAGAAGAAAGTGAGGAACCAAATTATGTCGCCGAGGAATTTCGACAGTTCGAGAATTAGCATAAACCAAATCTACAGGAAATAGAAACTATGAATTTGGGAAATAAGGTTAAGATCAACACCCACCTAAATGAAGCAAAGTAAGAGGCCTAGTTCATTTGCTTGCTAAATATATTGATGTGTTCATTTGGGAAGTCTGTGACTTGCAAGGGTTGAGTACTGATGTAGTATCTCATAAGCTACCAATTAACCCAGGGTTCGACCCGAAGAAACATAAAACTCAAAAGTTCAAGCCTGAACTGAGTTTAAAGATTAAGGAAGATATCACCAAGAAAATAGAGTCCCGATTGGTGGAAGTGACACAATATCCAACCTGGCTAGCAAACGTTGTTCCGGTCGTCAAGAAAGACAGGAAAATCAGGATTCGTGTTGACTATAGAGATCTAAACAAAACTAGAACGAAGGATAATTTTATTGCCAAATATTCATATTTTGATTGAGAACTATGCCAAGAATGAGATGCAGTCATTTGTGGACTGTTACGCAGGCTATCACCATATTCAAGGATGAACGAATACGTGAAAAGACGGCTAGCTTCATAAAACCTTGGGGTTGTATATCAAACGGGGTGTGATACCGTTTAGCGCTCAAGAACGCTTGGAGCCCACTAAAATAAGAGATGAGGTGCAAATATTCTTCACTAATTGAATCATAGGGAGATTGAAGTGTACGTGGATGATGTCATATTGAAAAATCTCATGGATAGTTCGGATAACTGCACACCTAAGGCAATTCTTGAGGTTTGCGTCATTACAACTTGAAGTTAAACCCTCAAAGCTCTTTTAGAGTTTCAGTAGGACATTTGTTGGGATTATAGTCAGGAGACGACATTGAGATGACCCTTCCTAATATTACAATCAAGTCAAGAGTACCTCGACAAAGAGAGAAAGAGGGTGATGAGTTTCTTAGGGGGTTAAATTACATTAGTCTGATTTATCAGGTCAAGCAACCGTGGTGTGTTGTGAGCTAGTTTCATGCTCTTGAAGAAAGACGCTCCAAAAAAATGGACTGAGAGTGTCAGACTGCGTTTGATGCTATCAAGAACTATTGTCAAATCCATCGGAATTCCCAGGTCCCTCCGAGAGAAAGAAATGAGTCCTTTGGTGCGGACTTGCTCTGTCTCGATAGTGCATTTGGATGCGTACGAAGTAAACATGACGAGACAGGAAAGAAGGAAAGGGCTATCTATTATAATAGCAAGAAAGAAGTTTACTCATACGAGTCCCGTTACACTTGGTTGGAAGGAGAACGTGTTGTGACTTGACGTGGCTTGCTCAGAAGTTGAGAAAAAACTATTTGTCTTCGTTTACTTGTATATCTCATTTCGAGAATGGATCCATGAAGTATATTGTTCCAGAAGCGTGCAGACCGGAAAGGTAGCTTAATGGCAAATGCTATGGGGAATTTCACATTGTGTAAGTGATAGAAAGTGATAAAGGCACAGTTTGCGTATCTCTTGCAGAAAATCATATTGCTTAGCGTACGAAACTACTAAGACTTACTTTCACGATGAAGAAGGTGTCATTTTGTGGGGGAGGTATATTGTGAAGTATATCCAGGTGGGAAGATTATTCTTTGAAAGACGGCAAATCATCAAGGTAAAGGTATTCGCTCAGTCTAGTGTAAGAATCA
Organism: Solanum habrochaites; assembly: GCA_027704765.1. Lineage (NCBI taxonomy): Eukaryota > Viridiplantae > Streptophyta > Magnoliopsida > Solanales > Solanaceae > Solanum > Solanum habrochaites. The sequence continues at coordinate 37,993,188 of JAKWJA010002499.1, read as the reverse complement.
TCGCACTTATCCATGGCAGGCTAAGCTCCGATTTAATTGAAAAACAACATGCTGAATACGAAAGCTTGTATTGTGGTTTGAAAATGGCCATATCGACATGAATGTTTCCGAGTTCAAGGATAAGAACTCAAAGATTAACCTTACGTAAAGTATGTGCCAGAAGTGTGCAATTAGGGTTTGTAAGATGAGTTCATACTTACTACCAGAATAGCGAAAAATTGCCGATGCTCTTGCACCTCGTTCGATGATTAAACATCGCATATACTGATTTATGACCCTTGGATTATAGATTGAAAGAACAAGAACCCCACTCCATTGTTCCCATGTTAGTGCAGAACCAGATTGTTTGCCTTGGTATTTTGACATAAAGAAGTACTTGGAGTCTGGAACTTATCCCGAAGACGCTACGTTTAACAATAAGAAGTCGATACACCGTATAGCTCTCAATTTCATTCTAAGTGGGGAAATCCTCTATAGAAGGACTCCAAATATGGGTCTGCTAAGATGTGTGGATGTTGTTGAAGCCGTGAAGCTTATTGAACAGATACATGCTGGAGTTTGTGTCACTCATACGAATGGACTTTTGCAAGAAAGATCCTACGAGCCGGATATTTCTTCATGACTATGGAGTATAAATGTTGCAAGTTTGTGCAGAAATGTCATAAATGTAAGGTGCACGGTGATTTGATATGAGTTGCATATCACGAGCATAATGCTATGAGTTCAAGTTGGCCATTTGTAGCTTGTGGCATGGATGTCATCGGTCCAATAGAGCCATCCACTTGTAATGGACACAAATTCATTTTGGTTGCCATTGATTACTTCACCACGTGGGTGGAAGCATCTTCATACAAGTCAATAACCAAGAAAGGGGGGCGAGTTGTTAGCAACAATTCTGATATGTAGATTCGGCGGTGCTAGAATCCATTCATACGATAATGGTGCAAATCTCAACCAGACAACTTAATGAGAGATCTATGTGAGCCAATTTTAAGTTACTCCTCAAAATTCAACCGCTTATTGTCCCCAAATGAATTGAGCTGTAGAGGACGCCAATAAGAATATCGAACAGATTGTGGGAAAATAATGACAAAAGAATGAGGTTTGGCACGAGAGTTTACGATATTCTTTATTGGATACCACCCAGTCAGGAACATCGCTGGAGTACTCCATACTTACTTAATAGTATATGGAACAAAGGCAGTAATACCTGCTGAAGTTGAGATAGTCGTTGAAAATCATCCAAGAAGATGAGTGCGTAATCTTGAATGGGTTAGGAAAGATATGGATCGTAACTTGATTGCGAGAAGGATGGTTGTTTTCTGTATGACTAGTTGTATCTACAGAGAAGGGTTCGTGCTTCATAAGAAATTAAGAGCTAGAATTTGAAGTTGGCCAGTGGTCTTAAGCGTAATTTTCCTCATCAAGCGAGTACAAAGGAAGTTCGCAACGAAACTGGCAGGACCCTACTAGTTCGCAAAGTATTATGGTGATTCTTTGGTCCGGTCAGAGATGGAGTATATATAGCCTAAACCTATCAACTCAGATGCCGGATGGTCAGAGATACACGTGTGTGAATGAAGCTTTAGTTTGCATTTCATGTTATATACTGTAATCGCTTCTTTTTTCTTGTATTTGTCTTGCTTAAAATTTTACCCCTCTTGTAATGAACTACGTTTGACCTGAATTCTCAAGAATGAGATACGTAGGTAGCCTATGTCGGCCTCATTCACCCCCCTTTATCCTTTTTAATTATTTCTTTGTATTTGAACTACGTTCGACCTAAATTATCAAGAATGAGATACGTAGGAAGCCTATGTCGGCCTCGGTCGGTTTCTTTGTAAATTTTCCTTTCGTTAACCTTTAAGGGGAACTAGGTTTGACCTGATTCCTGCCTCACGGGATACGTTGGCGCCACAAGGGTTCGGTCATATCTCCTGCTAGATTTCTATTCCTCTTTGCGATAAAACTGGGACGAAATTTTTGAGAGGGACTCAAAAATTCTCCAGAAGAACATTCCTCCTCATAAAGTCAAACAAAAGATATTTCGAGATCTGTAACTGGGACAGAATTTTTTAGAATATCACAAAAATTTTGCGATCTGTTCAATTACTGTGGAAAGATAAGCAAGGCAATTAACTAGGGCAGACATTTTGAGGATGGCCTCAAAATTTCATTATGGTTTTATCTACAAGTCCGGAGTGACTCTGAAAAACTCCCCAATGAATGATCAGATAGACCTCAAAGCTTTAGACTCAAAGGATTTTATTAAGTCTGATATGACGTGACTTTGCAGTGACCTTTTTCATATACTATTTCTCAAAATTTATTTTCTTTATCTTAAATTTTCACTTTACGATTCATCTGTTTTGGCATAAATTGTTTTGTCTTATCTATCAAGAGTCGGGATATCAGGAAATCATTTGGAGATAGTAGAACAAGGAAAATACAACTGAAGAAATTGGCACAGATCAGTTTGTTTTAAAACTAACAGTCTTTCTATAGACGTAGGTTATAGTTTTACGCTGAAATCAACAAATTCTTCCGATGGATGAATATGGAGAAGATAAATGAAGGGAAAACTATCCCAAAATCAATAGTTTTTCTTAGAAGCATGAAGCATTTTATATCGTTTATATCGGAGACTTGGGAATATGAATTGTTTATTTCAATCAATTTCCAAAAAAATTAAATTTGCAAAGTACATCATTTGAATAATAATTTTGGATATGATACTATGATTTACCCGGAGGGGGTCAGCTAGTTTATTATCGATCTAGACGATATATTACCTGCAAGACGTTTTACCGTTATCATCGTTGGAGGCGATATGATTATTCATGCATCACGAGTCAATACTCATGCATAGCGGAAATTCATGTATCGCGAGTCAATACTCAGGCATAGCGGAAATTCATTTATCGTGAGTCAATACTCATGCATCACGGAAGATCATGCATTGCGAGTAAATATTCATGCATTGTTGAATATCATGCATCGCGAGTTCATATCCAGCATTGCGGGAAGATATTCATACCGCGCAAAATATTATGCATCATGAGAAGATTCCATTCCTCATCAAAATTTATGCATCGCGAGAATATTTCATACCTCACTGAAATTCTTACATCACGAGAAGATCCCATGCCTCCTCAAAATTTATACGTCGCGAGAACATTTCATACCTCACTGAAATTTATGCATCGCGAGAGGATTTCATGACTCGTAGAGAGTTATGCATCGCGGGAAGATTTCATACCTCGCAGAAATTTACGTATTGCGGGAAGATATCCATGCCCCACAAGAGGGCATGTACAACTAAAAAGAGAAATTGTGCATCTCAAGAGGATTATTTATCCGTTGGCATCAACCACATTTTTGATTGAAGTAAACAAAATAAAGAATACATCAACATCAAGAGAAGCGTCAGCACTGCCTCACCTTTTATTCATGTTGACATCAACCTGAAGAGTACATTGACATCAAAAGAAATATCAGCATCGCATCAGCAGTTATTTATTTCGACACCAAGTAAAGAGTGCATGGAAGATTACATTGCAAAAACAAGGCATAATATTTATTTTCTTTACGTCAGACCAAACGAGTTGACGTTGATTATCTAGGAGAACAATGGAGTGTCGACATGGTAAAAGACACAGTCTCCCATCCTAATTGCATTTTTTAGCTGATGATTTTTTATCTCAATCTTTGTCAAGATCATCTGAAAGGATGAATTCTCCAAAAGCCACAGGTGCGGACGACGTCAAGAGGGACACAACACAACGTGGAACTTTTTCTTAGCAGCGAACTGGATACGTCCCAAAGAGGAATGTCAGACTCTTAGGAAACGAGTTGTCGAGTAGCAAGTAAACCCATACTTTCAAAACCACACCATATCTAAGTGCATGTGGGTTCTCTTTCTTTCGTAGTTTCAGTCGCATCCTGAAATTTTGTGATTTACGGAAGAAGCTTCAATCTAATAACAGCGGCACAGATTCATGGAAAGAGGTCACAAACCTTATTTTCATAGTGTTTTTAATTTGTCACTTATCAAAAACCATAAGGTTTATCTAGCATAATAGATTTTTCTTTTCAAACCGATTGAGTCAAAATACAAACAGCATGATCTTATGGTTTATCCGATATGTAGGCTAGCGAATGTTAAAAACTCGGTTGTTATTCCAACATTCACATTAATTTCTCTTCCGAGAGTTCATCCATTCATGCATCGGTAATCAAGATGACTTTTTGAATTCTTTCAAAAATTCATGCGTTAATGTAAATCAAGCGTACTCGAACTAAAAATGGCCTGAATTCCATATAGCCTCAAAATATGTAGAAACCCGTTGCAAGGGTTTGCCATACTTCATATAAAGTCTGTACCGAAATCGCTTTTCCCAGATAAATTGTGGTAAGTCAAAAAATGGTCTGGTCAAATTCACTTCTCCTCGAATGCTTGCTCAAGCCGCGTAAAAGGAGGCGACAGTGTGACAGCCGAATTTTGACCCTCGACGATGAATTAATAACGAGCTTCATAATTCAAATACATGTTTAAGATTTTTGTTGTTATTATTATTGCTATTATTTTTTCGAATGTCATCAAATATATGTTTTTCTGTTATTTCCAAATAATATGTTTTTTTTACAAATGTATTGTACAACTGGGGCTTTTTTGTGAAATATTTGAAACGATATAGTATCTCGAAAATGTCTAAGTTTTGAATCAAAACCGTTCACAATTTCAATTCAATTTAATTATAATAGTAGAGATGTTCTATTTCTAATTATTTGCTCTTTCAATCAAGTTCGCTATTTTATTCCGCCAAAATTGAATTTCTCATTAATTGATTCATTTATGTATTCATCGGAATGGTTTATTATCTATTTATGGCTTTGACTCCAATATATTAAACCCATTCAAAGCCAATTTTTGACTTTCTGTTTTGGCAGCTCGCCAGCCCATTTCAAACTTTACCAAATTTTCCCAAGGCCTACTTCTTTTAAAATGTGCATTTAACGTTTCCAGCCATTTTATTGTCTTTTGCCAGCCAATTAAATCATACCCCAACTCCCCTCACCTAAACTATCCACCCCAGGATGGACCAACCCCATTTCCTTTACTGGAACTACCCGCCTCTTTCTTCCATGGAGATTTGACGAGATTTCCATCAAAAATGGCGCACAACACTAGAAATTTCCGAGACGTGATGCAGATTAGCTTCACCCACTGCCTTCACGTCGTTATTCTCGTCACAAGAACTCAATCGCGAGTGTGATGTTTCTCCTCTCCCTTTCTGTTGTTTCCAGTTGTTAGGCAGCGTACGCATATGGTTTCAGTAGTGAAGAAGGGTCCTTTTCGTCCTTGCCTGCGCGGATTCGCTACACGTTGAGCAAGAACGACGGGTAATTCAATCTCAGTCGTCCACCCAATTTGCTATTCGTTCAAGAGTAGAATCGTTCAAAAAATTTTGATTTTGGGGGCAGATTTGAGGTCGCAAAAAAAAACTCAACAGGGGTCTGATGGGAAAACCAATATTTTGCCCCGTTCGTTTCCCCAACAAATCCAAAAACCCTAATATTCTATATATATATCTAGAGATATATATATATATATAATATATGCTTTAATTGATCACTGGAGCGAGGGTGATTTAGTTGTTTAGTTTCGTTGGAAGAGAGACACGGATAGTTATAAGAGTTTGCAAGATAATCAAATTCCTTCAGTCGAAATTTAGTAGGAAGATCTAGCAGCACATATAGGTTCAAATATTTAACGCATTAGATAGAGCTCTGTTCTTATTTTTTTTTAGGTTGTCGAGATTCGCCGGGCTTCTTGGAATCTCACTTCAGTCGTGGAAAGCTGCCTTTTCTCTCATTTTTTCCCTGTTCGCTGCCTATAAAAGGGTAAAATCCTCTTTAACTTTCATGTATTTCTTTGTCTCGGTTGTGGTGTGCTTGATAACAGTTTTTATGCTAGTTTGAGTATGTTGTAGCTTAAAAGCTCCTTAAATCATTATCTTTTTATCCCTTGATACACATAATATTAAGTTGTAATTTCGAAGATTCTCTGATCGTTGTGCTTGCCTTATATGAAGTATTGTATTGTTATTCTTACTATGATTTTTTTTTCCGGAATATTTTGCAGAATCTTCTCTTTGTTTGCATTATATTCCACATCGTGTCTTTCACTCTTCCACCTCAAGTTGGAAGAATGAATTGAGATGTCAACAATTCGAGTTAGTTCTAAAATAGTTAAAGCCTGAGATGAGTTTTTATTTTATTTTATTTTAATTCCGTTTGATGAAGATCTTGATTTCTTTTTATCTTGGTTAGTCATTAGTTTTTTCTTGTTTCTCGACGCCTCAATCGATTAGGGCAGCGGGAATAGGCGTCTTTGGTTGTCCGTGAGTTCTGGTCGTCCATCGCTTACGTATAGCAAATCTATAGCTAGCAGCCTCGAGTCTCCTTTGTATAGTTTAGGATCTGTTTAAGTGTCTTTTTTCTCATTTTTTAGGCTTCTATAACGTCTTCAAATTCGATTGAGAGGTCTGCATATGTTGCTTCTTGGCGCTATTCTATCTTATTCAGAATCATGTTTCATGTTGTTTAGTTTAATCAAAAGGGAACATCCGTCAGAGCAGGCTCGTGCATGAGTTTAAGGGTATATCTTCTTAAACGTTTTCATGCTAGCTTATTTTCGAAAGAGGATTCTTTGGTGTTTTACTTATTTACGCTGACTTAATCTATTCAATTTTTAATTTATGTCGAAGAGGGGAAAACATGTTTTGCATCCCAACAACTTTCATGATATTTACTTCCTTGCGCTATTTGAACTTTGTTTAACAATCCGGGTGTATGTGTTTCTCAAGTCCAGTCGGGTTTGATAGAATCTTTGAATATTTTGTTTGTTTTATGTTTGGGTTGGGGATTGCGTTTTCATCCCTCTTGATGCCATCCCGCGGTCATTTTTATGAGTTGATCAAAATTCGGATATAGTGTCAAAGTCTATAATGTGCTTTCCAAGTATATTTTCAATGATTTTAGATGTTTCTATAAATTTGCGTTTCATCAAAGTATTATTCATATCATTTTTTTTATCTGGTTATGACTGTCGTTGTATTCTTTAGATCTTTTTTTTACTCTATCTTATATTGTATTTCGGAATTCCTAAGCATCTAAGTGTGCATTTATGTATTGATTGTCTCGCATCTTCGCACTTAACCCTCGAGTAGTTATTTGGTGTCATATTGCCAGAGCATGCTTTTTTTTACCTGTATATTAATTGTCCCACTAATGAAAAGCCAAGCTTTATTGAGTATTTGTTCATTCATAAGACTTCCGAATGATTTCCTTCGAAAATTCCTGATCTGTTATACTGGGTTAGTGTTGAAATATTGTCCTCTTGTCCTTTGAAAATTGCAAATGAAACAGATGTCTCTTTTATCTGCTTTGTTTAAATTTTATTGCCTTCTCCAATAAGCTAAAAGTTGATTATAACAAGCTATTAGTTTTCATGGTTAGTTGTATTTTCAAGTATAAATTTCTGATTTTTCTCAAACAGACAATAATGCTTATATTTGTTCTTTTAACATGTAATTTGCATTGAGTTCATCATTGAACTCCAACCTCCTTGGTACATTGGGAAGAGCCATGAAGTCTTACTTTCATCCTTTCAATTCACTCATAAGCATTGGCGTACAGATTTCGGAGTCCAAAGGATTGGCAGCCGATGAGTTTAGATAGATAAACCCATATCATTTTAATCTCTGTTTTTGTGTTTTGTAATTTTGGGCCTAAGCCTCATTGTATTGTTTCTTTTTCTTCTACTGTATTTATTCTTTAAAAAAAGGTTTAGGACAAGAGGAAATGGGTCGAAAATCCAAAAAGTCAAAATGGGTCAGAACCCATAACAGGCGGGCCCAAATACCAGTCTAGGCGGATAGATAACCGGATTGGACCCAACCCTTCCCCTCTCTCTCTATTTATTTTCTTGTATATTTATTTATTGTTTTATTCCCGCTAGTTTTAAGGTTAGAGGTCCGCAAATCCTCGTAAGGCGCCACTATGTATTAGCGGTTTTAATTGAATTGATTTAAAAAGAGAATCGAGTAAAATTCATGGTTTGAATCGTAAATATCACGCGCTTAAAATGAATACTAAATAGAGGTTCAATTTAAATAAAACTAAAATATTAGCCAAGTAATTTAGTTGTTGGATAAACGTAGCTTAGCGGAATGTCTTGGGCGCTATTGAACCTTTGTAAGACATTAATATGAATCTTCGAACCCCTTTAATTGTTTTCAAACAAATTTTTCTGTTATGTCGTTATCTTTCGAAGAAAATACTACAACAACAACCTCTAAGTCATGGGTTGGGTAATTTTTTTCTCATACACTTTGAACTTTCTAGAGGCATAAGCTATACTTTTCCATTCTATATTATTACTTAACCCAAAAAACTCTAGATACATCACAATATACAACGAAAACTTGAGTACTCTATGCTAAATTAAAAACAAGGCAGTAGTCAACTTCTTTTTCAATTCCTAAAAGCTTTTCTCACAAGCTTGAAACAATTGAAACTTAACTCTCTCCTATGTTAATTTGATCAAATATAATCCTTCTCTAGAAAATACTTCAATTACTCTTTCAATTCTACTTGTGACATTCTATACGGAGGAATAGAGATAGGATGAGTATCTAGAATGATGTGCTAAAGTCTATTTCTCTCGCAAGGGGGACTCCGGGTAGACCATTAGGAAAATATTCTAGAAACTATTTTAATATAGAAACTGATCGAATAGGAGGTATCTCAACACTCGAGTCAATAACTCGAATTAAGCGATAGATACACCCCTTGGAAACTAATGTCTTTACCTTAAGGTACGAACTGAATGACCCATAGGCATTGTTGAACTATTTTTCTTTCTAAAATTGGTTCACTGGAAACTAGAACTTGACTTCTCGAGTATTAAAATCTATAGATGCGTAATAGGCATGAAGGAAGTCCATACCAAGAATGATAATTGAAATCTACCATGTCTAATTAAAATAAATTAGCTATGGTATTCTTGTGATCAACGAACGAAAAAGTCATGATAGACTCTCGCTGCTAGAGTAGACTAACCAACAAGTGTATAAACATTGAATGGTTTACTAAGTAGCTCATGATTAATATCAAAGTTCATACCAACATAAGGGGTTAGAATAGGGAAAATTTCTCCTGAATCAAGAAAACCATAAAATCTAAAGTAAAAGACTTGAATCAGACTATTGATGAAAACTGGTGAATCTTCTTGCACTTAGTGACCGTCATAGCATATATGCGATTTGTTCATCCATCGGTACCATTTTATAGCATGTTCTTTGGACACTTTCCTAGGGGGTTTCTATCATAGCTAACACATGCAGGAGCCCAGTTACCTCCTTGCGCCTCATAACGTTTAGATTTGGCGCGTCTAGCTCTAAAGGGTTCCGGACTCCGACAAATATTCCCCCCTATTTTTTTTGGGTGCAATGTCACTAGGAGTTGGTGGGGTCGGTCCCTTCTGGGTGCACGGGAACTAGAAGATTGTTGTGCAAGGGAACTAGAAGAAGGAGCGCCTGACCCTGACGGACAGACTCTGGTCTGAGGTGCTATGGCTAGCGCGGCATGCCAGAGCCTGTCAAATAGTGTTTGTTCTGAGAGGCTACAGTAGGCATGGCGCCCAAGGGTCTGTCATGGATATCACCCCAATAACATATGATAACTAATAACCTCAATACCCAATATATTAGACCTAAAAAACAACCCAGAAACACGAATCCAATCAACTAGAACATGCTACAACTCAACCATCAAGAATTCAATCATTGTTAATCAAGAACTTCAATATTCATTAACCAATCTATCCAAAACTCATTGAATTAAACATGTTGGTGTCTGGGTGAAAGAACCCAACACTGAAATATCTCGCATACCTTCATTAGGATCACCCTAATGATTTCTACAAGTCGAACTTCGACGATTTTGAATGTTGTTGCTTCCTTTTCTCCTTTCTACTCTTATCTACTCTTCTTTTCTCTTCTCTAAAGCCCTAACATGTTTTCTAATAGTGTGAACTGAATAAAATAAGTTTAGACCAAATTTATTACCAAAAAATTTAATAAAATAATTGGGTAAGGAAAAGACAACTTTGTCCTTCCCAAATCTGTATTGGACTATCCATTATCTAACAACCCCACTTCTAAAAGGCATAACTCCATCATACAAAATTGAAATCGTGTAAACACAACGGCATTGGAAAGATATCTCCAAGGGATTTCAAACCATATCAATATCTACCTCTAACTCATCCTGAGATAGAAGTTATGGACATTTGAAGTTGACCAAAAACTCAATTTTTTTCTATCTCGAGAAAATTTCTATTCTTTTCTTTTTTGCCAATATTGAATTTAAAGTTCTACCGTCTTCCTAGCTCGTAACATTGTAAGATGTTCATCCGCGATGTGGCACAAAGCAAAAAACTTGAACTAGACCCTCCACTTAAAAACAATGGTCGGGCCAAGTGCAACATCCCGATGTGATTCAGTCTCGCCTTAATGTACCTTGCAATCATGAAGACTTCTTTGCATTTCTGAGGTCTGCAACACTAGAAGACACAAGAATCACTTAAAAGACTGAAAGGACTCTCGAGAATCATTCTGAAACTCGTACACATAAACCATGTATAAAAATTGAATGTACGCAATGTTCTGGACTCAGTGGAACTATTGAAACATGAATGGGGCGTCTATATTAATGAAAGTCATAGGAAACTAACAAAACACCTAAAAATGGTAAATCAAGCTCGGGACCTCTTAATAATCAACCAAAACCTCCATTAGACCTAAAATCATCCCCCTTATTCAATGGAACTCTCAACATTCAGATTCAAGCCTCCTAATCTTGAATGTTCACCAGTGTCAACCCAGAGGTTAAACTTTTACAATGTTTCAACTTAGTATATCAAATCTATAAAAAGACTTCAAATCTAAAAACGACAACTCTCTCAAATAGGACTCCATATTCCGGGATTGATGGAATCGTTGAACTTCCGACAACAAAAATCTCAAAAAGTACAATGAAAATATTTAACAAACTTTGCCTTCAAAAGTCAAACTACGAAAAACATTCAAAACTTACAACTTAAAACAAAAAGCTAAATTAGAAACAACTTGGGGTCAATATTGGGAGGGTCAAAATAGTAAATTTACAAAAAAATTTAACAAGATCAACCAGGTCATTAGAGAGGTCCATTGTACTTTACTTTTGACATAATGTCTACTACGTCATTTTGATAGTTTTAAAGGAGGGCGATAAGAATATTATAAAGAACCTAAAGTCTCGGCTTAGTACAAATAGAGTAAAGGAGTATTTGTATACCTACTTAGATTCATGTCAGGGCGTTCAACTACTAAAGTCATTCATATTGTGAGAAAACCGATGAAGTAATATAGGAAGAGAAAAAGAGATTTTAATATGGTGTTCATTGACCTTTAAAAGGCCTATAACATGTCCTTGAAAAGTCCTTTTGCAATGCTTGTAGTATAAAGGTGTACATGTGGTTTACATTAGGGATAAACACTTAGCGTATTTTTATTTATAATTAATTATTTTTATGTACTTTTATTAATTGTATGCCCTTCGATGTAAATACACATATGAAAAGGCGGTCCATAAATACTGCCTCATGCATTTTCCTGAATAAAAAGGCACATCTTCCTCTTGTATTCACTGAATATTAATAAATGCAAAATAAGTAGATTTTTCATTATGTTAAAATTGTAAATTTTTAAAATCGGATGATGTATAACATTAATCATAAGATGGTATTATCATATTTTTCTTTCTTAAAGTCAAACTATAAAAATGTTGATAGACATTTTACGATGTATTTTTAACCATATTGATATGCAAAAAGATGAATTTATTGTACTTTTACATATAATTTTTGAATAACTATTTCTTTTAATATATTATCAAATAAATGTAATTTAATTTAACATTGAGAAGTAGTCAAACTGACTGTCGAAAAGTGCAATATGATAATTAAAAGTTGACGAAAGTAATAGTAAATTTATTGATTAATGACGTAAAATAAACGGTAAGTAATCTTCATAATAATAAAATAAGTATCGTAGTTACCATAACTAATCTCAAAAACACACTCTCTATATCTACATGCATTTAAAGGGCAACTCTACACTATTCTTTTCTTTTCTAATATCAAGAGCATGGTTGATAAGCAAGGATTAGGGAATTTGCAGTGGAAAATGTGAAAAATATCAAATTGTTTGGTTTTTAGATCACTACAACTACAACGACAACTTGTTCTGCTGCTGCAATAATGTCTGAAAATGATTTCATGGAAAGGAAATCGATGGAAAGAGGATGAACATAGACCATTCTTGAAAGGATTATATTTTTTGTAGTACAACATTTGACAAGCCACATTCTGGGATTTCGTCATCTTCTTCTGAGGATAATAATTTGGAGTTAAAGTTATAGTAAAAAAGATAAACACAAGGCTACTTATGTTTCGTCTTATTTTTTTTATGGATATATGTCTTAACGTAGTTGTACGTTTCCGACATATGAATGAAATCATAGTTAGTTCTTTATTCTTTCAACGTCTAGTTGTTTTCCACATTGAAATTTTTTGCCTTTCTCTCTATCTCAGCCTTGCTTCAAATAAGTTAACAGGCACACCAAAGAGAACAAGGATAAGCATAAGCAAAAATCTCGGCAAGTCGTCGCTCTATGAAAAAATTAATTGTGGATTAATTTAAGCTCACACAGTTGAAGAAAGGGAAGGAAGAATTTAGTGAGAATTGACAGTAAATTTGTATGACTAAGGGGGGAAATTCTTGACACCAATACAAAAAAAATCTTTCTTTAAGTTACTAATTATTATTACTCATTTAAGCAGAATAAAAAGTTTATGTTAGATGTAATCATATATATAGTGAAGGTATTAGTTGCATTAATTAATCGACAAGGTTCTGAAGTGGCAAGTAATTTCGCATTTGATGAAGGCTTTTCAAGTAAATCCATCAGTTGGGAAGAATGCAAACAATGAGTGATGACAACTCATCGACTTGTTTTACTTCTAGTTTCAAGATTGACGTGAGCCTTTGAAACAGAATGGGGGTTGTGAGAGCTAAAGAAACAAAATGGGGGTTGTGAAATTATACCTCAAGCTCATGAGTCATGACAAATAGTAATAACTCTTCATTAATGTGAAATAAATCTTGAGATGGAAGTACAAATTATATGACTTTTAAGAACCACCTACGTCCAAAATATCTCTGCCACTGCAAAAAAGTATCCAACAACACGACGATCTTGCAGATTCACACGATTAATTAGAAGCTTGACAATCAGTTGTGCAATGCCAATAGGCAATTGTACATACTGCAAATACGCTGAAATTACATTCAGTTGTAGAAGTGATAGGAATTTAAATTTGCTACAAATAAAATATGCTTAGTTTAAAATTTATACATTTCTACAGGAAAAATTGTTCCACCAGAAAGAAGGATCAATTATGAGCTAATTTATTAAATTGTTCCACATTTCCATGCTTCAAAATTATGTACCAGATTAGTCTAATGTAATTTCACTTGATTCTATGGTTTTGGGTCCAGACATTTCATTCGAGGAGGAGCCTATAGCTATCAGGGATAGGAAGGTTCCAAAAGCTAAGGAAAAAGGAGATTATTTCAGTGACATGAAATGGAAGCACCGTGCAATCGGGAAGGCTACATGAGAGAAGGAGTCATATATGCATTCCCAAATATTCCTTTAGTTTTCGAATCTCTAGTTGACTTCCTTGATATTGAGGACAAACAGGATTTTTGGGGTGGATACTCTAGACCCAAAAATGCCCTTATAAGTATTTTGATAATCCCGTTTACCCACCCGAGATAGTTGCTCGGGTCATATTGAAGTTTTATTGAAGGTGGTTCTAAAATTGATAGAAAGTTGTGAGTGTGGAAGTTTCAGTTTTGAGACTGTAAACTTACTAAAGTGATTTTTGTGTAAACAACTGTTGATATTGTGTGCATGGATCCCTTTGTGGACACGTTTAGATTTTTTAAACAAGAGTATGCTTCTAGGCTATAAAGAAATTATAGATTTTTGATTCCATTTCCCTTAGTCTCATTGAATTGCTCATCTGTTTCAATGTTGACAATGCAGGCTTGAGTTGTGCCTATTAATTCCATTTGTTGTATAGTTTGTTTCTTTAGCTGCATCAACAAAGAATATCAGTGTAAAGAAGGTTGGCTAGGTGCTTTCATTTCATAGTCCAACTCTCTTGTCCCATTTAAGACTTGTAAGTAATTCATCACACCTTCTCCGTTTTGTAAATGAAGAATAATATATTTCATCTATGTTGTGTTTAGTTGAGTCATATAGCTCTTCTGGTATGCATGCTAGCTAGTCCGCAAGCACATCCACATTCTTCACAGGCAATATAAGAAAATATCATGCTTCTGAGAGGGCATGACATGATGTGTGAGGCTAAGCCCCATATATTGGACGCTTATCATTTCTTTTTACATATGATAACTACTAACTTAAAGTTTCATTTGATATTTCACGACATATGTCTCTAAGTGGTTTGTTTATTTTACATAAAAAATGTCATGCACTGTCTCATTCCAGATTCCCCAAGGGCAGTTTCAAAATGTTTTACGACTTCAAATGTATTTTGCATTCAGGTCAACGCTTTCCAAGAAATGTAAAGTATTTTTGTCTTTCACGTTACTTTCATCATATTTTCAATGTATTGGAGATATCAACAGTATTTGCATTCAGTCAACTACAATGGAATTTCGAAATTCAGTTGATGTATATTATATTGTTGCAGAATCATAAGCAAAGACGATAGACATTAATGAAGAAAAAGGTGTACAAAATATGATACAAATTTCATAGAGTTATAAATGATATATTCTATATCTATATAGAGAGTAAGAGAGAGAAGAGTGTCCTGTGATT
Organism: Solanum habrochaites; assembly: GCA_027704765.1. NCBI lineage: Eukaryota > Viridiplantae > Streptophyta > Magnoliopsida > Solanales > Solanaceae > Solanum > Solanum habrochaites. The sequence continues at coordinate 37,978,164 of JAKWJA010002499.1, read as the reverse complement.
AGATGCATCAAAATGCTTTATCGCTTTTGTTTCCATTTGGGAGAGAGGATTAAAAAATGACAAACCAGGAAATTAATTCAAATGTGGCTAATTGCATAGATGAAGAAGAAACTTTGAAAACAACAATTAAATACTACAAAGTTCTCGTTTAAGTCAACTATTCCTTGGGAACGGGCGATGCATGTTTATCCCATATTATTGAATCATTATAAAAAAATGATGAAATTACCAATATTAATTTTATTCTTTACATCATATTCATTAAATAAAATCCATAACAGTTAATGTTCCTTTGGTTATCGACCAAGTAATATGTGAAGCTAATATAAGATGATATAAAAAGTAATGGTATGAATATGTTGATATAATTTATCCTCAATAATCTCTCATTAAACATTTTAAATGTAGATATCATAGTAAATTTTAAAACATAAAAAGAATTTTTTGAGTAATGTCAATACTTAACAAGGGAACCAAATTTACATGAATATACAAAATGAATTCTTGGAAGATTCCAAACTTCTTCGGGAGATATATATCCTTCATCTACTTCAATTAGAATATAAAGGAAAATATAAACACTGCTATTGTATAAAAAAATATATATCTTTATTTCATTCTAATCTATATATAGTGATAACAAAATTGTTGCTTTCAAACATTCATTCTCTATATATCAATGTTAGCACATATGATGACGTCTTCGATCCAAATGAAACACTAATGCTATTAGCCCTAGCAGTTCTAAAAAGACATTGGTATTATTTTCTTCAGTACATAGAAGATCTACTGTAAAGGTGTACCGACTGTAACATCTGGCTATTTTGAAATAGCTAAGAACTGAAAATAGTTAATTTTGAAAGTAACAAAAAAATCTGGAAAATAGTTGAAGAGAAAACGAGTTGTTTTGGAACTCAAAGTCCACTTGAACTTAGCTACTTGGGTTGTACTTACGGTATGTTGAAAATATCTTTGGATTATGTTTCCAACACCTCCAATATTGCATGATTTCGAGTTCGTATTAGTGATTTTTGATCTTTGGAAGTTGGGTTGTTGGAATAAGGAAAGTCTGAAAATCGAATTTTAGAAGGGTAGTTTGCTCTTTTCCTTACCCAACTTTACTCATTCGGTTTTAGGAGTTTAATGTGGGTAAATTCAGATTTTATTCAATTTAGAAGTAAATTTCACGCTACGGCTTTGAGAGAGGGGAAGAAATTTCAAGATTTGTCAATAATGTTGAAGAATCGCTTGTCGATTTTGTCAAGGGGTGATCCCTATAAGGTATGTGAGATCACGAAGCGTTGGGTTAGTTCACCAACACACCAATCATGATTTATTTCAGAAAATTTAAATTCTTGAAAGATTAGAAATTGAGTTCTTGATATGTGCTTGTGAAGTTTCGTTATCGATTATGTTTTGATGTAAGATTCTACTTGGGTAAAAATAAAACGACCATATCTCTTACATTATAAGTTACGTGAGACATAACCTATCCAAATAAAGGTAATTGAATCTACTTTTAAAGTACACCAATTTCACGTCAATCCAATTTCTAAGTAAAAAAATATTACCATTTTAGTAACCTACATAGTGCTATCATGGATTAGCCGACGGAAAAGCATTAAAAGGTGTTGTTTTTTGTTTTTTTAGCTCCAAGAAAATCCTAAACTAATTTCTTGACTAATAAAAGGTTCAAAACGATCAGATTATTATCATTAATAATGAAAATCGTAATTCTTGTCCATAGAGATTTCAAGAAACTAAGTTATGAATCTCAACGAAGATTTTCTTGATCATTTACCTCCAAGCTAGGGTATTAAGTTTTCTATTATCGAAGACTCATCAAGAACCTTGTTCTTTCTATCCAAAATCATTTCTAAATTTCATGAGGTATCTTCCATCACAAATCATGGTCCTTGAATCTATAATTAAGTTCAAGGAAAGTCAAGAGTCGAGTCAAGAAGTTAAGAGTCAAGTCAAGAAGTTAAAAGTCCAGCCAAGAAGTCAAGAGTTGAGTCAAGATACGTTTCACAAATGTTTTTAATTGTTTGAAGGCTTCAGTTTCAAATTTAATAAAAGATTCTAATTTGAAGTTCTTTTATTCAACGAAATATATGGGAACTAAGTATTCCCTAGAAGTTTTAAATGTTTTCACATTTAAATAACAATAGAAACTTCGGGCTAGATTTCAGAAAAGAGTAATAGCTTTCTAAATAAATCAAGAAAGAAATTTGAGATTTTTGCGGAAATGTCCCTCACATGGGCTGCAAAGTTAACTACTGCTCCAATATTTTTACCGAAGCTTAGACTCAGTTAAAAAAGGGATAGCTAATCAATTAGTGCAGCGCGGAATAATGTTACGGTCCACCGAAGTTGCATCATACCTCTTAGATGACATGACCAAAGTGAACCAGGCCTGGTACACTAAAGAAGAACAAGTCTCCCCATTGTGTTTTTGAATGACACCAGAGCAACTCGATCAAGAAAAAGAGAGATGAAAACATAAAGAAAATGTTGACTCAAATGGAGATATTGCAAAAACACCTGAAGGGGTGAGGTAAAGTATCAAGGGTTGAGGAGGGTTCTTCTTCTAGTTATTTGCGATCAAAGGAGAATCATGGTTGGAACAACAACACGATAAAGGAGGATTTTCACCCTCGCTATCAAAAGAAGGGTGGGAATTGACTAACCGTGGTTCACGGTTATATAATGCTTTTCCTTTTAAGTTAGTTGCGTCCAAAAGCCCTTTTGTGCTTAATTTTTCTACAAGTTTCTCTTTGTTTGCACGAAATCTGTCCCCAAAGCCTCAAATGCTGAGATTTTGAGAGAGAAATGCAGAAGCGACCACCTACGGAGGCTTCTGACGGTCGTCATTGCCCTGTGAAGGGTCCGTAGGTGGCAGAGTAGTTTAGAGAAGTGCTGAAGGAAAGAATGGGGAAAGTCTGACAAGTGTGGGATACGAAGCTTGTGACGGTCCGTCATGGTGATCCGAAGGTCCGTCCTGCAGGTTCGTTCGTGAAGATAAGAGTTTTAAGGGATCCCATGTACCCAGATTCCAAGAGTGAGTCTTGTTGAAACGAGACCCTCGACGGACCATTGTGCCTATGACGGGCCCGTCACACTTGCCGTTGAGGGGAATGAGAAGCAACAGAAGAAAGAAGAAAATTTGCACAAGGATGGGCCGACGTAGTCCCACGGACGGTCCGTTCATGCCACGACGGCCGTCGCGTGGCCGTAGAAGCAACGCGTTTTGGCAGATTTCAGGAATTAGAACCTTGTTTAATTAGGTTTTATTTTTTTATATAAATAGTTCGAAAAAAACCTCGTTTTGAAGGTTAGACTATGCTAGAGTAAGAAATTCATATTGTCGGGCTTTGTTTATGGAGTTTGTTTGCTCTTTGGAGATTAGATACAGTAAGTTTGGTTGATTAAATCAAAACAACCTTTTGGATTTTATTCTTCTCATTGAAGTAAGTACATGAATTCTTATTTATATATTTGAATATTGTGGGTTTTGGCTATGAGTACTAAACTCCATAAATAGGGTGTGGGAAACCAAGGCCAATAATGAGGATAAACCTAGCTAAAATAACCAATTTAGAACAAGTGTTTGATGATTAAATAATTCTTTGCTAGAAGTCTTTTTAACGGTGAATCCAAACGGTTAGAACTGACCTTATTTGCTAATGGACGGACCAAGGAGGTAGATAATAGGAAAAGAATTATTAACAGAGATTTAGTGTATACTATCTTCAATAGGCTAGTATGGATGGTACGAGGTATAAACTCAGCAATATCAGAATACGATGCTTAATATGAGGGGTAACGGAATAAGGGTTAGGCAAGCAACAAAACGTAGCCGGACCAAGGTGCGGGTGAGATGTTCTAGATGCCGCGACCAAGGATTTTAAATACATAACTTATCACTTTGCATGAAAGAGATAGAAATTAATTGTTTATAGTTAGAATTATCAAGTTATGAACCTGTGGGGAACCGTAAACCCCTCTAGTTACTTTGATTAATTGATTAAAACCCAACTTTCAAAAATTGTTTAAGTCGCTCTTTCAATTTCGTTAGTTAGTTCGTTTTTACTTATTAGGAAGTACAAACCCCTTTTACATTTTATGTTTTACTTTCTAATGAAGTATCAACCGAACAATAGTAATAACAATTAAAGTTAAGTCTAGACTATTTGCCTCGTGGGACGATCCCAACCCACTAGTGGGGTTATTTACTTGACGCGACCGCTTTACTTCTTATTGAGAAGTAAATTGAGGCGTACAATTGGCGCCGTTTGCCGGGGAAATTAGCTTTTAGATTAATTGAACTTATTAGCTATGTTAGTTGATATTTTCTTGATTTGACTTGTTTTATTGTTTGTGATTTTCTGTTAAGATCTATCTCCTTGTATGCCAATACACGGAGAGGGAAGAGAACCATTGTTTTCCTACGATCCCGAGTTAGACGTTAACACTTGACGAAAACATGAATCATAATTTTGGAATCAATGATTGAGGATCCAAACCAGAGAAAATCCCATCTCCGGTTGATGTTTATGGTCAGTGTTACGCGATGCTCAAGTGTGAACATAACAGAGGGGGCAGAATCCCGCTCCACGGCCCCCAAGCATACTACAGAGGCTATGAAAACATAGCAGATTCGGAGTGGGCACGGTTTTGCCTACTCTACCCACAGGCCACACTTTTGTGTTCTGTTAACTAGAGTCTGATTGCAAATGCTCACTGCCAGGAGGTTGTTTTTCAGGGCTACCTTCTGAGGATCCACATTGCCAATATGCTAAGTAAAGGGCAAGGGGTGTAAAAAGTTGTGTGGGGAGGCATGATTTGGATCTAGATGTAATAGGGGCTCAGAGGGTTTCCTCTCTCTACTGAACGGGAGAGGCTGCTATGGTCACTTGAGCTACAATTACAACTCCAATCTTACTTGGAATCAACTGAGGGATGTCTTCTTAGGCACGGCTACTATCCGGGTCTCCAAGAAACTAACACAAAGACAGCGTGAATAAACCTTTGTGGCACTACCAGGAGAGTCAGTGTTGTTTCTGGGATAGATTCCCTCATTCTGAGAAAGTGTTCCAAATCAACGTTATAGATGATGGAGTCACGGAAAGAATACTTTGCTATAGGGACAAATGATAACAAAACCCAAGCGGTATTGACATATAGCGGGTGGGATCTTTGGAGAATGCCTATGCTGAGATCGCTTGAAATGGAAAAATTAGAAACAAATCTCCGAGAATAACAAAGCTTGGAGTTACTAGAAAACTCTTGATTACAGGGAGAACACACCTTTTGCAGTGTAGTCCACTCACAACCCAGCCATAGATGAGTTCGCTGAAGAAATGGCTAAATGGAGAAACTGAGCTTGGGTTGGTACTTAAACATGTCATGGGGTGCCAGAAGAAAGATTAATGCAGTCAACTACTTGGCTAAACCACACCTCCAAACGATGATGTTATTATTGAGAGGATTCCTAGCAGTAAATGGAACAGATGGGGGTTTCGGACCAAGCGCCCAAGGATCAACAGGATTAATTGGCGCCCAATGGTCAAGGGAACCAAGGTCGGAACTATGGTAATACAATAGTGAGGGTCATTATGTCAGAGATGGAAAACTACAATCGCCGACAACAACTTCAAAAGGGGGTGGTAACTATGTAATAGAACGACAGGAATGGGACCCAGTGTTCCTCCTCAAAATCGGGAGTTACTCCTAGGGATGGTGGGGTAGTATGTCGCGAGTTGAGGATATGTTGCATAAATGCATGAGGGAGGTTCGATGCTAGGGATTGAGAACATAAAGAGTTGAGAAATGGATTTTTTAGCGGGATTGGGCAAAAAAAAGTTGATACCCATTCATTATCATTAAGCACCTTGAATTACAATTGGACCAAATCTGCAACTGTTGAACACAAGGCACCGGGCACTCTCCATAGCAACACTGTCAAAAATCCAAAAAAGGATGGGACATTGTATGGCAATTCACTACTCGCGGTGGTTAAGCAAACATGACCCACCTATGCCATCTGATGAAATTAAAGGTGACAACAGAATCTGATTAAAGTGGTAGAAGTGATGCTTGAGTTTGAGTTAGAGGATAAACTGAAAAAAGATGCTGAAGTGCCTAAAAAGGTAACTCCTATGCCTAGGCCACCACCCCCATTTCCTCAGAGATTAGTGAAGGAAGACCGAGGATGGTAAATAGCGGCGTTTTAATAACAATGTTGAAGCAACTTTCTATCAATGTCCTTTGTAGAAGATTTTAGAACATGCCCGATTAGCGCCAAATTTATGAAAGATCTGGGTCACAAAGAAAAAGATCGTTCATTTGAGGATGATCGTAGAATGCCAGCATTTGTGGGCTTGCTATGCTACAAGATCTCTTGGTCCTAAAGGAATAAGAGGAAAAGAAGATCCGGGGCGTTTGTACTATTACTTGTACAATCAGGCTATTACATTCTGCGAAAGATTATTATGTGATCTGGGGGGCAAGAATAAATAAATCTCATGCCCCTCTCGATTTACAGAAGTGGGGTTTGGTTGACCAAAAGCCCACTGCCGATGAGGCTTTAACAAAACTGATGGCTGATCGAACAGTTAAAATGACATAGGGTACTCCACGATGTGCAGTAAAAGTGGAGTAATTATTATTTCCAGCAGATTTTGTTATTCTTGATTGCGAGGTCGATGTTGAGGTTCGATTTTGAAGTGACCATATCTGGGAGGCCATTCCTTGGCTACGGGGGAAGAGGCATAGTAGACATGGAAAAGGGCAAATGGAAATTTCGTTGAAACAATGAGAAGTGAACCTTTAATGTTTGTAGGGCTCCATGAGTTTGGTAGAGTGGTGAGCTCCCAAAGGCATGTTTTCTGTATATCCTACAAACATGGGTGAGTGAGACATATGAGACTTTCAAATAGAAGAACTTCTAGGTCTAGGTGTTTTGTAGAAGCATTAGCGACAGTAATAATGAAACTTTGAAGTGATTGTATTGAAGAGTAGAGGCTAGTCGCGACTCTGACCGAGGTGATGTTCGGTTTTTAAACCGAAGAAATTTGAGCTTGATATGAAAAAATCGCGGTCCCACCACGAAAACATCGATAGAGGAGGGCTCCAAAGTTGAAATTAAAAGCTCTCCCACCTATATAGGTCATGAATTTAGGAAAATGGTGACAACTTTACCGGTTTAATCTTGCATTAGACCTGGCTGACACAAACAGGTTCAGAGTTGGTTAGGTACTAAAAGGTTCAAAAGAGACACATTGGGTGGACCATTGCGGACATTTTAGGATCCCTCCTGCTTGATTGCTCTCATTCAAATCCAACTCATGCCTGATCATAGCCGAGCTATTGAGCACGAGACGCGTGAATCATCCTAGAAAGAGGTTTGAAGAGGAAATTATCAAGTGGTGGGATGGCTGGAGTAATCATCCAATTCGCCGATAGTAGTGGTATGCCGTTCAGTGTGTACTAAGAAAGGGGGAATGATTGGGTCCCAACAAAAAGAATGAAAGTGTTCCAATGAGACCGGTTTACTGGATGGAGGAGGGTGTGTATGGATTTACCGTTAAACTGAACTCGATGGACTGAAAAAGGACCATTGTCCTATGCCCTTCATGGATCAGATGTTGGATAGGACTTGCCGGAAACAGGGTGGTATTATTTTCTTGATGGGTATTCGGGGGCATAATCAGATTTTCGTATTGCCCCAGAAGATCAAGAGGAAACCACTTTCAACTTGTCCATATGGGAATTTTGCGTTTAGAAGAATGCCGGTTGGGTTTGGGCAATGCACCCGACCAACCTTTTAAGAGATGTATGATGTCCAATATTTTCTGACATGGTGGAGGATACTATAGAGTTTGTTATGGATGATTTTTCTGTGGTGGTGATTCATTCGAGAGGTTTAAGGGGCTTAACCAATTTATATGAGCGTTCTAAGGATGTGAAGACGCAATTGGTACTCAACTGGGAGAAAAGTGTCATTTAATGGTGAAAGCGGGTATGTGTTGGGTATACATTTTAGAAAGGGCCATAGAGGTTTTGATAGGTAAAGTTGAGGTAATAGAGAGACTGCCCCACCAATCTCTGTGCAAGGTGTGTGTGAGAAAGAAGCTTTCCTTGGGCATGCGGGTTTTAACGAAGATTCATTCAAAGACTTTTCAAAGATTGGCACACCCATTGTGCAAATGCTGGAGAAAGATTGTAAATTTTGTTGATGAATCTTGTTTAGGCATTCGAGGAACTAAAAGAAAAAAAATTGGTACTGCTGACTTATCATTATTCCCCGGATTGGAGCAGTCATTTGAGGTAATGTGCGATGCTATGGGGGGTAGCTCTGGTGTGTGTAGTACTGGTCACAGAGGAAAAAACAAAATCCTTCACCCCATCTACTATGCTAGAAAGGGCCCAAATGGAGCTCAGAAGAACTACACCAGTGAGGAGCAAAGAACTCCTAGCCAGTAGTGTTTGCTTTTGAGAAATTCGACTCCTATTTTGCTACGTACTAGAGTTATAGGCTACTGACCTTCAGCATTGAGATATTTGATGGCGAAAAAGGACGCGAGAAACCAAGGCTTATAGTTGGGTATATGCCTTGTGCAAGAATTTGACTTTGAAGGCTGGATTAGAAAAGGGACTGAAAAATCAAGTGCTGATCTTTGTCCGTTTAGAGGATGAAGCTATAGAGAGAGTAGTTGGGGATTTAAGACTGACATGAGGACCATACTTTCCCGATGAACAGTATTGGCTGCTTCACAAGACTCGATTCCATGGGTTCTCGATTTTGCGAAACTATATGGCTAGTGAGATTGTCAATCAGACTTTGTCCTTCATCAAAGAAAAAAGTTATGTACGATGTGAAGAAGTTCTTTGGGATGAACCATACTTGTATAGGAGTTGTGGCCGACGGGCTTATTCGGCGTTGTGTGCCAGAATGTGAAAGGTTGAGTGTGTGAGGAATTGCCATCTTCACCTGTTGGCGGACATCACAGTGGTATCGAAAAACGCCTCACAAGATATTGCAAACGTGGTTACTATTGGCCAACCTCTTATCAAGATGCTCAGGGTGTGCTAAGCATGTGACAAAATGTCAACGTGATGGTGGTATTTCAAGAAAAGCAGAGCTCACCTCTAAACCCCATCTTGTGATTGAGTTATTTGATGGGTGGGGTAATGACTTTATGGGCCCTTTCGTGAGTTCTCATGGGATGAAGTAAAATTCTAGTAGGCAGGTGATTATGTATCCTAAATGGGTCGACGCCATATCACTCGCAAACAATGAAGGGGAGAAGAGTGTCACTGATTTTGAAAAAGACTATATTCTCTCGTTTTGGACCCAAGAGGCTATATTAGTGATGGGAGCTTCCCATTCTGGAACAGATTATAAAAAAGGGTTATTGGAGAAATATGGGGTTCGCAATAATGTGGCCACTCCTGACCACCCTCAAACTAGTGGGCAAGTTGAAGTGTCGAATCGATGAGATCAAAACATGATATTGTCCAAAAAAACAAGTTACGGCTAGTAGAAGGTTGGTCAAGGAGGCTTGATGATGCTCTTTGGCCTACCGGACAGCATATACGACTCCCTGGTAGTTCCATACCAACTTGTATATGGGAAAGCTTTTCATCTACCGGTTGCGTTAGAGCATAAAAGCCAGGTGGGCTAATTGAAGAAGTTAAAAATAGATTGGAGCGAAGCTGCAGAGCAACGGTCAATGGGTGTTTTGCATGAATTGATGAATTTCGCCTGAAGCCTATGATAGCTCAGCCCTATACAAAGAAAAGATGAAGAAAGTTACCATGACAACAAAATTGAAATGAAAAACGAGATTTATGGTTGGGGATTGGTTGCTTTTATTTTAATTCCAGATTGCGCTTGTTCCAGGCAAACTCAAGTCCAAATGGACTGGTCTTAACGGTGACCCAACTATCCCTCATGGGCAGTTGAGTGGAACCAAGAGGGTGTGCGGTTCAAGGTGATGAATGGACAGCGCATATAAAAATCTATCCGGGCAGCTGAAACGGCGAATGAAGTGATGAAGGCGACCATCTTGATGAAGTCTGAGTAATCAAGTGTCCCTATCGTGCTGCGACATTAAATGCTGGCGCTTGTTGGGAGGCAACCCAAAAAACTTATCGTCTTTTTAATAATGTAGCATTTTTTCTATAAATGGGTTTTTTTAAATTTGCAGGCACATCACCATGGAAATTATGCAGAACACTACTTCGCAGTAGACACTGACGGATCAACGAGGGACCGTTTGAACATGGCCAACAGACCGTGTAGGCACCGTCACCACCGGTACGTATTTGTCATTCGAATATGAGGGCTTACACACGAAGGGAAACCTATGAAGGCCCGTCACAAATACGATGGACCTCGGCGGGGGAACAGTCCGCGTGATTAAGGAATTCTACACGACCCGGAACACGGCTGGAACCCTTTTCAAAAATTTGACCGTTTATACTTACCACCCCTCATTTTTCACCCCATTACTTCCAAATTCATCTAATCTCCCCTCTCTTTGCAACTTCCCACTTCCCCCACTGATCATTACCCCACCCATATCACCCAAACCTTATCATTATATCTACTAGTGGGTGCTGACTGCTATTGGTAGCTACCTTGCCACCTGAATTCATCCTCACTTGTGTTTCTCCATTTCCATGTATGTGTCCTCTAAATTTATACTCATTATTTGCATTGTGGTTATTAGTAGTATTAGCTTAGTTTTAGTCGTATTATTGTTTCCTTGAAGGTTGATTATGTCTAAACCTAGGCTCAAAAATGTTCGAGTTTGCCCTGTCGATACCCTAGGCATAGGTGATTTTTCTATTGGAGTTTCCTAGGTAGTTGGGATACAAATATAGGCCACAAAACTCCAAGACCATGTGGGTTCATCGGGTTGTTTAGTGTACCTGTCGTTCTTCCATACACTCAGAACGATACCCGATGACGGACCGTCGCACACAAGAAGGACCGTCGTAGGTCCGTTCCAGAAGCCCTAGCACCCTGCCCAACGACACGTGTGACGGGACCGTCGTATGCACGACGGGCCATCCTGTGTACAACGTGTGTGCAGAGACCTGTTTCTACGGTCTCTCAATATTTTCTAAGGGTCCTACGACGGACTCTTACGACGGACCGTTTCATCATTACCCATGACGGTCCATCCTGCTTGACCTTCATTTGGGGGGGAGGTCAGAAGAGACCCCTCTGAGAAGGGTTCTCCCACATTTTCTAAGTGTACTATGACGGACTATGACGACGGACCGTCTAACCCACGACGGTCCGTCCTGAACGACCGTCATGCTGGTCAGAGACCCCTATGATACGGGTTCTCGCCAACATTTCCACTTGTCATACGACGGACTCTTCCGACGGGACCGCATACTCACGGACGGTCCGGCCTGCCTGCTCGACCGTCATGATGATCAGAGACCCCTCCTTCAGGGTTTTTATATATACATTAGACCAAGTATAACACGACAGGACTCATGACGGTCCGTCGTGTCACGAAGAGCGGTCATCGGTTCCCGTCGTGTGATACAGTTTTCAATTATACTAAAACCACTATTTTCAAGTTTAAATGTCATATGAGCTTGCTTGATCTTGCTTGCTGAATAATCATTACTAATATTGATGCCTTTACAGGTACTATAGACTAGGCACCCAGCAAGACCGACTTATGCACGCGGGCGATCTAAGTCGTCGCCCAGTTGGCCCGAAGGGTAATCGGATCTGATTGATGAGCGGGATTCATTAGTAAAATGCCAAAGGAACTCAGCACTTCCCGGATCTTCAGGGGGCGTCCGGTGTTATGTGTAGTGTGTATGGTAGTCACTGCCTCCTAGTCTGATGAGGAGCGCACACTGACCGGCACACCCTTTGGTCCGCCACAAATGAGAAGGAGCGTCTGGCTCCTTAGGAGGATCCTGGTTCGAGGAAGCTTAAGCTCTGACTGTGCCGTACCAGCACCCGTCATGCTGCGCGTCGGCCTCGTCTGATGAGGCGACAGTTCAGATCCTACATCCGGACCACCAGCCCAGGGTCCCACCCCAGCCTCTGACCAGCCAAACAGGTGGTGCGTCGAAGGGCCAGTTTCAAGGTTACTCCGGACGCCAAATTGACTGAATGATTAAAGGGAGTAGGAGAGTATAGTAATAGTAACGACTCGGACACTACATTGGAGCGGCGGGGTACTTACAAGGAGTCTCCCATCGATGCCGGAGATCACAACAACATATTCACCAGGCATCACTTAGAGTGGAAAGCCCGCCCGTTGGACGATCTTATAGCGAGGAATGGTCCGAGAGTTTCTACGCATCCTTAGTACGGGAATTTCCGATCACAGATCGATAGGAGGGGTCTCCCGCTAAACAGGCCCCCCACTGGCGCAGGTTTAAGTCCGGGGGGTGCTGGGTGAATTTCCCTGCCATCTATCCGACGGGTTCCTATACGGCGAGAGTACAGATGCTACGCGGACCCCCCACGCCGGAGTCGACTACCGCTGGCAGATAGAGAAGGTGGCCAGTTCCTTGCGCGAGCAGGGCACTGAGAGAGACAACCAAGAGGTGGATGGCTCTGCAACCAATCAGTCGACGGAGAGAGGGTGGCAAGAGTGGGTAACTGAGCCCAAAGGGGGGCCATCAAGAAGGCCAACCTCACGTTGTCGCGAAGAGTTCTTGTGGTTGCTCGTCCGTCACGCATTTTCCCAAAGCTGCTGCTTAACATCGTCACTTGGGATCGAGCAGTGTTGAGAGCAGCGGATGATAGCCGATTCGAGGTCGACTTCGCATGGCTTCTCCAGGGGCAGTCATTGCATGAGAGGGCATTCAGGGTCACTAAACCTATCCCTTCCGTGTATGAGTTTTGCCCTTTGCAGGAACGCAGGTGTGCCCAGATGGCCCTAGAATCAGTTGAAGACCATCAGGGAAACCATTGACGTCGGCTCATCAAGAGACGAGGCCAATGAGTTGGGCCCCACGTCGGGGGCCCCGTAACAGAGCGGCCACCACTTATGATGATCTGCGGATACGGTTGGCCCGGCCCGGCACCGCTACACAGGCGTTCCAATGGCACTATCCCGGTCGAGTTAGCCCCGGTCGTAAGCCCAGCCCCGAGCTCTTCTGCACAAGCCCCTCTACCATTACCGGCCCCGCTTGCTAGGGTTCAAAATTGGAGGCACAAATGGCCACTACTTCTGCATAATATCCAGCCATGGATGCAGAAGTCTATTACGAGTCTGAAGCGCGAATGGAGGGAAGATGCAGCAGAAAGATTGCGAGGTTCACCAGGACTAGATGCCTTTGAGTTGGAGGAGTGTTAGCACGGCCACAGCCCCTCCGGTAGTAGATGTGTCGACTCTTCAGGCTGCAGTCGACAGTTTGGGCAGAAATCGACACGATCTAGAGGCCTGGAGTGCCGGAGCCTGTCGAGCATGGTGAGGACACTGTATTGGAGGCCATGTTGCCCACTTCAGACATTCACCCACTATTCCCCTCGAGAGAGTTGCCAAGAGGCGTAGGTTGATCAGAAGAGGAGGCGCGAGCCAAGGAAGAAGGAGCGCCGAGAAAATGGGAGGCCGAGGGCGAGCCTCACTTGCTGAGGCGGAGGCCACACCAAATCAGAGCATCGCAGCTAGCGGCTAGGGCGTATATCTCGCGCACTGTAAGAAGGACAACAGGGGCCCTACTGATGGTGCGGTGGTTGCTGAGGACACCACTGAGGGTTGTTGGGCCGGAGCTGAGGATGTGGGTTTCTGGGAAACCGGAACCCACCCAACTTGTGATCGACGGCGCTATCGCACAGGTTGCTTACCTACCCCTCTAGCTTAGATTTTTTATGCATTGGGGACAATGCATGCTTTTTGTTGGGGGTGGGGTTTAAAGGGAAAGTGGTGTTAGGGTGATGAATCTGAGAGCCCAAACTCACTATCCTCTTTTTGGGTTGGTTTTCGTGCTGAGGTCTTTTCCCAAAAGGCTGATTATTTTTTTTGTTGTTGAAACCGGCATGTTTAGATCTTTTGTAAATGTTTTATTCTAGAGATGATGGCTAAAATGATCTCTGATAAACTGAAAATAACGCCATGACTAGGCATAGTAACGGACATTGGGTGGACTCTACGCTGAAATGAGTTACACATGAATTACTAAATCTTAATTCGACTTGGTGTTCTAATATCTGTATAGTGATGGACATGTCAAGTGAGAGTGAGGAAATGTGAATAGATCACACAATAGGTATGATCTAGCACTTGCTGGTTTAGTCCGCTAAAAGTAAGCGTAACAAACAATTAGGAAGGGATTCTAGGCCCCTTATTCAAGAAAGCCCGTTTCTAAACCAAAATAAAAGAAAATCGAATGAAAATTATTTTATTTGATCTAAATAATTCTGTAGCTTAAATGGACCTTTCTTTTTCACCCTAACGATCTTTTCGGGGAACAATGTGTTGGCCCGTGGTCCCTTCGTGGAAATGTGCACTCAGCTTATGCCAAAAGATAAGTGAGGTGGTGGCTAATCAGTAAAACAACCTTCGTTTGGCCCTGAACAAAACTTTGGGTATTGTGTAACCTTGACTCATGGAAAAATCATGAGTGTGAGGGTGGCCTATTTGAGGGAATGTCTGGGAAAGTGGGGTTGAAAGAAAAAAGAGAGAGAAAGAACAAAAGAAAGGGACTCAGAATTGTGAAGAAAAGTAAAGAAAAGAACAATACATTACCAAATGAAGAAAGAGAAAGAAGAGAAAATTGAGCAAAGGGAAAAGAGTATGAGAAACTGGGCGAAAATAAGAGGATTAAAAAGGGATGGTTTTAGCCGATTATTGTCAAGGAGGGCCAAAAAGTCACTACGTATACCTAAAAAATGTACCCTACTGACCCGGCGCATATGTTTACAAGCTAAAAAAGTCATATCGTGATCTAAGGGTTGTATGTATAGCGAAATTAAGGGCAGTGTGAAAAATAAGGGCAAGCTTTCGGCAATAGGTATGAATGGTGTGACTTTGGCTATGAGAGCGAGTGTTTGAAAGGTAATCCTTATACTCAAACTGAAAATCATTGTGTGAAAAAGGAGGATTTTTGTTATAGAGTGAGGACATTAGTTGCAAATTACCAGAATTGTTAGTCACGTCGGGGAGAAATGAAAAAGGAGGATAGGTGTTAGTGCATGGTGAGTCATGTGTCATGTTCGAATCCCAAAAATTCCAAGCCTGTAGTGATAGCATGCAAGATTGATGAGATGATCGGGATTGATAGCCAATATTGCAAAGGATAAAAAATGAATACTATGTACAACGATGTTGTTAGTGAGGTTCATAGTGCGTCGCTGAGGCAAACAATGAATTTAAGTTGAGGGTGTTGATTATACCGTGGTTTCACGGTATAATAAGCTTGTTCCTTAAGGTCTAGTGCGTCCAAAAGACCTTTTTTTTAGTGCTAATTTTAGATAAGTTTCTCTTTGTTTTGCAGGAAATATGTCTCCAAGCCAAATGCGGAGATTTTGAGAGAGAAATGCCGAAGAGACCCACCTACGGAAGCTTATGACAGGCCGTCATGCATGTTGTGACGGTCCGTAGGTGTGGCAGCGTAGAGAAGATGATGATGGAAGGAAGGAAGATGGGGAAGTCTGACAAGTGTGGGATTACGACGCTTGTGACAGGTCCGTCATGGCTATGACGGTCCGTCCCTGCAGGTTGTCGTGAAGGATAAGAGAAGTGCCCCAGTACCCAGAATCCAAGAGTTGAAGTCTTTGAAACGAGACCCAGACGGACCGTTGTGCCTACGACGGTCCGTCACACTGCCGTTTGAGGGGAATGAAGAAGCAGCAAAAGAAATGCAACCAAGTATGGGACGACGGAGTCCACGACGGTCCGTCATGACTACGACGGTCCGTAGCGTGGTCCGTGACGCAGCCGCGTTTGGCAGCGATTTTCGGAATTAGCACCCTTGTTAATTAGGTTTTTATTTTTATTAAATAGTTCGAAAAACCTCGTTTTAGAGGTTAGACTCTGCTAGATTAGAAATCATATTGTTGGACTTTGTTTTGAGGTGTTTGATTCTTTGGAGATTGCTACAAGTAAGTTTGGTGATTAATCAAGCAAACCTTTTGGATTTTATTCTTTCTAATTGAAAAGTAAGTACATGAATTCTTATTTATAATTGAATATTGTGTTTTATGGCTATGAGTAACTAACATCCATAACTGGGGTGTGGGACCATAGGCAAATAATGAGATAAACCCTAGCTAAAATAACAATTCTAGAAAAGTGTAGCATGTATAATAATTCTTCGCTTTAGAAGGTCTTTTTAACGGATGATCAACGGTTATTAGTAGAGTTTTAGGTAGAATCGCCCTAAGCTTAATTGAAGGAACCAGGAGGTATAATAGGAAAAAGGAATATTAACATAGATGTAGTGTAGACTATCTAATAGGCTAGTATTGATTGGTACGAACATGGTAAGAACTCAGTCAAAGATCGAATACGAATTCTTAATATGATGGGTAACGATAAGGGTTCGGAAAGCAACAGACACGTAGCCGGACAAAGGTGCGGAGTAGATTTTTCTAGAGCCGGACCAAGGGATTTAGAACACATAACTTATCAATTTGCATGCAAGATACTAGGAAAGAATGTTATAGTTAGAATTATCAAGTTATGAACCTGTGGGGAACACGTTAACCCCTAGTTACTTTGATTAATTGATTAAAACTCAAACTTTCAAAACTGTTAAGTGTCTATTTTCAATTTCGTTAGTTATTTTACGGTATTAGGAAATACAAAACCCACTTTTTACATTTTATGTTTTTAATTTAAGGAAGGATCAACGCCTGGCCGAACATAGTATAACAAGTTAAAGTTAAGTCTAGACTATTTTCCTCGTGTGGGAACCGATCCCAACCTCACTAGTTGGGTATTGACTTGACGCGACCGCTTACTCTTAGGTGAGAAGTTAAATTTGAGCGTATCAGGAATCAAGGTTTGAATTGCATAAAACACTAAAAACCTAGTATTCTTGTAAAGATTGGGCAGAGCATAATGACCATGAAGAATATCATACCCAACGGAGCGATAGTCCGAAATAAAGGGTAAATGCAGACAGCCCTAGAGTGAACAAGTTGATAACTAGAATCCTTGACAAAGTTGAAGGCTCTACCTAGTTGTTAAAAGAGATGAGAGATGGTTTTTTTCACTTAATAGAAAGGTTAATTGACATGCATATGCAATTAATATGCTAGAAGGTCAACTAACTTCCTTACCATTACAACATAACTAGCATCCATGACAAGTATGGTAAAACGATGACAAGGAATTAGCGATGGTTACGCACAACGGGAAGGTAGCTATAGGAAAGATGTTGAAGTACAAAAACTTCAAGACTACACTGAGAATCAAGGTGGGGAAGAAGCATCAAAGGGAGCATAATGTCCAATTCACCAAAACCTAATCAAGAAACTTTAGTAGGGACGGAACAACATCATTCAAATGCAAAAGTTGCAATGTCGATGCCCCAAAAATTCTCACCATTACCCCAACGACTAAATAAGAGAAATGAAGAGAAAAATTTCAAAACATATTTATCAGTCTTCAAAAATTTGTCTATCAACCTCCCTTTGGTAGACACTTTGTTGAAATGTCTATGTACTCCAAATTCATGAAAAAGCTAGTCAAAAAGACGAGAGCTATGGACTATGAAAAAAATGAGATACCTAATAGTTGCAGCGTTATAATTACCAAGGAGCTGACCATAAAAAAAGACCCAAGGGATTTTACCATTGTTTTCACCATTCGAATGCTCAAATATGCAAATGCTTTGTGCGACCTTGGAGCATGTATCAACTTGATGCCTACACAATGTAAAAGTAACTTGAATTGGGGGAACCAAAATCCACAATGATGAGAATACTAATGGCGGATAGACCCATAAAAAAATCTGGTTGGAATCCTCCATAACATCTTAGTAAAAGTAGATTGATTCATATTCCCGTTTGATTTCATATTTTGGTATGCGATATTAATGCCCAAATACGCATTATATTAGTAAGACCATTCTTAGAAACCGGAGAAGCATTGTTGGATGTGAAAGTGTCCAGTTAAAGTCTCAAGTGAATGATGATGAGGTGACATTTAACATTTGCCAATCCATGAAGCAACCAAGTGACATCCATGTGGTATCCACTAATGACATTATAGATGAAGTAGTGGCTTGTGTCATTCATCCAATGCGACCAAGTCAACCTCTTGAGTCAGTTATTGCTAATTATGATAAATCCAAAATCAATTATTATGACAAAATAGTTACTGCTCTAACTAGTTTTGGGGGACATGTGCGAAATCTATTCAAATTGGATATCGATTTGAAGAATTGAGAGAGTCCACCTTCTATACCATAAACAAAAGAACTCGCAGTTTCGGATCTCAATGTATTAGAAGCACATCCTAAATACGTCTTTTTGGGAGGCAACAATACATTGTCAGTAATCATTGTAATTGGTCTACTTGAATATCAGACAAAAATTATCATAGAAGTACTGCTAAAAATACATCTAAAGCTATAATCTGGACAATAACTGACATTGTAGGCATTTCTCCAGGTGTATGCACTCACAAAATTCGGCTGGACAATAAATTCAAGCCTTGTGTGGAGAATTAGGGGAGATAATACCCTCCGATGCAGGTGGTGGTTAAAAAGGAAATCCTAAAGTGTCTTGATGGTAGAGTGATTTATCCTATCGAAGATAGTAAATGGGTGAGCCCATTAATATTTTTCAGTAAAAAGAGTAAGATAAAAGTGGTCCCAAACGCAAGGGGTTAGATTTTCACAACTAGATCTCTAACAGATTGAGGGTTTGCATGGATTATCAGAAACTAAATTCTTGTACCAAAATAGATAATTTTCCGATGGCCTTCATGGATTGAATGCTTGATATGTTCTCAAAAAGATTGTGGTATTATTTTTTGGATGGATACTCTAGGTACAATCAGATTTCGATCGCTCTAGAGGATCAAGAGAAAACCACTTTCACTTGCCCTTATGGGACATCTCCATTCAAAAAGATGTGGGCTCTGTAACGCACAAGCAACTTTGCAGTGGTGCATGTTGTCTATCTTTGCAGACATGGTAGAAGATTTCACTGAGGTTTTAATGGATTATTTTTCAGTGGTGGGACATACATTCGAAGATTGTCTACTCTATTTAGGGCAATTTATCCCAAGATGTGTGTGCACCAACCATATCCTATCATTGAGAGAAATGCCATTTCATGGCAAATGAAGACATTATTCTTGGGCACAGTGTTACAAAGAGGGTTGAAAGTAGATAAGGCAAAGATTTAAGTTATCGAAAAGTTACCTCCAACAATCTCGGTTAAGGATGTCCATAATTTTCTAGGTCATGCCAGATTCTATAGGAGATTTTTTCAAAGATTTCTCAATGATCGTACTTCCACTATCCAAATTCTTAGAAAAGGAAGGGAAGTTCTATTTTAATGAAGCTTCTGTAGCAGCCTTTTAGTGATTGAGGGAAAAATTAATATCCACATTGATCATCATTACTCCTAATTGGAATGAATCATTCAAAGTAATGTGTGATGCAAGTGGTATGGAATTAGGAGTAGTTTTGGGAAGAAGCACAACAAACTCTTCCACCCATTTTCCTATGCAAAGAAAACCCTAAAAAACGCATAGCAAAATTATGCAACCACTGAGCAAGATCTTCTGGAAGTAGTATGCACTTTTGAAAAGTTTCAAGAATATTTATTAGGCACCAAAGTGATCGTGTATACAGACCATGCAACACTTCATTACCTTATGGAAAAAAAGGATGCAAAGCCAAGACTAATAAGATGGGTATTGTTACTGCAGGAAAATAATTTTTAAGTTATGGATTGAAAAGGATGTGAAAATAAGGTGGCAGATAATATCTCAAGATTAGAAAACCAAGAGATCATCAAGCAAGGAATATAGATAGATGACTAATTTCTAAATGAGCAAGAATTTTCTCTATCCCTTTTAAACAAGCCATATTTGCTAATTATATTGTGTGGGGACTAATGTCGGATGAGTTAAACCATTACCAACTTGTTTGATGTAAAAAAGTATTTTTTTGGGATGAGTCATATTTGTTTTGCGAGTTTTCTGACAATATCATCAGAAGGTCTGTTTTAAGAGAGGAAGCAATAGGCATCCGTTATGTCTGGCAAACATCACCAGTAGAATGCCATCACACTAGGAACCACACAACACCCAAAGTACTTCAAAGTGGTTATTATTGGTCGTAACTTTACAAAGATGCTTATGAATTTGGAAAGAAGATCCCCAAATGTCCACAACAAGGAGGAGTATTGAGGAGACATGAACTACCCCTCACACCCATCTTAGAAATTGAACTTTTTAATGTTTGAAGGATTTATTTCATGGGTCCATTTGTAAACTCATTTGGGAAAAAGTATATTTTAGTATTTGTGGATTATGTCTCCAAATGGGTGGACGCTATCACAATTCCAAATAATGAAGGAGTGTTGTCGAGTTCTACAAGCGATGCATCTTTAAAGAGTTTGGTACTCCTAGAACAATTATTAGTGATGGTAGGTTATACATTTGCAAAAGAGTGGTTCTCTAATGCATTGGGCAAATACGGGGTGAAACACAAAGTTACAACTCCATACCAAACCCTCAAATAAGAGGCCAAGTTGATGTGCCAAATCGGAAAATCAAAAGTATTATAGCACAAACGTGAACACTAACATAATCGAATTGTATAGAAAGCTTAACGATGCACTGTGGAAATATCAAATCGCTTGTAAAACACCCATAAGAATGTCCCCATATTAGTCGATTTTCAAGAAACTATGTCATTTGCCTATTGAGTTAGAACTCAAATCCTTATGGGCCTTAAAAGCATTAAACCTAGAGTAAACCAAGGCTTCAAAATAGGGACTCACACAATTTAATGAATTAGATCAGTTTCGGCATTGGTCCTATGAGAGCTCAACCATTTACAAAGAAAAAATGAATAAATGGCATGACGTGCGGATAGTGTAAAGGGAATTCAATGCAGGGGTTTTTGTGTTGTTATACAAATCATGACTGAGATTATTCCATGGCAAGCGTTAGTCAAAATGGTCCAGTCAATTTTGACTAACTCTTGCATTCACAAATGGTTCCATAGAGGTTGTGGGGAAAGAGGGACATGCATTTAAGGTAAATGGTTAGCGTTTGAAACTATACCTCGAAGATTATTAGAAGATATCTCCGATTCAAGAATTGTACATGGAAGACAGTTGCTAAGTGCTACTAAGTCATTCCATGACGTTAACTAAGGTGTTTTGTGGGAGGCAACCCAAAACCCTTTGTTAACTTTTGTTTTAAGTATTGACAAAATGATGATAATGGTGTTGAAGGTTAACGTGTGGAAGATTCCCTTAATGAATTGCATGAAATATTTAGTACATTCACTTGGAGAATTTCGAACCCATATGTCGTACCACATTCTAGCAGTTAAATGAATGTCCCCTAATTCGGAATCTTTTAAAATCGGCGAGAAGGAGAATTTATTGGTGAATCGCCAAAAGTGTTTGCGACAATGATGGAGATCTCCATTAGGATCCATGCACAACCTAAAGGCTTTAATTCATTCGGACTGACAGGTACACCCATTAGCAAAAATAGGGTAGGCTGGCGAACTCCACTATGGCCCTTGACTGAAGCAGTGACTTAAAATTTCTTTCATATGAAGACAAATGCTCGTATTCGCGGTGGAGTGAGGCCTAACTTATTTTTAATATTATTATATTTTTACCAGTTTGTTGATTCTGAATGCATATTGTATGTATTTTGATATATTTTTGGGTTGTCTGTTTAAATTGAGTTTTAAAATTGCTTTCGCAAATGTTTGAGCTTATGACTCTCTTTTGGGGTCCTAATTTCATAGTAATTTTAAATTTTCCAAAAAAAATTTAGTTTTGAAAATTTTGCCAACTCTTGTGTTGAAAGTGGATGTTCTTGTACAAATTTGAGTCTCGGTTTTGATCAATATCGATGACTTGAAATGTGCTCTCAATCGAACAAAAAAGGAATGTGCAGCTGCAACGAGAATCAATGAAGATACATAGGCTATATGTGAGCTCTTTTCATCTCGTTGTGATTATCCAATTATCGAATTGATTCTTTTGCAAATGACCATTGCTCACTAGCGAAAGTGTGTTGTCTTGTTTGACATAAGTGTCACTGTCTTGTGTGATGAGCTTACCTTTAACCTTGCATTAATAAACCTAGAATTTTCCTAGTTAGTCTAATTTATTTCGAAAGGTATCCTTTTGACATTATCTTAGGCAATTCTTAAGAGTGTTATCAAACTTTGACATATACCCTCTTTTATGACCTACTTGTGAGTGTGTAAAATTCTTCTGAACACCCTCTGAGTCTTACCTCTTCCTTGGAAAAATATTGATGAAATCTAAACCTATGTTATCCACTACCTATAACTTTTTTTCAGATGTGATATAAGTAAATATCAAACATAGGCAAAAAACATATGTTGGGGGTGCAATGAGAAGGGAAAGAAGTAAAGAAGTGCGAAACAAGTATCGCAAACCCATGGTAATGCAGAGAAATGGAAGACTTCCATACAATGTAAAAGAAAGAGAATAGAACAGAAAAAGAAAGAGAAAAGTCAAGTCATGAAATAAAACCTTGAAATGTAAAGAAATCGGGTTTCGAAGAAATCCACGAGGGGAAATAAAAGATGACCTACAAGCATTTGACTAAGGATTGAGAAAGGAATATAGGCGATAACTTAAGGAAATAACATCTCATTGGAGAAACGTCACTTAGTTAAAATGACCATACCTTTTCACTCATCCCATTACAAACCTTAAAAAGACCTTTTTGATATTGAGTGAACCAAATGGAAGGTCAATTAGAAAATAAGGTCAAAATGATGTTTGAACACATAAGTTTGGTTCCCTCTTTGTGGAGTGTTATGTTGCAAAAATCATATTCTTGTCCCTAAATGATAAATCTACATGTGTTGAATTTGGAAGTCATTCTTTTTGTGAGGCATGTGCGGGGGCGTCTTTGTTGAGCTTGAACTTGGCATAGTACCAAAGTAATTGTTAGCTCCATATCTTTGGTAATTGTGTGCAACAACTTTAATGTTTGAGTAGAGAATTGGCTATGCATGATTAGTTTGAGTCCTTGTTTGTTACATTCTGATTGAGTCTTGTGTAGCCTATTTATACCTCAATTTGAATTGCCTGAACTTAAGTTTTACAAGGCAAGAAATAATTACGGGTGGGGGTGTTGATTTAGTCCTCAAAACTGCAACTCGTCTAGGCCCCCTATTGAATGCAAATATGTTTTTTTAATGTATATTTAATCTCCTCGATATCTGCTAAAACTTTCTATCTATAAACGTTTCATGCATTTTTAAGGTGGTAGGGAGACTTGACACATAGTCCAAAAACCAAAACAAAACGGAATAAAAGAGCTGAAGATGCAAATTGCGCATCTCAAAGCACACTTTACTATACAACGTATATCAGAGTTCCACCATTTGTTACCGCAAGTGAACCCTGAAGGAAGTGGATCAAAAGGTGACGAAATGAAGTAGTTGGGGCTTCATTGAATAGTTTTGCGAAGCAGATTATTCTCCCAATGTTATAGCATGCATGCATATATACCCAAGGCATATAAAGTGACGAACCAGAGAAAGGGCGTATCGCGAATTACTCGGCCATTCAAGACTAAAGACGCCAAATGGATCCATCAACACTAAATCTGAAGCCTATAAATACTTAACTATTTTATTTTTAAGTAGATTTTCTTGAGAGAATTTTAGAGAGTGAAACATTAGACACTTACTATTTTATTTTAGAAACATTTTTCTTAAGTTTTCTATCATGTTTGGAGAGGGTTTTGAGGATGTTTGAAGAAAAAAGTTCTTCTTCCAATCGTGGAAGTGAGTCTTCTCCATTTACCTTCATTTGTCATTTTTACAGATTAGTCTCTTATATCGATTTGATTCCTTTATGATTTGAATTATATTTTATTATTGCTAGATATATGGTTAAAAAACCCCTTTCTTGGGGTGTGTTTTATCTAACATGTGTTGATATTACTGTTGGGTCTTGCTTACTGATAGGATTAGCATTTCCTCCAAAAAAAAAAACTCAATTTGTGACGGATAATTTGTGGGAGTTTTTAGAAATCGCACAAAAAATTGTTTTGGGACATTTGATTGTAGCTCCTACAGTATAAATCTTTTTTTGATAGTTTTAATAAGGAGGTTAGAAAATTTCCACAATTTAATATTATTTGTGGCGATTATTGGTCCCCATAAATTTATTTAATTCATTATGTTTGAAAATTTTTGTAGTATTATATATACTCAATGAATCATAATCATATTTATTTTATACAATTGTATTTGTTTGTATTTAAATGTATCTCTGACAATTTTATAATACTGTTTGTTGTTTAAGGTAGAATATTTTAACAAAATAGTTTTAATTACTACTATTTAAAATTCAGCATAAATTTTGTTTTTATGAACTAAAAAGATTATTTTGTCTTTTATTTGGGACACTACCGCCATTAAAATTTATGTATCATAATCTCCAAAATATTTTTAAAAAACAATAACAACCAAAACCCCAACCCGCCCCCCCCCCCCCCCCCCGCCCCCCCCCCCTTTAAAAATCTCTCCAATACCACTACTCTTTTCCACCCACTCCCATCCATGACCCTTCCCACGTAAGATAAACTTACAAAAACTCCAATTCTTTATATTCTTAACCCATTTTCTATATGTAACCCTTCCCCTCTTGTATCTTCATTTTTTGATCAATTTTTTTGTGTGTACGATTTTGCTATTTTTTTGTAGGCTCTGAAAAGTGAAATTGAGTGCAAACAATTATTTGAATATAAAAGTAATTCTCTGTGATATAATTTTGATAATTTATATTTGAATTTAAAATTAATATTAATAATATTTTTTTATTTAATGTCTATACATCTTGTATTTTACAAGTTAGTTTTAATGATTTGATGTTTTTACCTGTTTCAAGAGTTATTTAAATTCTCACCTATCGTAAAGTCACTTGTACATAATCTTTGATTGATTTCTGGTAATTCTCAATTTTATTTTTCTTTATTTAAGGATCATATAATCATTTTATTCTTCATTGGGTTTGACTATTACAAATTAAAGAAGAATTTTGCATATTAAATAGAGATCGATATAAATATAATTTTCGAAACATGTATTCTTTTTCAATACGGTAAATGGTTCAAGCTAATTTTTTTTGGTAAATACAAGGAAAAAATAAGGTCAAGAAGGAAGTATGATATATAAATTTAAAAAAGTGAGAAATGGTAGAATCAACATGTTAAATAAAATAAACATCAATATATGATTTTTAAAAATATTAATCAAGTTTTTTCTTATATAGGGAAATAATTTGTGTAGTCGTTATTATTTCACATATTAGTGTGTATGAGAGAATACTAAAGTAAATTTTTGCATATCTTTTTTTTCCAACCAAAGCTTTATTGAAATTGCTTCAAAAATGAATTTGAGTTTAATTTTTCATTAATAAGAAAGCTAGAAAGACCAGTTATATATAATATATAATATATAATATTCTATATATATATATATATATTTTATCTAAATTCTGTAAATTGTTTCATTGTTTTTCAGCCTGATCGGAGAATACTTATTTCAGTTTGGATAAAATCTTTTGATGAAACAATTACTCACCAATAAATGTCAAAGATGTTTTTTTTAAATGTTTATTTGATGTAGATTTTAAAGAATTTATAATTGTATTGTTGAAGTTATTATACACTAGTTTATATTGATTTTATTAAACATGAATTTGAATTTTTTGAAATTATTAATGAAGACCTGTTCAATGAAATTTGATTTTCTTTAAACGTTGTATTTAGTAAAATTATTTATTATTTCGACATCTTGATGTATATCAAATCACATATTAATTATTAAAATAAAAAATAATAATTTTGTTGAACTCCACAGTTTAATTTATGTAATTATTAATCTGATGTTATTACATTTTTAAACCCACACAATATAATTTTTAAAATATTGAGATCATATTGTAAAGTTCTAAACTGTCACTAACTGGCTGTAAAAAGCCCCCACATATTTAACAGTGAATTTGTGGGGGACGTCGTGGAGGATTACTAAAACCTCCATAAATATGCAAGTGGCAATGATAATTGAAGCGCTTTTAAAAGACGCCACACTTTAATTTGTAGGATCACTAAACCGCCATGATTGACAAAATAAACCTCATAAATTAAACATCTTTTGTAGTTTTGATGCATTCTAATGGTAATTTCACCTAGTGGTGGTAGTTTAATTCAATGGGTTTGTAGTTGTCAATACAAAATCACCTATGTGTTTTTGGCTTTACCGAGAGAGAGGTCACGAAACCAACACCACAAGACTGATGGCCTATGGAGTGGGTCGAAACGAGGTTCATCATGGGAGGGTGAACCCTAGTGCCATAATCAAGCACCCTCTATCGAATGGTCGGCGTGCGGGTAAGGCGTAGGCGGTTAGTTTAAATGAGTGAGTATGCGAGAGGAAATCCATTTGATACGGGGTAATTTTCCCCAAAGGGAACTTACTTTCACATAAAACTTAGCCTAACCATTTTCTTGTGAATTTTGTTAATAATAGCATGTACCCATTAGTTTGTATCAACTTATATTGTTGTCACACCCCAAGAACTCTCTTCTATACTTGTTTTCTCCTTTGTTTTTTCTATTTTATTACTTGTGACAAAAACACCTTTCTTGATATTTGACACTTTGATGTCATAAATTTAATTTAATTTGGTTTAACTGGAAAATATATTGAGCTATCACTACTTTTAACGGAATTCTAATTGCGACTACTTTGACTAACACTCTCTCAAGATACGACCCCAACCTTTCGGTTAAGTTACTACCTTCGATTCGTAAACACTAAACTTGTATGTTAGTGTCCTTGATCATGAAATATAAAAGATACACAATATTGAAGCATCACTCGTCCATTACAGAACATCAAGGAGTCAATGATACTACTTATCCAAAAAAATGCTTGACTCGAAGGGTTCATGTGGAATTATGGACATGAACTACTAAACTCAAGGAATTCATGGGTAATATGTTATAGTCACATCATCAGGAATTAATCTCAAAGAGGAATTAGGAACTCTACATTCAAATGCTTAGAAATTGAAGATATCACTTCTCTTGAAGATGATCAACGTAGGATGTTCATTTTGAATTATAGGCATGAAACAACACGACTTAATGGTATACATATCTACAAAGAACTCATGTATACAAATATTCTCAATCTCTTACTTACTTCCTCAAAACACTTCTCAAATCGGTAGTTGATCTCAAAGAATTCACAGAATAATTAAACGAATTTCTTGAGCTTTACTCTTAACTCTCGCTTGAATGTGATATATGAATTCAAGAGTTATGGTCCGTGATATGAATGATCTTGTCATGACATTGTAGACTCATGAATACATTTTGGTCACACTCATGCTCACTTAATTGAGTCTTGAAAGAATTTACTAGAAGTTGTAGTGGCTCCTAAAAAGGAATAAAAAGAATTCACTCAAAAGGTTCGGAAGAACTATCAAAATTTAATCTTAACTTCATTTTAAATTTGAATTATTAAATCAAGGTTATGATTCTTCTTATTAATTATTTATAAGTATTTAGAAGTAGTTTAAAATGTTTAGAACCAAAATGAGTGAAGATACACTTTAAATGAGCTCAAACGGGACAATCAACGGAAAAGAAGTGGGGGCACGTTACCGTGTCTTTTTTACTTAAAAATATATGAAATATATAAAATGTAAAAATTACTAACTTTCGAAAAATCAATTGATCTTATAGTTTAATAAAAATCGATTTTCAAAATATATAGAGTCACCACTTGATTTTTTAGTAAAACTAAGAACACTTAAAATTTTTTTTTTCCAAAAGATTTAAACAGATAAAAATCAGTTCAAAAAGAGTTCGATGTTCAATGTGCATTCATAAAGGTTTTAGTACTCTCGGATCCTGCAACCTCGCGGTTGACCGTGATTTTGAACTACATAACCGACTTTTCCAATATTTCTAAATATGAACTAAATTACGTGAATCAAATTTTATTTACTATATCTTAATTTAATCATAGGTGTGTTTTTTAATTAAATTTATATATTTTTTTTTTTTTAAGAAAAGCAAAAAGAAGATACTTCATTTAAAGGAGGAAGGGCTAAAGGGATTATTGAAACAAACAGACTTAAAGCTAAATAATTTGTAAATTATATATATATATATTATATATATATATATATATATATATATATCTATTATATATATATAATATATATATATAATATCTCTATATATATATAAATCTATATATATCCTATATATATATCTAAATCCTATCTAACGTATATTAGTCTTCATTTCTCTGTACGATGTATATATTTTTAGAAGAGTACAGGAGAAATGAAAACTTTCGGAATTTAATTAAGTTTAAACTATAGGATAAACATAGTGAGGCAATAATACTAATAAGAGTAAAAAGGGGGAAAGTATTGAATTTGGGCCTTTGCCCAAAATTTATGACCTGTCCTAGATCTAAAGTGACCCAAAATTGATCTAGGGTCAATTTCACACAAGGTGGCTCCTGGAAAGCAGGTGGTAAAGGCAGGGTGGGGGGGCCTATTTTCCCTTTGAGAACCACGATACATTTTTATGTATATCGCTATATAAAAGCAACATTTTCAGACTTTTCTTTTCTTTTCTTTTCTCATTTCTTTCTGCATCATTCCTGTCACATCGATTTGGCGCCTGTATTTTAATTTAAAATATGCACTCCTATCTCCTGGCCTCCTGCATTTTCCAAAGACTAGTACGACATATATTTCAACTGTAAATAATTTCGTGTAAACAACACGGGTATAAATCGACATGTTTCTTTGGGTTTTCGGAGGCTTGGCGGCCCTCGAGGTGGTAGATTGAGCCCTGTAGCTCAACTAATATCAATAAGGTAAATGGAGTCCAAATGGACTCGGAAAGAGTTTTACTGGCAACACCAAAAGTACGGAGTTGGAATTGAAAAATTTTTGATCCACACACGATCTAATAACTAAAAACAAATTGAGGAGCATAAAAACACAATTTTTTCAGCCCACACATAATCTAGTAGCTAAATGATGCGGAAGACATACACACTTGACTAATTTATACCTTTGAGATTGGAAGCATTTATATGAGAACTTTAATAATACAAGTCATAAATATATACATGTGATGATATGTGATGCTAGGAAAGCTATTCGGTCTATTGCAATTTCTAGAGAAATTTTGAAATCAACACATTTTTAGATAGATCACTGTTACTAACAAATCATGTGCCAAACTAAGTTCTACATGGCATGCATTCAGTCCTAGAGACTTAACTTCTCTACATAGATCCAAACCTTAGTAATTCTAAGAAATAGTAGGTAGATAGACGACAATAACATCACATATGATCTATATTCCAAGACCCTTACATATCATAAAAGATAAGCTTCGAAAGAGCAGGTGACGAATGCAACCAAATAAGATAGAAACCATCTAATTATAGGACTCGCAAACAAACAGTAATATGTTGGATAAAACTCAAAACTTCACGCTTTGATTCGTTCATCCGTCTTGTGGAAGAAAGAAAAGACCGATATCAAAAACCAAACCTTAAAACATATTCCTAATGACGAAAATAGACTAAAGCGAGTAAACTAGAATAACGAATTTTGAGACACAAACATAATTCATAATCTGCATAGTCATGATAGCTTGAAAGAAAGACACGAGAAGAATAATGAGTTTTAAGATAGACACAATTTTGGAATGCATATTTACCATGCATATGCATTTGAACCACATTCTTATGTAACTAGTTCTAAAGGATTGAATACGAGAAACTATAAAATGCCGAATGGACGAACCAACAATAAATAAAACCACGTTGAACTGAAAATAAAATCAGTTAACTCGTGTTCTACTCACAATCTTCATGGATGTTTGAAGGTGAGTAACTCACATGAAGAAGACACTTTATACATTAATCTATGAAATCAACCTCATTCAAAAATCAAGCAAGCTTTTACCATATCACAACAATAAATATAGAAGAAACATCTAGGATCGAGAAAAGGGAAAAGTGAACAACATAGTACTTTACTTCATGAAACAAAGTATTAATCAAAAAGTGTTAAAATTAGAAAAGATTTTCACCTTTTTTGTGGAAGCAAACTCAGATGGAACGAGCACGCAAAAGTTGGATATCTCCACCAAATTCCATGCCGGACAACAAACGAGTAGCCTAGGCAGCAACTATAACTCCGACTTTCTTGAGGAGCAATGGCAATTGAACTAGAAGAACAGATACTAGCTATTCTCTCTTTCTATTTCAAGTGTATTTCCTATATATCATGTAGGTATTTTGTTGTTTTCTTCTTTTTCTGCATTGTGATATTTCCCCCAAGCCATCACCCCCCTCCAAAAAAATCTTCCACTCTAAAAATCTCTAACAATATCATAAAACTTTTCTCTGTTTTCTTTCTATAACAGTGAAGTAAAAAATAGAATCCCAAAAATCCTCCTCCCTCTGTAAATGAAAAGAAAGCCAGCTTATCTAGCCACTGATTAGGGCTACAATTTTTTTGGGAGAAAGGAACGAAATCCAGATTTGAGGCCCATGAATTCAAAATTCAAAATCTATCACCAATTTGGACAAACACCCTTTTCTAAGGTTTTAGCTTCATTCCAGAAAGGGGAAGGAGTATGGACGTCTTGAATGGAATCGATAGTCCTTGGAGTTCTACGTGTCTCCATCTCACGCCATCAAGGACTGAAGCGTAGGCTTTCTACAACAGTAGCTTTTGACGCGCTGCATCATGCCGCTGGAGAGGGAGAAAACAACAAGGAACATGCTGTCCTTGGACTCTTTTCTGTATATTTTGACGGAACAGGGACGTCATTTGAAGCCGTTGTTGCTGCTCGATGAAGATTGACTCTTAGAGTGAAATTAACTTCGTGTGAGGAATGTGGAGGCGCGTCAGGCATCGCCGGTACCCACGTGTATCTACAACGTGAAAATAGACATGCATTGCTAAGAGAACGTTGAAGCAACTGGTTTTCTCTGTTGTTGATACAGACTCGCGATGCATGAATACTGACTCGCCAGGCATGATCTTCCGCGATGCATGAATATTGACTCGCGATGCATGAATATTGACTCATGATGCATAATCTTGTACGATGCATGAATATTAACTCGCGATGCATGAATATTGACTCGCGATACATGAATATTGACTCGCGATGCATGATCTTCTGCGATGCATGAATCTCCGTGATGCATGAATATCATATCGCCTCCAGCGATGATAACAGTAAAACGACTTCCAAATAGTATGTCGTCTTGATTGATAATAAAATAACTGACCCCTCATTGGTAGTGTATTGTAATGATCGATGATAAAATAAATGTCCCCTCCAAATATTGTACAATATCATATCCTACATCATGATGCAAATGACTTTCTTTACGGGAACTGTAAACTCTTCCTTGAGACTTTCGCTTCAAATCTACCTGGATGTTCTATATAAATTTCATGTTGTTGGAAATTGATTGAAATAAACAATTCATATTCTAAAATCTCCGACATAAGCGATATAAAATGCTTCCGGCTTCTAGGAAAAATATTGATTTTAGGGTAGTTTTCTCCTCCTTTGACTTCTCCATATTCATCCACCGGATAATTTTTTGATTTAAGAGCAAAGATATTAACCTTCGTCCACATGAAGATTGTTAGTTTTAAATATAAACTAATCTGTGTCAATTTCTTTAGTTGTCTGCTTCTTGTCCCGCTATTTCCGATTTCCCAATCTCCCGACTCTCGATAGATAAGACAAAATATTTTCTGCTAAAACAGATGGAACATAAAAAGGAAAATTTAAGAGGAATAAATTTTCGCCAAGTAGTATTTTGAAAAAGGTCAATGCCAAGTGTCATTTCACGTCAGGCTTAGCAAACTTCTGAGCCTAATGCTCGGAGGAATATATGATTAGTCGTTAGGGAGTATTTGGAGTCATTCCACACTATCGATAAACAAGCCTGATGTTTTGCGGTCATACTCAATTTTTTTTCCTAGTTACAAGTTTTGGCTACCTTCAACTGTGGATAAGTAAATAATGAAATTTTCGATATCCTCTCAAAAATTATGTCCCAGTTGCGAATTTTGAAGTATCTTAAGTCTTGATTTGTTGAGGAAGGACTCTTTTCTTCAAGAATCTTTGTCACTCTCAAAATCCTGTCCAGATTTATATTGGTAAAGGAAATAGAAAATTCTACGGGAGATATGATACCGAACCTATGGGAACCAAACGATCCCGTTTGGAGGCAGAGAAACGAAATCAGGTTAAAAATTCGTTGCCCCTCCTCTAAGGTTGACAAAATAGAAACAATTACAAAGTAACGATCGATGCGACTAAGGCCGCCTACGTATCTCATCTTAGAATTTAGGTCAAACGTGAGTTCAAATACAAAGAAGTTAATTTAGGGGATAAATGGGCGTGATGAGGACCGACAATAGGCCACCTTGTATCTCATCTTGAGAATCAGGTCAGACGAGTTCATACAATCGTATAAGATTAAAGTAAACAAATAAAAGCACACAGGAATGATTCAAGTAAATAACAGAACGTAAACTGCAAGCTGTCAACGTTAGATCTCTTGTGAAAGGCATCGAATCATTATCTGCCATACAAAGGACCATGACAAACGATAACCCAGTCTCTTCTCATCAATTAAAGTGAGTTGACGATCCGCGTGCCCCTCAACCATTCAAGATACTCAACTCAGTTCTTGGATTGATTCTCAAGATGGTATTTCAACTCAGCAGGTATGACTGCTTCTGTCACATATACTGTGAGCATAGGAGTAGCACCAGTCGATGTTTGACAGGCGTTACGATAACCCAGTAAAGTAAAGAATAGTTGGTAACATCTAATACCAACCTCGAGCTTATCAATTAATTTTCTCAAAACCTTTTTGAATCTTCATTGGCGGCCTCTAAAGCTCACCGTTATTGGGGGACAATGTAAGTTGAATTCCGATTGTGAACCTTAAAGTGTTCACAAGTATTCTGTCATCAGGTTGAGTGTTGAGATTTGCTCCATTATCGATAACGATGATTCGTGGCACTCGGGAAATTTGCATATAAGATTGTACGAACAAAATCAGCCACCACTTCTCGTTTACCGACTGCTAACAAGCTACTTCACACTCGTAAATAATCAATGGTAACCAAAATGAATATATGTCCATTGAGAGAAGAGGCTGGCTAATATCGGAACGAGAATCCATCCCCAAGGTACAACGGCCAAGGTAAAAAACTCCATCATAAAATTCCTGAGGTGGCACTATGATCAACTCACCGTGCATCTGACGTTTTTTTTGTTTTTGTGGCATTTTTCACAACAACTGCACCCAATCATTCTCCATAGTAATCCAGAAATACCCGGCTCGTAGATATTTCTTACAAAGTGAACCTATCATATGCGTACCACAACTCATCATGTATCATTCAATAAGCTCTTGCATCCTTCAACGGGACATCAACGCATCTTAGAAGAACCAAATCGGGAGTCCTCCTATAAGGACTTTATAACATGAATGGAAATTCGATGGAGCCATACGGGATCGACTTTCCTTTGGTTTGATGCATTCAACTTCGGGATAAGTTCAAGACTCCAAATACTTCTTTATAACAAAATACCAAGGCAAACTGTCTGGTTTTGCTTCAACATTGGAACAGTAGACTGGATATTCTTTAACTCTATATCCGAAGGATCAATATAATCTGTATCTGGATGTTTAATCATCAAAGTGATGGTGGCAAGAGCATTGGCCAATTCATTCTGTATTCTTGGAGTATGTCTGAACTCGATCTTATAAAATCCTTTGCATAACTTCTGCACATACTGTACGTAGGATATAATCTTTGAGTTCTTCACAACCCATTCTCTTTGAACATTATGAATCAGAAGGTCTGAGTCTCCAATAACCAAGAACTCGTAGACATTCATGTCGATGGCCATTTTAAAACCAAGAATACAAGCTTCGTATTAGGCCATAATGTTTGTGCAATTTAATCGGAGCTTAGCCTCCATGGGATAGTGCTGCTTGGATTTTTACACTAAGACTGCTCCAATACTTTAACGTTGATTATTTGACGCTCCATCATAGAATAATTTCCAACCTTGATATGCTTCAGAAATGTCTTCACCCACAAATGAAACTTATTCATCGTGAAAATAAATTTTCAGTGGTTCATACTCTTCATCAACGGGATTTTCTGCATGATGATCAGCCAAAGACTGTACCTTTATCTCTTTCTAAATCACATACCCAATGTCCAATTCACTCAACAAGATTTTCCACTTAGCCAATTTTCTGGTCGCCATTACCTTCTGGAAGATATACTTTTGTGGGTCCATTATGGAAATGAGGTATGTAGTATAAGAAGACACTAATGTCTCTAGCTTATGGCAAGCCACGCAAAGCACAACACGTTCTTTCACCAAAGTGTAACGAGACTCGGTATGAGTGAACTTATTGCTACATAAAGATAGCACCTGCCCTATTTCCTATCTCATCGTGTTGACAAAGTACGCATCTGAATGCACTATCTAAGGAAGATAGGTAAACAACAAAGGACTTCCCTCTGCGGGGAACCAATACAGAAAGATTGATCAAAAGTTCTGATAGCACAAAAAGTATGATACTATTAGTCAGTCTTGTCGGGGCGTCCTCCTCCTTCAACAACTTGAAAAATAGGCTCACTCACCAAGTTGAATTGAGCTATGAATAGACTGATGTAGTTAACACCCCAAGAAAAACTCATCACCTCTGTTCTCGTTCTTGGCGGATGGGAGGGAATCTTGAATTGCTTTAATCATAGATAGTATCGAGCTTCAATACCCACTTCTGCTGACAATAAATACCAGCAATTTTCTGTAGAACTCAAAAAGCGCTTTTGGGGGATTAACTTCAAGTATAATGACTATAACGATCAAAGAATTTCTTAGATGGGTTCAAGTGATCCGAAACTCTCACGAGATTGATAATGGACTTCAGACATACACTTCAATCTCCTTATTGAATCATGTCGGGAATATGGTTGTCATAACTCTTAATGTATGGTGGCACATATTCTTGAGGGCCCAGAAACGACATCCTCTGTAAGATATATTGCCCCAAGGTTGTAAGAAAGCCCATTTTTGGCGTCTTCATCATCTATCAGAATTAATGATAACCTGCGCGTAACCAACCACAAGTTCCTGGCATTACATGCCTAGCACAATTCTACAATAAAAGATGAATATCGGCACGTTAAAAATTATACTTTGGGCTAGCTTTGTTGAGATCTCCGTAGTCGACACAAATCCTGATTTTCCCATCTTTTTTGGCGACCGGAAACATTATTGGCTTGCCAAGTTGGATATTGTGTCACTTCAACTAATCAAGATTCTATCTGCTTGGTGATCTCTTCCTTAAGCTTTAAACTAAGTTCAAGCTTGAATTTCTGAGTTTTTTTGCTTCACCGGATTGAACCTCCAGTTAATCGGCAGCTTATGAGATATTACATCGGTACTCAACCCTTGCATCTCACCGACTTCCCTAGCGAATACATCAATATATTGGGAAAGAAAATGAATTAGGATCACATTCTTAGCTTAATTTGGTTGGATGCTAATCTTAATTTCTTTATCAAATTATGGATCCCCAAATTCACCATTTCTGTTTCCTCTAGATTGGTTTATGTTGATTTTCAAACTACTGAAATTTCCCTCGGCGGAAATATCTGGTTCCTCAATTTATCTTCGATCATCAACCTTGTCATCACATGCCTCATTGTTCATTCAGTAGTGACATGACATGACATTGGCAGGTTTCTACAACTTATGTTACTGGAAATCTTAAACAGACCAAGTTAGGAAAGTTAAGTAACAATGAATAATAAAGTTTTAAAATAGAAGGGGTCTCATTCAAATGTAAAAACACAAGCAAACTTTGGCCGTGGCATAGGGAATGTGGCCATTTCTTGCACATGGGACAATGGAAAATTTGAAAACTCGAAACAGTTAAGAAATATAAAAATGGTGGGTCTGGATCATCTGGACTTACGTCGAGTAAGGTGCATGAAATTGTAACCTTTTTACGAGGAGTTCGGGGGTAAGGAAGGCTTGGAGGTCAGTTCTGCAGCAGTCCCGGGCTCAGATATAGTGGATACATATAGTCAAGCTCTTCCAAACAATTAGCATCGATCTCCTCGAAGAGCAAGAGGTCATAGATTCCTTCCATAAGGTCTCATCGCTCGGCAACTTCCGGATGGAAAGGATAGTTAAAGATTGTGGGATTGGATAGCCAATGCTGGTATTTTTGTATTAATCTTCATGTCATCATCTGTGGGGATGTACTCCTCATATCTCAATCCCTTTAAGAGGACCGGAACAGGCTCAATAATTCTTTGGGAGTCTCTTCATAATCCAAAACCTGACTCAAAACCATTGTGCAGCATCACAATAGCTATCATCTTGTACACGGCAGACATGGGGGTCTGTGGGGACAATTCTTCGCCGGTGGCATTCATCAACTCCACCGTATAGAAATTTGTACCTCACGATATTTTATGAATGATTGACGTCTGTCTTCCCGAGTGACTCTCATCGCCGTGAATAACCAACTATTCTTTCTTCCACACGAACTTTATCATCTGATGGAGAGTAGAGCGGACGACTCCAGCCATATAGATGAACGGCCTTTCCAAAAGGAGGTTGTAAGTGGAATCGATATCCAATACTTGAAAGTGCCTCGATAATCAAGTTGGGCCATTTGAAATGGTTTACCGCCCAAATTGTATCTATGAACCCCATCAAAGGCCTCACATTGACTTGTTGTGCTCCAGTTCCCTAAGGTCAAAACCTTAAATGCCTCAACGTTACAACGGCAAGAGATTCAGACAGATCCATCATCTACTCAGACGCGGTAGACAACTTTTCGCGGCATGCCACAGTGATGTACAACACATTGTTGTGTGATCTCTCCCTTCATATGCAGGATCACGCACAAAAGCTGATTCAGTGCCTGAAGAACACTAGTAAGCATGGTGGCCAGTTATCGCTGGCGTGTGCCTGCGGGTACGTACGTATCACAGAGAGCTTTCACTAAGGCCTGCCTGTGGGATTAAGAGCTCATCATCAGGGCCCACACAGAAATCTAAGATGGAGTCTTCTCCAAATGCCTGGCCGAGTAGACTAATTCTTTCAGCTGCATCTTCTCCAGAATTCTCCGCTCCGTTCACTTTAAACATTAGTGATCCTTCTTCTTGTACGAGAGCAAGCTCTTCAGAAGTGTAACGTCTTCGATAGCTGGTCATGCCTTGAGTAGCAGCAGTTTCAATAACAAACTTAGTCTTGACAGGAGTTTCTAACGGCACCAAAGAAACAACCTTTGCAGGTGTAAATATAATGAACTCTCTCTTCTCTTTTACACTTTAAGAAACAACATCCTTTTCCAAATCATCATGAACGATGGGAGTAATAATCTTTGTTCCACACCAGTCTTTGTCTATATCTATCATATTGATATTGCTGCCTCCATGATTCTGGCAATGGGTTGGTGTTGACATTTGGTGCCGCCAGTTGGAGAGAGACTACCTCTTGATCAATCAGATCTTGAATTTTGTGCTTGAGGTTGATACAATCTTCAGTATCATGACCTACATCATTTGAATGACAAGCAAATCTCTGATGGGTCTGTAGAATTTTTAAATTACCTCCACGGGTTTGGTCCCCATAGGGTGGATGTATCCAGCCACAGCCAGTCGCTCGTACAACTACGTTCACATTTAAGCGAGCGGAGTGAAGTTCCTTGGAGGATTCTTCTAAAATCTTAGTTGGGGAGGTTCATAACTGCCTTGTTAAAGAGGAGGCACCTGTCGATAACTTTTGTTATTTTGGATGGGGAGCTTGGATTCTAGGATATGGATTTGTTTGGTAGTTTGGCAATGGAGCTTGGTAATTCAAAGTGGAATTATATATAGTGGAGCTTAGACTTGATAAACAAGAGGGGGTGTCAAGAGTAGATTTCACTAACACGGTTACCAAGTGGGAGCATACACCCTAGGTATGGAGATGAAATTTTGTAAGGTGGAGGGTGTGAGTGGTAAATGGGAGAGGACTTTGTTATAATTTGGGGGTGGACTTTTGCTATAGTAGAGCTGGATGTTTGGATAAATGGAAGCCGCCGGTAGCATTCTGATTATGGAGATGACTAGATTGCGTGAAGAAAGATGATTAGGACTTTGGAGGGCCGGGGACGACCTGGAAAAAATGATGAGCTTCTGGGGGGTTTTCCCTTACCCCATACGAACAACCACGTTTTCTTAATCTTTTTGTCTTTTCAAAAACCTCTGAAGATCCAGGCGATGCAGCTACACGGGCTATCTTTCTTGGTTTTAAAGTGTCTTCGATAGTCTCACCAATTAAGACTATCTCGGCAAACTCTTCTCCAACGAGCAACATAATTCTATCATAATATTTCGGTTCCTGCACGAGCACGAATACCTCAACAATTTCCTTATCAGACATGGGTGGTCTCACCCTTGCCGCTTCTTTCCCCACCTATAGGCAAACTCCCTATAGCTCACAGTTGATTTTTTCTACATCTTCTCCAAAAAATATCGGTCTGGAACAATTTCTACGTTGTAAGAAAATCGATCGATAAAATCTTTGGCCAATGCAGTCCAACATGGCCATTCCCTAGTTTCATGCGATGTGAACCATTCAAGAACTTCTTCGCACAAGCTTCGGCTGAAGTGCCGCATCAACAAAGCTTTATCCCTTCGAACTCCTACGAGTTTGTCATAGTAGGCTCTTGCGTGAGCCATAGGGTTGCCCACTCCTCCTAAGGTGTCAAACTTTGGGATCCTGAACCCTTATGGAAGGTTCAAATTCAGATGAATACATACATCTTCATAACTATGGCCGACGATAAAAGGGACACATTGAAACTTTTTTATGCTTTCTTGATCTCTTCCTTTATGTCGACCTTTACTTCTTCCTTTCCCCCCCACTCCTTTTCCTGTTCCTCGTAATGGTCAAGCTGAGAACCGTGCACATCATGCTCGGCAGGGACGAAAATTCGGAAAGTGGCTCTTTTCGGTAAGGGATGGAGCTACAGAGGGACTCTGAGCATTTTGAGTGGTTTGATAATTTTGTGGGTACGTCTGAGGATTGGTATTCTTATTTATGTGGTGGTAGGGAGTTAAGGGATTGAAAGTATTTTGGTTTATATTTTGCGGCGGTGGAGTGGTTTGATGATGGGTATTTTGAGGATGGGATGGTGTTTGAGGGATGTTGTTTAGAAGAGGAGGTGGAGTTTGGTAGGATGTAGAAGCATATTGGGGATTTTTGGTAGTCAGATCTATAACCGATGGATTCTGAACAGTTGTAGATGGATGATTCTAAGTTGGATCCATATTTGATGGTAGGGAGTAGGACGGGGAGGGCCTTCCTATTAGCCGCGTTACGTGTTATGAAACAAATCGTGTGGAGGCAGAATTGTCTCCTTGGCATTTCTACTCATCATCTCTGCAATACTTTTGCATCCAACACAAATCAAATCATTCTAGTTTGCTAGGAGGGGTGAGGCACTACAACAGTCAGGAGACTCACTTCTTCGTTATTTATTATCCCCCATAACAGGGCTTTCCAGTGTCTGAGCTTGTCTAGGGAAGGATATCAGCGGGACCGTATCTAGTGAATGAAATAAGGATGATCTGCCAGCTTTCAATCGACACAGATCAGTTTCAATGTACTCGAGAAGGAAAACAACTAAAAGGAAGATTTGTTAGTGCAGATTCAGAGTAAAAAATGCATAATATCATATAGAGAGCATATAAACACTTAAGTTGCTTTGTTTAAGGATATCTTCAACCCACGAGTGAGGACGGAAATAATTTTTTTAACAAAAAAGAGTTTGCTTGTTTTAGTTTTGATGTTGTCTCAAGAAGGCTAAATCACGTTGACCTAAGGTGTTGTTGCAGGTGCCCTTTGACGTCCATTAATCTGGTCTTTGTATCTTCTCGTAACATGAAAGGGAGAATGAAAATTTTTAAAGATAGGGGCCGAGCCTGGGAAGGATGCCTACGTATCTCAAAAGGAGAATTCAGGCCCAACGCATTTCGAGTACAAGATAAGACATTTCATTTATTCATTCATCATAACGATTACAAGGAAATTGAAACGCAACAATGGATCTTTTAAAAGATAAAATGATGACGGACAGGTATTCCCAAATTTCCCTTTTGTTTCAGCATTAATCTCCTCCTTTCAGACGGCCTAGGAATGGAGGTTTTTAGACAATTTCCTCATCGTCGTCTCTCTCAGTAACTTCAGGGTGAGCGTTGTCGGGACCACTACTTGCTCACAGATCATAGACGGGGTATTTTTTGCCTATTTCTTGAAGTTTGTCATACATGTTGCTAGGGAAGACTTTGTTCTTCATTCTTAGTGAAGTCTTCCTTTCTCTCATGGAGGCGAATTCTTCCATTTCCACTTTGAGCTCCTCATCAAGGGACATGCTTTTAGCTAACAGAGTGGATGTCTCCATTTCTATCCCTGCGTCTCTCGCTTCTCTTTCTTGCACTTTCAACTAAAGCATATAAAACTTCTCTAGCAAGTCCTCTGTCTCCATGTCAACATCTTTCTTTCTCTTCACCTGTGACGTCAGATTCTCATCCAACATCACAGTTGCAGCTTTGTAAATTACGGTGGCCATGTCGACTCTAAGCCCTTCCTACTTGGATTCTTGAATTTCTTGAGTGGTCTGTTTTATCTTCCTTTGTAGTTCTTCTCCAGTGAGTTCCATCTGGATGTTCTTACCTTTGTCCATAGCAATGATTTTGGCCTTTCCTGAGATAGTAGAATGAATGTTCTAGGATTGTTGTATAGGAGGTGTCTTTGAATGATAACTTTAAGACTGAACTTGTGTGGGCGAACATTGTAATAGTTGGCTTGTATAGTCTTTTTGGAATGTTGTTGTATAGGATGGGGTTGTAATAGTGGCTTCGTATATTCTTGTAGATGTTGGATGATGAGTGGGTACGATATGCTCGTCATAGAAACACAAACCATAACAGTTTGAAACACAACATATTTCGTACTTAAAAACATGCTTGTGACGATACCAAGGTAGGATATTACGAATTGAAGGAGTATATGGATTTTTAACCCGATTAGATAACCCTAAGTTTAATTCAGAATAGCATCCAAATGGACTGATTTTAAAACATAAAACAAATGAATAGTGCTGAAATAAATTACAAAAAAGTAAAACCAAAGTAGTCCCATGCCAGGGATGGTAAATTAAATTCAAGCATACCCTGATCCTCATTAAAGTATGGTCCTCTTGGCGATGTTGACCTGTGTCCCACATAAGCATAATATGTTCGCCAGATATTATCTCTCTCCAATCGAGGCTCCTAGTGAGGTCGAACCCCTATTGGGACTGAATTGTATGTTCCAGCTATAATTTAAGTCTGCCATGCACTGTAATGTCTTGTCCTAGTTTTGTTTCCATGAGATATGACTTTGGACACTGAGTAAAAGGCGGGTTGATGCTCTAATTCATTTCTATCAAACTTCTCTTGAAGGGGGTAAAGTAAGACTTGATGTTTGGCTCAAAAATCTGTAATAACGTAAGAAACGTTTAGACCAGGCTCAATAGTTCTAGCGAGACTCATTTTCAACAATTCTATGTACTCCCACAAACATTCTAGACTAAACCTGTTTGGTACAGGTTCACCCAACAAACTTCGAGATCTCCACATCCTACGCATGTATTCACCAAATGCAACTCGTCCATTCTCGTGGTCAGTAGCAAATTTCCTCATATCTGTGATTTGGGGCAACTGTTGTTTCCCTCCTAGTTTTCTCAAAACTCAACCGGGAGCATATGGTCTAGTCCCTCTCAACCAAGATAATATTAAATAAGAGACCTTTTCCGTTCGAACAACAATATGCAGGATGTCCACCAAACTATCTATTGGACCATGGTACGTCTTCTTCTCTCAGCCCTCGAAGCATCGGCTACCAAAAACTCTCTACTCCAGTCTGTGTCGCAACGATTGTGATACAACCACTAATCATGACCATGAGCTCGTCTACCGCCTGAGGGATCTGCGTTCGGTGGATTATAGTCTTGACAAATGTTCGCATCATCCACCATTGTAGTATCAGAGTAACCCTTGAAAAAAATGTTATCCGCTGTGACAAAGGTCTAAATCCATATATATGTCGGCCGAATCATAGGCGCTAAAAGTGTAGTCTTTGTGATGTTTTTGTAATCCACTTATTAGAGATGCATAAGTGCCAGTAAACAACTAGAGAATAGTGTATGTTGTAGCCTTAAGGGGAAACAGGTTCTGAGCAAACAATTACAAATATAGTTTTTGGAAGCGGTATATTGGCCAGGGAGATTGTATCCAATGGGTTTAAAGGCAATGGCAACTCTTTCTCTAATTTTGGAGGAAATTCATAGTATGGGATATAGGAGATCTGTATTGGATCTGGTCGTGTCCTTTTGTTGCACATGGTGAAACTTTTATAGTGATAAAACTTCTTCTATGTAAGTGTCAACTCCACTTCCGAACCGCACAAAGGACCATGTTTCACTATCCCCAAAATTTCACCATCGTCCCTCCCAATTACATTAGCAAGGCAAAACCATTAATCTTAGCAGCGAGCGGAAACCCCCGGTACCTAGGGTTTCTTAACGATCATTTGCATCGTTGTTCATGAACCTCAACTATGACTTGAGAAAAGGATCGTTTAGTAGAGAAGTCCCTCTTGTTTACAAAGGATTCATGTCGGATTCGCCTACAAAAATTAGTCACCTCCGCCTTGTAGACAATAAATGTTTTTTAAAACGCATATACAATCCTTTTTATCAACACATAAGATGATTGTCTTGGTTTTTGGCAATTTGGCCAAGTAGCCACAAGGGGCTTTCTAATGGGCCAACCCAACGCCTGGGCATGGGTCATATTTAGTTCAAATGCCTCTTCAATCGGGATTTGGCTCGCTCGACATAGTTGACTAAGAGTGCTTTGGAAAAATCGAGAACCTCAGAACGGACCCACACCTGGGCTGAAACTCGGGACAACCATTGGACGTAACAAATCCAATAAAATGTTGTAATGTCGCAATAGAGGGTGAGTATAAAACGTCCGGCTGCGGTTCCGCAAACTCGTCCTTTAATATATTATACATATTATTTGGAAGATGCCATTGAAAGCAATGACCGTTTATAAAAATTTAAAAACATGATTGGCACAACATCATTTTAACAACTAAAAAAAACAAAACAAAACAAACAATTAGTCAAACAGTCAAATCTAATGGTTAGAACTGAATTCATCCCAAGCGGAAGTGCAATGTCTCTTTACCTTAAAAATATATGCTAAATTAAAATGTGATAAAAAGGACTAGTTTCGAAAATCAATTGATCTTATGGTTTAAGAAAAATCAATTTTTCAAATAAATAAAGTCACCATTTGATTTTTTGGTAAAACTAAGAAAATGTACAATTGTTTTTTTCAAAAGATTTAAAAGATAAAATAAGTTGAAAAAGAGTTCGAAGTTCAATGTGCATTCAGAGAAGGTGTTAGGCCCTCGAAATGCCTGCTAACTCTCGGTTGATCGGCGATTTGACTAAATTATTTATATATTTGTTATTTAAGAAAGGCAAAAGAAGGATATCATCGAAAAAGGGGGTAAGGGACATAAGTTTATTAATGAAGACCAAATATGAGATAAAGAAAATTAATTCATAAATATAATAATA
Organism: Solanum habrochaites; assembly: GCA_027704765.1. Taxonomy (NCBI): domain Eukaryota; kingdom Viridiplantae; phylum Streptophyta; class Magnoliopsida; order Solanales; family Solanaceae; genus Solanum; species Solanum habrochaites. The sequence continues at coordinate 37,934,142 of JAKWJA010002499.1, read as the reverse complement.
TATTGATATAATATATATATCTATATATATATATTCGTTTTGTAGATATATAATATATAGATATATATATATATATATAGTGTGTGTGGGGATGTGTTGGTGTGTGTTGGTGTATTTTAGAGTATAAGAGAAATGACAATTGGGAATTTACTTAAGTTAAAAACTAGGAGGTGAAACTGTAGCAAAATTTACTAATCAAGAGTTAAAGGGGGAAAGTATTGAATTGGGGCCTTTAGCCCAAATTTATGACCTGTCGTAGATCTAAAGTGACCCAGAATGGATCTGGGCCCAATTTCAACAAATGGCTGCTGCAAATCATTAAGTCTTTGGGCCTATTTTCCCTTTGAGAAACCAATGTATACACTTTATGTATATCGCTATATACAAGCAGCATTTCAGATATTTTTTCCTACATTATCCATGTACGTCAATTTTGGCCTATATTTTATTTAAAATCTACACTCCTGCATTTTACAAAGACTAGTATGGCGTATATTCCAATTTAATATTAGTGTATACAGTGGGTATATCGACATGTTCTTTGGCTTTTTGGAAAATGACCGACTTGGAGAGGATAAGATTGAGCCTTTGTGGCTCAACGAAGATCGTGATAAAGGGATATTGAGTCCAAATGAACTCGGCAAGAGTTTCACATGCAACAACAAAAGGAAGAGAGTTAGAAATGGGGAAGACATACACACATGACTAATTTATACCTTTGAGATTGGAAGCATTTCTATAAGAATTTTAATAATGCAAGTCATAAATATATAAATGTGATGATATGTGATGCTAGGAAAGTTATTTGGGCTATTGCAATTTTTAGAGAAATTTTAAGATTAACACATTTTTTGATAGATCACTGTTACTAACAAATCATGCACCAAACTAAGTTCTACATGGCATGCATTCAGTCCTAGATACTTAACTTCTCTACATAGCTCCATACGTTAGGAATTCTAAGAAATCGGAGGTAGATAGACGACTATAACATCACACACGAGCTATATTCAAAGACCTTTACATATCAAAAAAGATAAGCTTGAAAACAGCAGGGCACGAATGCAACCAAATAGGTTAGACACCATCTAATTACAAGACTCACAAACCAACAGTAATATATTGTATAAAACTCAAAACTTGATGATTTGATTCGTTCATCCGTCTTGGGTGAGAAAGAGAAAACAAAAAAAAAAAAAAAAAAAAAAAAAAAAAGAAAAGCCCCCAATCGAACACCAAAACCTTATTGCATATTCCTAATGACAAAAATAGACAAAAGCAAGTTAACTAGAATAACGAATTTTGAGCCACAAACATATTCAGAATCTGCATAGTCTTGATAGCTTTAAAGACAGACACGAGAAGAAGAGAATAAAGTTTTAATGATAGACACAATTTGGAATGCAGATGGACACCCATAGTAAAGTGAACAACATCTCAAAGAAATAGTTATAAAGGATCTTTTGAATACGAGAAACTCACAAAATGCCTAATGGACGAACCAGCAGTAAAGAAAACCACGTTCAACTCAAAATAAAATCAGCCAACTAGTGTTGTACTTACAACCCTCATGGATGTTCGAAGGCAAGTAACTAATCACATGAATAAGACACTTCATACATTAGTCGATGAAATCAACCTCATTCAAAAATAAAGCAAGCTCTTACCATACAAAACAATTAAATATAGAAGAAACAGATAGGATCGAGAATAGGGAAAAGTAAACAACAGACCATATCACTTTATGAAACAAATCATTAATAAAAAAGAGTTAAAATTAGAAAGGATTTTCACCTTTTTTGGGGCAGAAAACTCAGACGGAACGAGCAGGGAAAAACGGGATATCTCCACAAAATTATGAACCGGACAACAAACTAGAAGCCTAGGCAGCAACTATAACTCGGACTTTCTTGAGGAGCAATGGTGATATAACTAGCAGAACAGAGCTAAATCTTCTCTCTCGCTCTTTCTAGTGTATTTTCTATATATCATGTAGGTATTTTGTTGTTTTCTTCTTTTTTTGCTTTGAGATATTTCCCCCAGCCCCCCCCCCCCCCCGAAAAAAATCTTCCACTCTAAAAATCTCTAACAATATCCTCCAACTTTTCTCTTTTTTCTTTCTATAACAGTGAAGTAAAAAAAAGAATCCCAAAAATCCTCCTACCTTCGTGAATGAAAAGAAAGCCAGCTTATATAGCCACGTATTAGGGCTACTATTTTTTTGGGGGAAAGGAACGAAATTCGGATTTAAGGTTCATGAATTCAAATTTGGAAATCTATCACCAATTTTGACAAACAACCTTTTCTGAGGTTTTAGTTACATTCAAGAAAGGGGAAGGAGTATGGACGTCTCGGATGGAATACATCATTCCTGGAGTTCTACGTGTCTCCATCTCACGCCACCAATGACGGACGCGCATGCTTGTTACAACACTAGCTTTTGATGCACTGCATTAGGCCGTTGGAGTGGGAGAAAACGACGAGGAACATGCTGTCGTTGGCCTCTTTTCTGTGTATTTTGAAAGAACATGGATGTCATTTGAAGCCGTTGTTGCTGCTCCGTGAAAATTGACACTTACCGTGAAATTGCCTTCGCGTGAGGAAGCTTGAGGCGTGTCATGTATCACCGGTACCAATGACACGTATCTGCACCATCAAAATAAACGTGCATCGCTAAGAGAATGTTGGAGCAACTGGTTTTCTCTGTTGTTGATACAGATTTGGGCCGGGTTACACAGGGAAAGGTAAGCTGGGAGTTTGGAGAATTGGCCTGATGGGTCGGCTGACGGTATTAGTAAAGGCATGGGATAGGAATTAGACTATAAAGTAGGTGCACTTTTAAATCGTAGATGGGTTTAATGTGAAATAAGGATAGAATTTAGAATTTAAGCAAAACGAGTTAAGTTAACAAATTCGACTAACTCTAAATAAGATGAATTAAATTAATACAAGTAAAAAGCTTTCTGAATGTATGAATATAAAAATAATTAATTAATTGTGAACACGTAACCAAAAAAATATCAAAGATTATCAACCACACAGTCATCTAAATATTTAAGAAAACTAAAATCTCATTTTTTTTGAGCCGAGTGCATGGGTCAAAGAATAAGGAAAAGATACGAAGGATTAACGGAGACAGAGAGTATAGAGGGATAGATAAGAGTTAGGGGAGATGAGAGCGAGGATAGAGAATGATAAGATATAGAGAGATAGACTAGAGAGATATATAGAGATATAGAGAGAGAGAGAGAGAGATAGGAGAAATGAGATGAGAGAGAGACCACCAGCGAGACGATCGAAAGATGGTTAATGAAAAACTAAAATCTCATTTTGTTGAGAGAGAAGTGTTGCAAATAATAATAATAAGAGCACGAATGTATAAACCAGAGACAGGAGAGATAGATAGAGAGATATATGTAGCTAATTATATATATATATAGATAGATATATGATTATATGTATAGATAATATATGATATATATCTATAGTAGTATAGATGAGAGAGATATATATTAGATTGAGAGCTATATATATATATGTTATATATATATAGATATATAGAGATATATCAAATCTAAACATATAAAAGTATAAAAACTATTAAAATAAACAGAAAAAACAAACTTTGAATTTTATAAAACTAATTTTTCTAAATCGTTTAAAAATCAAGAAGTTCATTATGTAATTATTATTGGGGAGGGTCAAAATTAGGTGTCAACAGTGGAACGTTCCTGGCGCGGGGCTACAATCCTTAACTTCAGAGACTGCAAATGGGAGGTGTGCAGGTGTGCAGCCCCAGCCCATTGGGTGTATCTGGGGGGCGCCGCGCCGGCCACACCCCATTGAAAGAATTGAAAAATTTGACTTTTATTTTCTAACCCTAAATCACTTTTAATCGATTTCTTTTTCAAGTTTTTACTGAGATTCAATTACTAAAACTAACCAAGCACTAAACAACTCAACAAACACTGAAAAAGTTCAGTTAAATCTCAACATATCATCAAACCCAAAGAGAACATGTTTTAGAATGAACTTCAATATAACTTCTCTAGAACTACTATTCTTTAATTTCTTAGAGTTAAATCACGCTGAAAATAACACGTTTGGAATGTGGGTGAATAAACATAACACTATAGAAGTTTATATACCTCTTAGGGATTAAACCCATGGTGAAATTCTACAACAAGACATAAGAATATCGATGAAAGCATGTCCTCTCCTCTTTTTTCTTCTTTTAACTTCTTGAATTCACAATTAAATGTCTAGGATTACGTTAGGATTATAAAACTCAACCTAATCATATTAAACCCCTAAAATATTATTAAAAATTAAACAATCCTATTGGGTAAGGAAAACACTTAAATACCCTTTCACTATTTTCGGCTAACTTTTCTTAACTGGACAGACTAACTTCTGAAGACCATATCTCGCTCATCCAAAATAAAACCTTAGCATACTTAGTGGAGTTGGAAAGATAATATAATGGTATCATGAAGAACACCTAACACATCATGTTCTAAAAGTTAGGGTTGTTTAAAGTGGACCCAAAACTCATAGTTAGCTTAACTCTCCAAATTTTCATTTTTTTATTAGTTCTTTTAGAACTCAAGGTGCTAAATCTAGGGACCCAAACACTCAAGAAATTTGAATTCCTTGTAAAATCTCACTCATTATGAATATCAATTCGAATTTTAGTTTGAAAATTATATGGTGTGTTACAGTTTCTTTCCCCTGTGATCTAAGATAAGCTAAGAGATGGTTGTTGACATGAGGAGTAGAATAAATTTTTTGTAGTTGGGATTTCTTATCTATCGAGTAACAAAAGTAAGGTTGAGATGTTAATAGATGAAATGAGCATGGCAAGGCTGATGATACCTAGGCAATAAGTTGAGGAGGAAAAGTTGAACCTGCACCAAGGAACCAATGTGTGTAAAATGTTTAGAATTCTTAGAATTCATAGTTATACATGTGTATTCGAAAGGTAGTATGGAAAAGGAGGTAGTAAGACTCTTGGATGTTCCAAGTGTGGTAGGACCACTATGGTTGTGTCATGATGGCTTCACTGATTGCTTCAAGTGTGTCCAGATTGGTCATTTTGTAAGACATTTTCCTAAGAATAGGCAGAAAATAGTAAAGATGGACATTGAGCCTACTATTCTTTAGTTGCTTCACCAAATAGAGTTACATCTATTTAAGATACCTCAAGGGCAGACAAAAAAAGGAAACCATTTTTATGCTATCACTAGTCACCAAGAGGAAGAGGTTTTATCGGATGTTTTCACTGGTATGATCCTGGTCTTCAACTTTGATGTTTTTTGGATCAACATTTTGAAACCTTTAGTATTTCTACGCCTCTTGGTGAGTCTATTCTATTAGAGAAAGTTTATTGTAATTGTACCTTTTCAATCAATCACAACAGTAACATGACAGAAATAGTTTTGTTAGACATGATAGATTTTGAGCATTCTAGGTATAAAAGGAATTCATGCCTATTATGCATCAACAGATTGAGGAACTCGAGTTGTCAAGTTTCAGTTTCCAAATGAGATAGTCCTAGAGTTGAAAATCAGTTCAACAGTGCATAATGATTGTTCTATTTGTACCTTAAGGCAAGGAAGTTAGTTTCTAAGGGTGTTTCTATTACTTAGAGAATATGGTGTTGAGAATATCTCATATTTAGTAAGTTTAATAGTAAAAGACTTTCAAAATGATCTTCCCAGATTCCCTCCTAAGATAGAATAGACTTCGATCTAGAAATCTTTCCAGCTAGTCATCCCATATTTATTTCACCATATAGAACGACACAAATGGATTTAACAGATTTCAAAGAGCACGTGAAAGATCTCCTAGATAAGAGTTTTATTCGATCAAGTGTCTCACCTTGTGGTATTGCAGTCTTATTTGTGTGGAATAAGGAAGTTTCCTTTAGGATGTGTATATATTAACGTCAACTGAACAAGGTTACAATCAATAAAAAGTAACCTTTTGCAAGGATTGATTATTTATTAGATCAACTTCAGGGCGCCACCTGTTTTTCAAAGATAGATCTCAGATCTTCCTACCATAAGTTTAAGGTACGGAATGTGATATTCCAAAGACAGCTTTCTAAACTCGATATGGTCATTATGAGTTTTTGTTCATGTCCTTTGGGTTGACTAATGCACCAGCACATTCGTAGACATTATGTCTATAGTAGTTCGGTAAATATGTGCATAAACATGCACGCTTTGGAGTCCGATAAATGGATTCCACAGAAAGAGGGATACTAATAATGGGATTGCGTCCTTGTTAGTGTCAACAACAAAAGTCATAACATACCAATATCCCATTTTGCTGGAATTGAAGGAAAATTTACATAAGCAAAAGAAATTAGCTTTTGAACAAATGGGAGATGGTGTCTTGAGATACCAAGGTAGGTTATGTGTATCAATGGTCGATGGAATCCTAGAGAGAATCATGGAGAACGCTTACAACTCCAAATATTCCACAATAGTATCCAAAGGACTCCCATAGGAAACTCTTTATTGGAGAAGATGTAGATCTCTTATTGGATAATTTTATGTTGGTTAATAAAGGTTGATAGGACAATATTTAGTTCATCAAGCTATGGAGAAATTGATTGTGATTCAAGAGAGGTTAAAAACGGCGCAGAATCATCAGAAATCCTAAACTGATGTTAGGGGAGGGGGGGGGGGGGGAGGGAATAGGTTTGAAGTAGATGTGGGATTAACTTGTGAAAAGTTTCATCCATGAAGGGATTATGAGGTTAGTAAGAAGGGGAACTTAGTACTGCTATATTGGAATTATCGAATAACTAAGAGGATTGCAATAAGCTTATGAGTTGGTAGCTAGAACAAGAGGTAGGAGCGGGTCATAGGTTTTCACATCCCCATATTGACAAAAATAGAGGGGTGACTATTCATTGATATACAATTGAAAATATTCAGGATCAAGGAAGTTAATATTATAGGGATGATTCTTGTTGTAGATTCTAGTCTATAAGTTCGCAAATCACAACAAAAGATCTAGCATAATTCAAAGTCCAAGAGAACCAATCGTTTGGAAGTATTGAAAACTGAAGAGGGGAAATGAAAAGCTATTCCACACTATTTCAATCCGGAGAAATTTAGACCAAGGTACTAATTCTCTTATTAGTATTCTTTAAATTATAAGCGAGCATGTTTTGCATTTTCTTGTTGCGTGTTTGGACTTGATGTTACCACCGTTATCCTTGTAGGAGTAATCTCATTTGAGGACCAATGTTCCCAACTGAGAGATATTGTAACATTTAGTAATTTGAAGTACCTAAGAACAAGCTAAGAACTCAAAATAGTTATTTTGGAAGTAACAAAAAATCTCGATGTTTATTTATGTTAGGAAAAACAAGTTTCTGGTTAACTTCAAATGGCCATAACACTTATCTCAGAATAATTTAGGTGTACTTCCAGATATTGTTAAAAATATCTTGGAATGATCTTTCCAACACCGAAAATTTTGCACTATATCGAGTTCATATGACTGAGTTATGACCTTTTGAAGTTGGGTACTTGGAATAAGGAACGTTTCAAAATCAGATTTTAGAAGGGCAGTTTTGTCTTTTACATACGAACTTAATAAAATCATTTTTAGGAGTTTCATAGGGGTAATTTAAGATTTTGTTTAGTTTATAAAAGTGAATTCAGTTACTATGGCTAGGAGATCAAAAAGTAAAAAGAGTGAGAAGGAAAGGGGAAGAAAGGTCAGATTCATCGAGCAAGTCAAGAATCACTTTTATGGGTTTTCCCCACAAAATAGTGAGATCTCATAGAAGGGTTAGTTCTCCCACGCTCCAATACTTATTTATTTCATCAAATTTATTTTATGAAACTTCGCAAACTATAGTTTCGTCATAAGTGTTCTTAAGTTTCCTTATTGATTACGTTTTTTATATAAGATTCTAATGGCTAAATTAATAATCAATCTCTTATGAATAGGAGTTAAATTGAGGAACAATCTATCCAATTTTAAAGGTATTGAATTCTATTTGAAATGCACCAATTCTTTGTGTCAATGTCCATCTGAGTCCTAAGAAAAGTTCTTACGAATAGTATCCTGTACAATGTTATTCCGAATTAGCCAACGAGAAAATATCAAAAAGGGTTGATTTTGTTTTTTTACCGTCAAGAAAACCCGAAACGAATTTTTTGAATAATAAATGATTTAAAACAATCATATTTCATCTTTATTAATGAAAATTATAATTCTTGTCCATACATATTCCAAGAAACTAATTGAAAAATCTCACGAAAGGTTTTCTTAACCATTTACCTTCAAGCTAGGGTTTGATGGTTCCTTATCAAGTTCTTATCCAAAATTCTTAAAGAATCTTCGAGAACATTTCTCTTTCTATTTGACATAATTACTAAACATCATGAGATCTTTCCCATCATAAAAAATGATCTTTGAATCGACAATTTAATTCAAGTAAAGTACACATTCCAGTAAAGAAGTTAAGAGTCAAGTCAAGAAGTTAAAATTCACGTCAAAAATTCAACAGTTAAGTGAAGATAAGTTCTTAAAGTTTTTCAAAAGTCTTTCACAAACGTTTTAAAACACTTCAAAGAAGTATATGAGAACTAAGTATTCCTAAGAAGTTTTAAATGTTTATCACATTTAAGTAAGAACGGAAACTGATATTTCCCAAGATCATTCGATCTAGTTTTCGTAAAAGAGTAATACCTTTCTAAATTAAGCAAGAAAGGAAAATGGGAATTCCAAGATAGTCTTTGAGCTACGTTTTCTATCACTAATATTAAATAATAGAAGAAGTATATTTTTAAAACAAAAGAGCTAGTATATTTTGGGAGTAGTATTGAGCACTGAATTGGGGATGAGCATAAGTTCAGATAACTCACATATCTCCATAAAACCATGTAGCCACCATGGATTCAAAAGGGTATAATTTTTATATGAATACTTTTTCAGAATAGACTAGTGGATCCACTTAGTAGTTAAGGTCCTACACCTTTGCAAAGGTAAAGTATGCTCTGGCAACGTGAGGGAAATCGTTGTATCATCACAATAACTTTTATGTGATGGTTGTCGATTGGAGAAACTCCCACAGAAGTTATTGTATTTTTATATACATCATTTTATTGTATTTTCACATATCATTTTATTATATTGCACCTAGTTTAAACTGTTTTATATTGAATAAGTCAAATTAAGTATTCATTAGTTAAGAAGAGTTAAAGTAAGTGTATTTTTCATAATCTCTTTCAAGCCTATGTTGTTTTAGCATTCCAACTCACATACTCAAAAATTCAGTGTAGTGATTCCAGTTTTTTACATTGTCTTATGATGCAGACACTAGTAACAAGGATCGACATTCGAGCATATGGTTGATCTAGAGAGTAGTTGAGAGTCAGGCGGGAGCCTCCTTGCATTCCAATGGATGTAGTTCATTGTTTTCTAGTTAGTTCAAAAGAATGTTGTGTGGTTTCTCCCAACATATATCTAAGTCATTTTAGAGGTTCCATAGACAAACATATGTTAGTCATTTGAGTCTTCTCATTATCATTTTTTATTGTAAGATTTGTGTTGCCACTTTTGGCCAAATTGAATGTTTAAACTTTAATCATTCTCATATATTTTAATATTCAGTCAGTTAAGTGGTATTGATATTTAATAATATGCATATTGTCTTCAGTAGAGTTAAGTTAAATAGGCCAAGCGTTTGCTTGGGATCAACAATGATCTTTTGGTGGCAGTACTACGAAGGGTGTAGGCTCGGGGCGTGACAACATTAGTTTTATATTACAACTTTTTAGTAGCTTTTATAAGTAATGAATGACTTTAAGAATAAGTGACATAATTTTATGATTTAATAAAAGATTATTTTGTTGCTAATAATAATAGAAAAGGAAATTAAATAAATAAATAACTAATAAAACAGAAACAAAAGCGAAATGTTGTTTGTTGTTGTGAACAACAGTAGTTCATGCAGCGAGAAAAAATAAAATAATGGGGTTGAAATACTCACCTCCATAATCGATGAACATCATCTAGGTAATGACCGTAAGATTAATAAGGATGAAATTGTTCGTCTCTTTTAAAATTAACGAGCAACTATGATTTATTATAATTAATATTATCATTATTAATATTGACTATGAAAGATAATCAAGGAAATTGGGTTTGAAAAAAAATTATACTTGAAATTGGAATATGAGTGGGAAAATGGGTTTAGAGTGCAATCATTGAATAATGATTAGGTGGAAATCATTGTAAAGTGAGTTGTCCTTAGATGATTTAAGTGAGGAATAATGTAATTTAAGTATGGTTACATACTAGTTGGTTGTTGGACATATATTTTTCTCTTGTCACTCCAATTAAAAATATGGTACCACATTATTATAAATGTTGTGCTATATTCATAAATCTAATTAAATACTATATGCATTGTAGTATTTTAATTTTATTTGATTCATGATATTGGATAAATTAGAATGTAATCATAGACTTGAATTTTAAAATATGATAGTTGACATGTTAATTGACATCAAGATTTAAGATCTTCCTAATAGATTTGGGTGAGTTCTTGGGTCTAGTCTAGACATATAATAATATTGTGTTGTTATTTTTTAAATCTTACTGTTGTCATTTATTTGAGTAAATTACTTGTAGTTGGAAGTTTAACGAAATGCAAAGACTCTAGTTTTGGAGTGATTGTTCTATAGATTGAGGCTAGTGAATTTGTAAGCCTTAAGTCTATATAATTCAGACACTTCTTTGTTAATTATTTATTTGTAAGATGTGTTTGGGAATAATGACATTGGTGATGGTTTTACTTGTCCCCATTGATTGGTTCTAATTATGAAAAATGGGTTATAAAAGGCACTATGATTAATTGTGTGTGTGATGTGTTGAGAATGGAGAATTGTTTGAATGGCTTGATAAATCATTGTTGATGTTGTATCATGATTATGTTGGTGTAAATAGTGCAATGTTATGAAAATGACCCTCTTATCATTATTGGTGTGAACGGGTCATTTACATTGTTCTAATACATGATTGTTACAAGTATTATACGAATTGAGAAAGAATAAGAAATTGAACAAGATCTACCATTTGGAAAGACATAGCACACGTTGTGATGGATACTATATTTAAAGAAGCGTATCGTGCGCCATGATGGTTACCATTATTGATGATCGTATTGTGCGCAGCAATGGATCCCTGTGACAGTATATTCTTCCCAGTGAGTCTTCGGGACTGAGGAGACAGACGGGTGTTTATCCTTAGGGTCAACTAAATCACTATAGCTTACCACTCCGTTTTATTGCATTGCACTACTCTATTATTGGTGAACTTGATCTTGAATGTTTCTTATCTTGTGAGTGCTTTTCTGTGGAACTTGATGAATATTGATTATGTTGTTGAAGATATGTAATTATTAGAGTTGTGTTGTTGAGAACATGAAGCTATTACAATGTTGTCGTTGATGATATGAAATTGTTAGAGTGTTATTGCTGAGTTGTGTGTCTTGTAAACTTCAAACTTTTAGGTTTGGCTGGTTTTATGTAGGTTGTAGTTTTGGAGGTTGTGATTGTTGAATATTGAGCTTATTCTTTATAATATATGATCGTTAGAATGTTGTTGTTGAGGTATGTGCTTGTAATTGTCAACATTTAGCTTTGGCTGGTTTTATGCAGGTTTTAGTATTTTGAGGTTTGATTGGAGTGTATAAAGTACCCATATTTTCTATCCCTTTAGATTTTTTTAGAGGTTTATTTGATGATTATCATGTTGTTATGTAATTACCCCTTGTCATTATTATTTTTTTGTAGGTTACTAGCTCTGATCTTAGTGATATTTTCTATCTCTTTTTCTGAAGCTTCTTGTGTAGTAGTTCTGTGAGGTAGTGTTTGTCATTGAAGAGGCCGTCGTCTCCTTTAATTTTATCTTCATCTATTCTAGGAACAAAGTTATATTTTGAGACTTGTAATTCTTTTGAATCAATTGTATAATTTTATAGCTTGGACAATACACGTGACAACCATATTTTTGAGGCGTACGTTTGAGTTGATATGAAATTTCTACATTTATTGTACTGGTTCATATGTATGTTGACTTTGTTTGTGGAATAGTGAATGTGTCATTACGTCCCATTTCTCAGATCGTAACAAAAGGAACCAATAGTTTTAAAATAAAAAAGAGACATGATAAATCAAGAAATAAATGAAAACGATTCTATAGAAGAATTTGCATATTGAGCAAGTATTCACATGATATTTACAAATTCAATTTCCTTCTTGTGACTGTATGTAAGGGATTTTATGTACGAAGTTTAAGAGAATCAATTATTAATGCTAAGAAGTTTAAGAGCATCAATTTTAAAGCTACTTCAAAAAAATTGAAAAAATCATCAATCTAAAGGTGGCCATGATTGTATTGGATCAGATTTGGATGTGCTGACTATGGATTGAGAAAATATGGTTTTCATTTAATTAAGTTGTTACATGTGCTAGAACCTTTGGCATCTGGGACTTACACGGGATTTAACAGTGTTGGACTATGTTTTTCGGAGTACATTTAAGAAAAGAGAACTTTAGCCAGGCCTCATATAGCTGCTGATATGTGGGGCTGAGAATACGTGTACTACTATGAACAGCTAAAAATGTGTTTTAGAGGCTAACATGAGTGCATAAAATTTGTAATCACTATTTAAGTAAAAAATATGAATATAATCATTTAGGAAGTTGTACATGAAAACGTAAGAACGTTGATTACGTCCAAAATCATTCAATGAAGTTCTAGTGTCCTTAGCCTATTTTACTAGTGTTCATGAGTTGGAAAATGATGAATTTTGCGTAGAAGGTGTCTCACTTATTATATTTAGTTTATATGTGAAACTTCCGGTACAACTCCCCAAGGCAAACCCGTTCCCTTGAGGAAACCATGCCAATTTGGCAAATGGGTGGCCAAACACCATGTCGCATGAAGGTTGCAGGAGAAAGAATCGTGGTCCAACGAAGGACATTGATGGCCTAATATTAATGGTCACTTATACAATTCCTTGTAATTCTGTTTTGTGACAAGCCTTTGGAAAAATTACGGACCAAACAGGACAGTTGATCCCTTGGGGCCGTTCGTTGACACATGGGCGTCAATCATGGTCCGTGTGTGATCCATTGTTTTTTCTGCACTTTTTAGTTATACAAGTTAATTAATTAGGGGGTTAATTAATTAGTTAGAGGATAATGAATTGTCTAATTAAGTTGGTTAATGACTTATATAAAGACCTTAACCTAATAACACTAACCAAAGCCCTCATAATTTCTTAAACAAAAATTGCTCCTCCTTCTCTCTTCGTAATATCTTTCAAAGAAACCCCATTGAAGACCAAGATGGAGGTGGCTTCTTGGGATGCTAAGGATCACGTTTCTCTATCAAACTCCATCAATCAACAGGGTATGGGATTCCTTTTACCCTTGGAATCTCTTTCCCAAAAGTGTTCCATTAGATTTATTTCAAAAGTATGAAATTTAAGTGGCTTTGCTTCCAATATGAAAGTGATCTCGTGACTTGATTGTGTGATAATTATTTTGGATAGTATGAGTAGATTAACAGGTATTAATAACTCCTATATGTTTATTCCTTGATTAACTGTCTAGTTGTAGAAGAATGAACCTTTTTCCCCTTAACCTTTGTGATCTTGACTTGAATTGTATTGTTTTCTAGCAATTGAGTTTGTTAAATGTGAAGTACTGTCCTATATTGTTACTCTGTGCCAATTATGAGTTTGATTTTTATACATTGTAATCCAACCAATTGTTTGTAGTTCTTGATTAATTGACCTAGTCCCTCTTGTCTTAAGATAATGAACTAAACTAGTGATGATTTGCTGTATAATGTTTCAATTGGTTTTATTATTATTATATGGTTTATATTGTGTATGCTATTACACCATATGTTGGGTTATATTGGAGGTCGATGGTAGACCTATGATGGCATTGTGAGGAGATTGAGTAGAACTTGTTATCTATATCTTTACTCAATATGGTTACTTGCGATTAAGTGATGATGTGGTGTTGAAGTATACCTTATATTAACATCGATAGTAATGGTATGATGTTGAATTGAAATGTCATAACTACGGATTGTGAGTTGTTGGCTAAGATATAAATGTTATAACGATGGTGATAACTTAGCAATGTGCCTTATCATGATATGATTATGTAAAGGTGCTAACCTAACATGTAACAATTGTAATGAAAGTAAAATACACATGCAATTCTTATTGAGCTACGATGATGATGATTATATAAGGTATAGACCCTATGACCTATTCTAAGTTTTGATAATAACGGATGACGTAAAGACATTTCAAAAGGGAAGTTAGCTTAGCACCGAGAGAACTTGACAATGGGAGGTATTGACTTCTCTTAGAGGAAGATTCACCCTATATTTCCACATGTGGTATTGACTCCCCTATAAGGGATACTCACCCTATGGATTCTCATGAGATGAGGCTCCAAGTTCCAAATTGCATGTAGAGATTTCATACCTATCTCATAGTTCCTTAACTATGCTGCCCCCCATAGGAAGAATAGGTAGTGGATCAACCTAGAAAGCTACGTTGATGCTTTGTTTTACTTTCTCTGGTTGACCATTTTCCATCGGTGTAAGGTTTTACAATATTGGATTCTGTATTTAGCCCGTGTGGTCTATGTCGGTTTAGGCAAGTGTTCCCTAAACTAAAATTATGTAATAAAGTACAACCAACTATGGTGACTCAAGAGGTTTGACTTAGCGTAGGTAGGGGTATAATACTGTTCCTATACCTTACACTAATTTGTCTTGAAGGAAGCCTTAGGAGGTTTTTATTATGTATGTATATGCTTATAAATTTAAATGAGATGTATTAGATGATTTTACATGTTGATGGTACCATAAGTTGTTGAATTTCCTTATGAATATATGTTTGGTCTCTATTGCGAAAGTATGATGATACGTACTATTTATGATATGCTATGTGAAGTTGGACATTAGTTATGGTTCTTGTTGGGTTTACTTGATTGAGTTAGGTTATGGGGCTTTGCTTAGTCATTGCACTAGTTGACTTAATGAGGGTTCATGGGTAATTGTCTTGTTTTGGTTATGTTGTAACGAACTCTTATTCATGATTGTTGATGTTATAATATGATGATAGAGTTATTTTGATTATATGTTCTAGTATGTTGGTATGGATGATTGAATTTGCTAGACTTAGTAGGAACATGGTCTTGACTAGGTGAATATGCATTAATCACTTGTATTGATTTTCGAATGTGTATAAAGATTTCCAAAGTAAATTGTATACTTAAACGAAATGTCCCCTTTTAACATGATTTTATGTTATGTGTGCATATGGTATTATACTTAGTACAAGTGATGTGCTAACCTCATTTTATTCCTTTTCCCCCAACATTTTAGATTTCGGTCGTTGAAGGGCTTTTGTGACGACTTGTAAGGAAGACTTGGAATCCTCACTCATTCAAGTGAATTCACTCATTCAAGTTGGGTAGGTCCTAAGTTTCTAAGGCAATTCTACTAACAAGCATTGTATGTTGTTCTAGTTATAAGACTTCTAGTTCTTTCCTTTTGATTTGAGTACTAATGATTGTATAGCTTATATGTTGCTTTATTACATTGATGTATATCATATGCCCAATTGATGTACTCTTGCTTTAGATGGTTATGATATGAGACATCCGTTTAAGACTAAGTTAAGTATTTTATATATCTATGTAAAATAGAAGTAGAAGACTATGTAATCTTCATATACGAAAGGTCTATGTATACTCGATATCAATATCTATATTTTGTGTATGCGAGAGGTCTATTTAAACCTCAATATAGATATACAAAAAATTTAATTGTCCGCGTTATTAACCTATGAATGTAATGATGTAATCTAAGAGGCTAGTCTTAGTCCTCGATTAGGACGACGATGTCAGTTATGTATAGGGGGTTATCCCTTGATGTAACAAACATGGTATAAGAGCATGAGGTTGAATATGTTTAGAGTCGATGTCTCACTTAACCACGTCTATGTAGATTCTTATTTATTATCTTGAAGTGCGCCACCCATATGAATAGGAATCTATAAGATGCTTCGAACTCTCTTTACTTTGAAATCCCATCATCCGTTCTCAAGAGTCCTTGGATCTATGTGCCCTTAGTAATAAATCCTTTGACATTGATTTGATTATACGCAATGAGTACTAAACAAATCCTCTTGAAGACATGATGAAGAGATTGCCAATACGGGAGCTCCTCCCCGAGGAAATCAAGTCCCTCCTCTTGAAGAAGTTGCGACTGATGACCAAGGTCCGGTCCTTTTTCCATCTTTGAAGGATGGTAACATAAGGGTTGTCTTTCTCCAAATGTCCCAATCCATCACTTCTCAAGAATAAGCCATCACTACTCAAGGTCAATCTATGACAGCCCAATCTAATCAGGAGGTTGTACCCCGAGCAAACTGAACATGTTGGTATCATGACCTCCCTTTTGAGGGATTTCACAAGGATGAATACGCCTACTTTCTGTGGGTCCAAAGTTGAGTAACACCCACATGAATTCATTGATGAAACCTACAATATCATCTTCTCTATGAGGTTGACTACTAATAAGAAGGCCAAGTGATCCACTTACAAACTCAAGGATGTGGCCCAAACCTGGTATGTCTAATGGAGAGACATTAGGCCTTTAAGAGTTGGACCGGTGACTTGGGAGATTTCGAAGAAGGCTTTTTTTGATAGGTTCTTTCCTAGGGTGAAGAGGGAATCCAAAATGGAGGAATTCATCAAGCATCGTCAAGGAGGTCTGAGTGTACTTGGCTAATCTTTGAAATTCACTAAATTGTCAAAGTATGATCCTTCTTTGGTTTCCGATCCTAGAGATGAAATGATACGCTTTGTGATGGGAGTATCAGATGACTTGAACGAAGAATGTCGTTCAGATATACTACATTAAATTATGAACATTTCTCGTCTCATGGTTCATTCTCTACAAGTGGAAGAGACAAGGGTTAAGAGAAAGAATAGAGATCCAAGAGGGAAAGGTCTTTCGATGGTGGTTCTTCAATGTGTAGGCTTAACATTCTAGGAAATCCTAGGCTTAAGAAAAGGTCTGCTAATTAAGTTCTTACCAAATTCCCAAGCCTCGTAATGATAGGGCGTCTAACCATATTTCTCCAAAAGGGAAGAGGTACTAGTTCAACAAAAAATTAGCCTACTTGTGCCAAGTATGGAAAATGTCATCTCGGTGAATGCTTAGTTTGATTAGGAAATTTGTTTTAGCTATGGAAAGAGTGGACATAAGGTCAGGGATTGAACAAATATGAAGTTCATGACAAAGGTAGCGGGCAAGCTAGTTGTTCTATTGTGGATCCTCCAAACAAGAATCACTTTTATGCACTTCCCTCAAGGGGTGAATAAGAGATTTTTCCCGATGTGGTGACCTGTATGTTACATTTCTTCACTATTCATGTGTATGCTTTACTTGATCCAGGTTCTACATTATCCTTTGTTACTACCTTGATAGATTGAAAGTTTGATATTTTGCCCGATATTCTAAATGAACCTTTCATGTTAACTACCCTAATAGGTGAGTCGGGTATTGCAAAGAGGGTATATAAAAATTACACTATGATGTTTCCCAAAAGAGTTACTCATGTTCAATTAGTAGAACTTGATATGGTGTATTTTGATGTCAATCTAGGGATATATTAGTTGCACGATTATTTTGCTTCTATTGATTATAGATTTAGAATTGTCAAGTTCAAATCTCCAAATAAACCTGTTTTAGAGTGGAAGGGGGAAATTCTATTCCCAGCGGTCGTATTATCTCTTGTCTTAAGGTTTGTAAAATAATCTAAGAAGGGTGTCTGTATTACATAGTTAGGGTCAAAGATTTAAACTCCGAAAATCCTCCCACTGAGTTAGTCTCTGTAGTAAGGGAATATCCGGAGATCTTTCCAAATGATCTTCCTTGAATCCCTCTCGAATGGAAAATTGTTTTTGGTATTGACTTGCTACTCGATACCAATCCCATTTCAATTCCTCCTTATCAGATGGGCTAAATTGAAAGAGTTTAAGGCTCAACTCAAAGATTTACAAGATAAATACTTCATTAGACCTAGTATTTCTCAATGGGGTTTCTATATTCTATGACCCATTATTGTTCATTTTGTAGTGTTATCTGCTGGTGCCTCGTGAGAAAATGTATAGAACGGATTCCAAGTCAGTATATGACTTGCTGGGACTGGGCAGATCGGTCACGTGGTCATTTGTTTAGTTTTTAGTTTAATGTGTGAGCTTTTAGATTTTTGGAGATTATGTACCTTGAACGATCATTTTTGATCAAAAGGTCAAGAAGATGAAGCGAATCTAATTCTTGACGATTCCATCAGTTCCGGAAGGTCATTTTGTCTAGCAGCGATTGTCGTACATTGAACTCCCCCCCCCCCCCCAACCACCCCCCCCCCCCCCCTCCCCCCCCCCCCCCCCCCCCCCCCCCCCCCCATGTTTTCAGGGTGTGTTGGTGTGATTAGGTTTGTTTTAACTTTAAGTTAAAGGACTAAGTTTGACTTTAGGTCAACATTCGAGTAAACGAGCTCGGATGAGAATTTAGTCAGTGCGGGTTAGCCCGGAAGTCGAGTTTACCTTCTTTCGGGTTTTGCAGGTTGTGTAATATTTTATCAGAGCCCTTTGTGGTTTTTGACTTAAAAATGGCCAATGGAAGTGGGACCCACTTTTTCGAGATGGGACATGTGATGAAAATTTCGACTGCGCCTTGATGTGTCGGAATGCGACTTTGGGAAGGGTAGCAGATCTGTTTTATTTTTCTCAGTTCGAATGGATTCCGGAGCCCACCCGTCGGAGACTTAAAGAGAGTAGGCAAAGCTGAACTCTGGTGGAACCCTTTAGCGACCACAAATTGGGGTTTATTGACCAGAATTTTTGGTTTATTTAGCGCCAGTTCCGTCCTTATAAAAACCTAATTTTCAGCCTTTGGTCTTACTTTAAATTTCAGAATTTTGAGATATACAACTCCAAAGGGGTGATTTCACAGGCTAAGTTGTGAGATTTTCTAGGGAAACGCATTGGTGAGCTTGGAATCTGATTTGGGGAACTGCTTTGAGGTTTTTGAGGTAATTTTGTGTTTTTTTTTAAATGTGCCATAGCTCATTTTCGAGCTCAACTTTGAGAAATTTTAGAAGTGATTTATTAGCAAATTTTATAGTCCGAATCTAGTGATTTAAAAGAGCCTATTATGGTGGGGTTTTTCATGAGTACCGTCGTCGGTGTGATTGGTTTTGGCTGTTGGACCTTAATGTTTTGTCATAAAATCTTTGTAGTTGTAGTAGCTGCTGCCATTATTGCTTGATTTTAGCTTAGATTTTGTGTTTTTTTTGTGAATGTTTCAGGTGGGAGTGTTCGTGAGTGCCGAGGTGGTTCCTTATGGTACACAAGTTCCGAGAGTATTTAGGACTTTATTTGGGAGTTAATTTGGTTTTCTCAAAGGGATCCCCATCTTTTTCCATTTTGACCGCGGAAATTGACCTGTCATTCCGTTTCTTGCGATTTTCGTGTTTAAATGACATAATAACATCGTGACTCTATTTTGATAGTTGTTATCAACTTCGAGGATTTTAGAAAATAAAAGATCTCGGAAAGTGAAGTTTGGAGCGCGCGTGATCTGCGTTCAGGAGAATGCGGTTTTCTCTTATTAGATTGAACTCGAACATGTGGAATTTTTGGTTTTTGTTTTTTTGCATGTTGATTTAGTGGGGGATTTGGGTGGGGTAGTTTTGGATCATGCCCATAGGTGTTAAAATCATATTTTTAGCGTTCTTAGATATTCAGGTAATTGTGAGCAGGTTATTGTGATTAATTGACCTCTTGCCTATATGGATTAATTGTATGTTTGGAATAACTGCTTATCAGACAGTTTGTGGGCCATATAGTGTAGGTTTGACTAGGGTTTTCCTTATTAAATGCATGATTCAAAGTCGTAGGACTTGTTTTAGCCACGACGTTGCTCGCCGCTTGAAATCCTGTAGACTGAGGTAGCAGGCTTGAGTCTGATAGTTTAGTATTAGGCCAGACGATGAGCTCTCTCCAGCGCTTAGTACTCTTATTTTCTTAGATGTTACGGGCTTCTCGAGTTACATAAAGTGACAATAAATTCCGCTCCGTGATTCAAAGTTGAGTTTCGAGTAGCTTTAGAATTACATGTGATTTAGCTATGTCTGGATGGTGTGTTCAATAGGGATATGATTATGGGTAATAAAGAACTCTTCAGCAGCTATATCAAAACATCTTTGTCGGGTATCCAGATTTAAAAGGTCAGGACTTATACCATACACATAATTATGTAGAAAGCATGGTTAGAGGTACGGTCTTCTAATGTATGTAGAGCATCCGGTTAGAGGTACGGTCTCAAGTATGTCGAGTATCGGTTGGGGGTCCGGCCTCAGTTATTTTATTTTGCCAATTGGCTACTTGTGTAATTCTGGTAAGGTTGGTTCCAAGGCCCGACCTCCGTACCGTCAGTTTCTACTGTGGGTTTTGGTTTTTGTTCTTTGGCTAGAGTTTATCTCTTGATAGTTTTTTGATTTGTATTTTGTGGTACTCGTAGGCTTATGGGGTCCGTTCGGGTTTTTATTTAAACCTTGCGCACGAGTAAGCTTCTGGGCTTATGTAGGGTCCAGTTAGGTGTAGTTAGCGTATTTACATTAATTTAGTTAATAGTTATACACTCGGTGCATGTGTTCACTTGAGTTTCCGTTCTTAACCTCTAGTTTGTGATTACGTCTTTCGTATTGGCTTTTACTTTTCGAGTTCAGTCGGCCTATGATTGCCTACTGGTTACCTGTTATTTGGTACTCATGCTACGCTCTGCATCTATTTTTCGTTGATGCAAGGTCCGAGAACAAGTAGTCAGGTTGATAGGTTTGTGAGGAATTTTGGTCTGAGATAGGTGGTGGCACCAAACGTTTTGTACTATTTCAGTCTCCACTGTGTAGATAAAGACTTGTTTTTACTTTCAGGACAGTCTAGTTTCGGTGAGGTCCACTGTTGGGACTTGTACTCTTTTATTTGGTAGCTATGTAATAGTGACTCCAGGCCGTTAGAAGGGTTCTTTATTTATTTATGTTTTGGTTGCTTATGTTGTTATAGTTAATTGTTCTCTAGTCTTGTTAGTTTCTACCCTCATTACCTATTACGTGTTGTTTTGGGTGTGGTTTTGTCTTACATACTGGTGGGTTTTATAGTAGTGTGACTTCATGGCTAGAGAATGGGTCATGACAAGTTGGGATCAGATGCCTGTTCAAGGTACTCACGTTTACAGAGCTAAACATCTAGTAGAAGCTGCGGATCGGTGCGGAGACGGTCAGTAACTTATCTTAGGGGTACATGATGTATTTAGGAAAATACCATTTTATTTCAATCGTGCTCATTGTGTCTGGTTCGTTTCTTAAAAATCTAAGTTTGTTTCACACTATTACAGGATGGGCTGACACGCGGGCGGTGCGTTCGGAAGATGCACCCGGGGAGACTCAGCTTGGGGTAGGACGTCGAACCCGAGGTTGAGGTAGGCCGCAGCAACCGACTAGGGATAGGGAGGAGGAGATCAGTGCAGCGCAATGTACCGTCACAGCAGTGGGGCTGGGGCCAGGCCTAGCCACCACCCGCACCAAGTGCAGCACCTGATATTCATTCCCTCTTGGACTCAATATTAGCAGCCAATTTGGGTAGGCGGACACGGGCACCAGGCACCAGCAGTACAGCACCCGCGCTGCAAGATCAGCCGCCACAAGTTTATGTGGCCGCCCACCAGACTGCGAGGTTAGAGGAGATGCCATACGGGATCAGAAGATGCTTGGGGTGGTGGTTCAGAGGTTTGGCAAGGCCTATATTCTCAGGGGAGATGGAGAGGACGCTCACGAGTTTCCAGCTCACTTTGACAGGAGCAGTATAGTCATTAGGCCTTTTAGAGTCGAGAGGAGCTGGAACTTTACCGCATATCAGTTCCGTGGGCCATCCAGGCAGTGGTTGGAGCATGTATACGAGAGTCTAGGCTGTTGGATCTCCTCCAGATTTGGAGTGAGTTCTTCAGAGGCTTTCTTGGAACCGTTATGCCACGGAGCGTAGAGATAGGCTCGTGATCAGTTTCTAGATGGAGCAGGGACTATGACCCGTTTTCAAAGTATGAGGCGAGGTTCCATGAGTTGTGTGCCATTGCTACTATGATCCTGCCCACAGAGGGAGAGAGAGTTGCGTTTTGAATGTGGGTTGAGGGATACCGATGAGGGTTGACACAGAGCCAGATGTGTTTAGCTTGGCCGTTTGTTTTCTTGATTGTGGTTCGATCATGCTCGATCCAAGAGCCATATTCATCGGAGGCACAAGGGGGAAGCGAATAAGAGGACACGCTACCAGGGCATGGTGCGATAGAGAGTCGAGATAGCGGGAGGGGACTCATATGATAGGGCCACGTCAGAAGGTTCCAGCAGGGTAGAACAGTAGTCTGTCAGGCGGCATTACATGTTTCTGAGGGAGGCCAATATCAACAGATGGTATAGTACAGGCCAGAATCCAAGGGGATCAGATTTCTTCTTAATGCCGCGGTCAGTTACAAGGGCGTTCAACTTCGGGATAGATATGGTGGTGATCTTGACCATTGGTCAGAGGAATGCCCCCGGTGAGGTAGGGGGGCATTGTACCAACTCCACCTACTTCTAAACAAGTTTCAGCCGTGCTGTCTTCGGCTAGAGGAGGGAGGGGATGACCAGATTCAGGACCACTACAGAGTTCGACAAGGTTACTAGCCGTGGAAGTTCGGGGCGGCAGGTAAGGTGGTTAGACGGTGCACCAGGTAGAGGTGCTCAGGGCCATTTCTAGCAGCCCCGATAAGGGCGGCGGTTTGAGGAATCTAACGATGTAATCTCAGGTACGATATTCTTATTCCATCAGCCTGACTACAGTATTATTTGACCAGGGTCCAAACTTCTCGTATTTATCTATTTATTTTGCTCCCCGAGTTGGGTATGAGGTCAGAGTCTTTGGGCATAGAGGTTCATGGTTCGACCCCGGTAGGTGCGTTGCTTAGTAGTGGATCAAGTATTGCGATCTTGCTTAGTGGACTATCTCGGGTTATGATACTAGCGATGATCTAATTATGCTAGATTGATTGACTTTGATGTTGATTTTGGGGCATGGACTGGTATCTCCATATCAGGTTAGTCTTGGTTGATATGCCAAGATTGTTACTTTATCCATGCCTGGTGTTCACCCAGTAATTGTGGGCCGGATGCTTATAGTCACACAACAGACGTGGATAATCTCTTTTATTCGAGATAGGCGGTGGTTGCTTCTGGTGTTTAGCATATTTGACCACATAGAGATGTGAGTGGGAGGGCCTCAGTTTACGCAGTTTCTATGGTTTTAGAGAGTAGAAACTTTGTTCCCTACAAATATTACCGGGTCCTAACCCTAGAGCGTGACATTGTATTTTGCTATAGATTTGGAGCCTCGGCACCCGTCCTATTTCTATTAGCCTTTACAGATGGCTACTTGTAGAGCTCAGAGAGATCAGTGTTCAGTTAAAGGACCTCTTTAGAAAAGGGGCGTTCATTCGTCCGAGGTTTGTGTCGCCCTTGGGGTGTGCTCTGTTCTATTTGTGAAAAAAAGAACGATGGGATTTGAGGATGGGCATTGACTACAGGAAGACTGAACAAACGTGACGTTGAAGAACTGTTACCCTATGCCTCGTATAAGATGATTTGTTTGATCATCTTCAGGGTTGGCCGCTGTATTTTCGAAGATTTATTTGAGGTCCGGGTACAATAAATGAGGATTCGAGCAACAAACATCACCTAAGACTAATTTAGATCTCGTTACGAACCATTTATGAGTTCTTCTGATGTTTTTGGGTTGACTAATGCCCCAGACGCCGCCGTCTATCCGTTATGGACTTTGGATGGACACGTGTGTTCATGCCATACTTGTTCATTTGTTATCATCTTACATTGATGAAATATTGGTATACTCGCGGAACCGGAGATGAGACTCAAGCAGCATTGAGGTCTAGTGCTCAAGACTTTGAGAGATAACAGCTTATGCCAAGTCTCAAAGTGCGCGTATTGTCTTGCATCTGTAGCATTCTTGGGGCAAGCTTGGTGTCCAAAGGGTAATAATAGGGTAGAACCGACGAAGATTGAAGCCGATTTGTGATGGGAACAGAACCCACTTATGTTACTGAGGTTAGTACAGCTTTGTCGGGTTAGCGGAGGTTACTACAGGAGTTTCGGAGGCTTTCTACGATTGCAACTCTTTGGACTCGGTTTACTCGCCACCGGATCTTCCTTTTGGTGGTCGGCGGAGTGTTGAGATGAGCTTCTGAAGATACACAAAGAGTTGCTTACTAGCGCTCCCATATGACTCTTCCGATATTGAGGGCGAGTGTTACGCTTTATGGTGATGCGTCTTGTGTTGGTGTAGGTTGTGTATTGAAATGCAGCAGGGCCGGGTTATTGTGTGAGGTTGTAGAGGGCAGCTTAAGGTCCATGAGCGGCAAATACCACCCCATAACTTTTAGTTGGGATAGCGGTGGTAGTTTTCCACCCTTATACCTTTGGAGGCACTACTTGTATGGCGGTTTTTCTATGTGAGAATCTATACTGACCACAAGAGGTCTCGGTAGACTCATGCAGCCAGAGGACATTAAATTCGACTGCAGGCGTCGGGGGAAATTGGCTACCTGAAGGATATGTCTCTCCAGTATCTATCATTCGGAAGCAAAACGGTTAGCAGACGCCTTGAAACTGAAAAGACGGTGATTATGGGTAGTCTAGCCTTCTTTTCTGAAGGTTTGACAAGAACCTGGCTTTGGACAGGTAGTTTTTAGCCAATGCATGGTTCGATTAGATATCTTAGATTATAGACGTGCGTGGATTATGGGGAGTTCAGTCTTCTTTGTATGAAGGATCCGTGGTTGTTAGTTGAGAATACGGCCCTGGGTCCCTTAGAGGACCGAGGTGTTTTAGTGTTAAGGGGTAATGGAGATCAGGTACTTAGATCTATGGAGTGTTGTAAATTCGAAGGTAGTATTGGTCACGAGAGTTGGAGATTGAGGTACAGGTTGATACTTTCTGAGGCTCTGAGTCTAGATTTCTATCCATCCGGGGTACCGCGGGAGATGTATCATAATTTAGAGACAAACATACTGGTGGAGTGGAATGAGACGAGGATATTGCTGACTGGTTTCTCATTGCTTGTGATGCCAGCAGGTAAAGGGATGGAGGCATTTGAGGCCTGGTGGTGAAATTCAGGGATTACCCATTCCGGAGTGGATGGAATTAAGTTGTGACCGCTTTTACTATGGATTTCTGTGGCTGGTCTTTTACCGAGGAATTCTAGAGGAGTGATAGTATTCGAGTCCTCTTGATCGAAGTTGACCAAGTCAGAACATTTCTTTCCTTTTCAAATTTCATTTAGTGACGTAGAGGTTGCTCGTATATCTACATGCGGGAGGTTGTTGACTTATGGGGTAACAGTGTTATGTATATGCAGATCGGCGGTTCTAATTACGTCTAGCTTTTGGAGGAACCTTCAGGATGAGTTGAACACGGGTTGACCGTGAGCACAAGCTTCCACCCGCAGAATGATGGACAGTACGAGAGCACTATTCAGGTCCTTGAGGACATGCCAACGGGATAGATGTTTTGGAGTTGGTGGTATGCATGGGACAGTTCGTGCTTTGGCGGAATTTGCATCTAAACCAGTACCACTCCTATCATTTTCATATGGCCCCGTTTGAGGCCGTGTATGTAGTGTTGTCCTCTCCAGTGGGCGGTAGAGTCTACAGAAGCCTAGACACGAGGTTACAGATTTGATTCAGGAGGCTTTGAGCAGTGGAGTCGATAGGATCGACTCAAGACAGCTCAGAGTAGCACAGGTATGCGAATCGAAGGCGTCGACTTTAAGATTCTCTGTTTGGGATTGGGTTATTTCTCCGTGGGTCGCCCAGAAGGGTGTGATGAGAATTTAGGAGGCGGGGTAAGCTTAGACACCCCAGGTACATTGGGCTTGTGAGATACTTCAGACAGTTGGGGGAGGTTGCTTGGAGTTGGCCCACCTATAGGATTTTCAGCCATCCATCCAGTTGTCCATGTATCGATGCTATGCCGATATATTCCAGATGGAGGCCAATGTGCTCCAGTATGATGCGATTGAGTTGGATGATCATTGAATTTGTAGAAGAGAGTTGCCATACTAGCCCGAGAGTGAAGGAAATGTGCTCGAGAGACATTCCTATTGTTAAGGTACGTTTGGAGGCACGTTCGTAGAGGAGGCTACCTAGGGAGACCGAGCAAGAGATGCCGGGTTGTGAGAGCAGTTTCACCACCGGCTTGTTTGGGAGCCTTCAGGTACTTCTGACCCTTACTTTCGCGGACGAAAATTCTTTTTAGTAGTGGATATTGTAATTGACCCTTCTTGTAATGTTTAGTATTTTATCTTCTCGGCATGTTTAGGCATTCCTCTAGTGATTCCAAGACATTTATGACTTGATGGGAATGTAAGATCGTGTCACCTGGTTTATTCGTTTGGTATGTGTGAGCTTTAGTATTTTTGGAGTGTATGACCTTGCATGTATTTTTTGATCACAAGTTCAAGAAGATGACATAAGAATCCAATTTCTGGACGATTCCATCAATTCCTGAAGCGTATTTTAGTCTAGAAGGCATTGTCGGACATGAATTCAAAGTTTTCAGTGTGAGTGGTGTCGTAGGAGTTTTAATTTAAGTTTAAGGCTAAGTGTGACTTTAGTCAACATCTAAGTAAAGCGCTTTGGATGAGAATTTCGTTTTCAGAGCGGGTGGTTGGTTAGCTTGAAATGTAGAGTGTGGTCTAGTTTGACCTTCTTTGGGTTTCGTTTTGAGGTTTTTATATTTTCGAGCCCTTTTGTGGTTTTTGATTAAGAATGGCCAATGGAAGTGGGACCCAATTTATCGAGATGACCTGTGATGAAAAATTTTGACTGCGCCTTTGACGTACGGAATGTCGATTGTAGGTCTTAGGGTAGAATATTATTTTTTTATATCAGGTTTGAATGTTATTCCGAGCACCGTGGAGACTTAAAGAAAGTAGGCAAAGCATGAAATCTTAGTTGCAGCCCTTCGCGATCAGAAATTGGGGTTGTACGACGATTTTTTGGTATTTTTTAACGACCACTCATCCTGGATAAAAACCCAATTTTTCGCCTTTGGTATTACTTTTAAACGATATGTTTGAGCTATACAACTCAAAATGGACGATTCAAAAGGCTCTAAGTTGGTGAGATTTTTCGAGGCAAAGCCCTTGGTGAGCTTGTGGAATCTGATTTGGGGACCTGATTAGGTAAATGTTGTGTTGTTTTAAATGCGTGCCATCAGCTCATTTTCACGAGCTCACTTTTGGGAAATTTAAAAGGTGATTCTTGGCCATTTATTTTAGATCCAACTCTAGTGATTCAAGAGCATCTATGTGGGTTTTTTCAGATTATCGTCGTCGGTGTGATTGGTTTTGCTTATGGACCTTCATATTTGGGTAAAATTTGTCCAAGTAAGATGCTTGTTGCACATGTTTCTGATTTTACTAGATTGGGTTTTTTGGTTGCCTGTTCATGTTGGGACTGTCTTGCGTCCGGAATTGTGTTCAATTATGGTAAACAAGTTCCGAGTGTTATTTAGGACTTTTATTTGGGGTTAATTCTGGAGTCTCAATGCGCGATCATATTTTTCCATTTTGACCGACGAATGTGACCGTCTCGTTTCATGTGATTTTAGTGTTAAGACCGTACTAACGAGTGACTCTATTTCTGATAGTGTTTCATCGTTGTCGAGGCCTTTAGAAAGTAACATCCGGGAAAATTTTGGAGTACGCGTGATCTGCGTTTAGGTGCGAAGGGGGGTGCGGTTTCTCTTCTTAAAACAATTGAACGCGAGCATTTGAATGCATTTATTAGTTCGGTCCTTTTTAGAATTAATCGGGTACATTGTGAGCATGTTTATTGTTATAATTGACCTTCTTTTGTTATATGAATTACTGTAAGTTTGAATACGGGTTATCATAAGTCCCTTTGGACCTTATGTTAGGTTTGACTAGGGTTTTCCCTTAGAATGCATGATTCAAAGTCGATAGGACTTATTTGACCCGAGTGCTCAGGCCCTGGCTTAATCCTTGTAGATTTGTAGCAAGACGGTTGTCTGATAGTTAGTACTCAACCCTCAACAGACATAGCTCGCTCACACGCGATTGTTACTCTTTTTCGTTCCTTTCGATGTTACAAGCTTCTCAGATTACATCATGACATAAATTCCGCTCCGTGATTCAAAGTTGTTTTTCGATTGGGCTGTTAAAAAGAACATACCTTGATTAGCTAAGTCTGGATGGTGTTTCCACGGGTATATATGATTCGGTGCTATAGACAAGACTCTTTCAGCGTCTATATAAAATCTCATCGTTGTCGGTATCCGGATTTAAGGTTCGCCTCGACCATCAACCTACTTTGAAGAGCATCCGTTGAGAGGTCCGTCTGTCTCAAGTATTAGAGCATCCGGTTAGAGGTCCGCCTAATTATTTAATATTTTGCGATTTGCTACTTGTGTAATTCTGGTGGCGTCTAGTTCCCAGGCCCGCCCTCGTAAGACATCATATTCTAAAATTTTTGGTTCGGTGGTTCTTTTTTTTGGCCTCATAGTTTCTATTCTCCTTAAGAGTTATAGTTCTTTTGTGTTACTCATCGGGCTTAATGGGGGTCTGTTATCGGGTTTTTATTTAACTTGCGCACTAGTGTACTTGGTCTTCATGATTGGTCCAGTTAGTGTAGTTCTTATTTATATAATTTAGTTTCAGATCTTTATACACTCTTGTGCATTATTGGTGTTACTTAGCTTTCTGTTCGTAGCTCTAGTTTTGTGATTCAGTCTTTTCGTAGTGCTTTAACTTTTCGAGTTCAGTCGGCCTATGATGCCTATGGTACCTGTTATTTGGTACTCATGCTAGCCTCGCATCTATTTTCTTGATGCAGGTCCGACCACCAGTATGTCCGCGTTTGCGTCGAGTTTGGAGCATCTGTTCTGGAGACAGGGTAGCACCCAACTTTGGTAACTATTCAGTCCTCCAACTGTTTAATAAAAAACTTGTCTTTTACTTTTCGAGACAATCTAGTTTCGGTGGTGCACTATTGGGACTTGTGGTACCGTTTTGTTGTAGCTCGGTATTAGTGACTTCCATCTCTGGACGGGATCCTTATTGTAATTTATGTTTTTGGGTTTGCTTATTTTTTATAAGTATAATTGCTTTGTCTTGGTTAGTGTTTCTAGTCTACCCTCACATCCTATTACTGTTGTTTTGTGGTGGTGGGTTTGGCTTACCTACTGGTGGGTTATAATATAGAAGGTGCCGTTCATGGCTCTAGAAATTGGGTCATGACAACTGTATTGTTTGTACAGAAGAAGGATGGATCCCTTAGAATGTTGCATAATTATCGCCAACTCATAATAACTATTAAGAACCTATCCTTTCTCTGGATTGAGGACTTATTATGATCAACTCCAAGGGGGGCCAGCTTAACTTTTCCTAAGATTGACTTTAGATTAGGTATCAACCAACTTAGGTAGAGGTGATGAATGTAACAAAAAGACGACTATTCAGACTAAATATGGGTCACTATGAGTTCTTAGTTAATTTCCTTTTGTCTGGACTAATTCACCGGCGTCTTTAGGATCCTCATGAATAGGGTGTTTTGAGTTACCTAAAATTTGTTTGTCTGTCTTCAATTGATGACATGTTTTGGTATATTCAATAAAAGAGTAAAACACAATGAGCATCAGTTGAAGGTGGTATTACAAGTGCTTGAGTATAACCAACTATTTGCCAAGTATATGCACATATGTGAGGTTTTTTTTGAGGTGGGTGTGGTTTCTTGTCATATTCTCTCTAGTGAGGGAGTTGAAAGGTTGATCACGGAAAACCGAAGTGGTGAAAAATTGGCCTAGACCACAAATTAGGAGTTTCTTCTCTTGGGTCGAGCTGACTATTATGCTATCACATTTGTGGGATGTTTGGCTCAATTTCAAATATCCTGACTAATTTGAACCGAAAAGAATTGAAGTTTGAAAGTGTCGGGATGCATGTGAAACAAACTTTTCAATCTTAAAAAGATAGGCTTACTCCGCTACGGTGTTTTACCTACCGAGGGTTCCAGGGCTTCGTTGTGTATTGTGAATGCATCCTGAATGGGCATAGGGTTGGTTTCTTATGCAACCAATGGGAAAAAAGTAGCCTATGCTCTAGAAAACTCAAGGTACATGAGAAGAACTGAATCCAACTATGAGTATGTTGCAGCCGTGTATTATTCCCCTTGAAAAATATGAGCATTACTTTTATGGGATCCATGTTGATTATTTATACTGACTAGAAATCTTCAATTATGTGTTTACTCAAGAAGTTGAATCTCCGATGAAGAAGTGTTTGGAATTACGGAGAAGATTACGACATGGAGTGTTTCGCTCAATACCGGCAAGGCCATGGGTTGCGTATGCTCTAAGTCGTAATACCATGGGTAATTGTGTCACTGGTCGAAGAGAACAATAATGGCATCGTGAAACTGTTTCATAAGTTTCTAGATTCGGGTGTTAGAATGAAATATTTTCAATTGGTAGTGTTTTATGGTCCAATCATAAGTCCCGAGCAGCTCGGTGGGGTTGAGGTAAAGTCCTAAACAATATCCCTTCATCAATCAGTAATATGGTAAAAGGGTTGGTTATTGGTAAACACAACGAGTCATTTCCCCTTACGGGAGTGTCTTAATGTACAAAAAGGTTTTGTGGTTCCCACAGTAACTGGCTTTAGGGACCGGATTCTTAAGAAAGCCATGGATATTTGTACCCCATCCTTTTGGGTTCGACAAAAAATTTACCTGGAACTTAAGGGAAGTTGTTTTTGGTCGAACGAATGAATACGGACATACAGAAATTTTTGCCAAATGTCCCAAATTGTAACAATTGAAAAACGAACACCAAAAGTTGGGTTTCCATCAGAAATCCAGTTGCAATTGGAAGTATGAAGACTTAATATGGATTTTGTGTTATGGAGGGTTGCCTCGCTAAACACAAGCAATCTGGTCTTCATATGGGGGGTTTGTGGATTAGGTTCACCCAAACCACATATTTTATCTTGTCAGTCTACTTACTTGTAGAGAGTTATGCATGATCGTCATAGATGAGTTGTGTGTCGCCACTGGTATTCCGTTAATCCATCACTTCAGATAGGGGTTGAATAATTCACATCTTTGGTTTAGAGTCATTTCCAAGAATGGTCTGTACCCTGGTGAAGCTAAGCACTGCTATTCATCCCCAAACGGATGATCAATTGGAGAGTACTATTCGAACACTTGAGAATATGCTTAGATTGTATCATTGATTTTAAGGGAAATAGGGATAATCACTTGCCTTTGTTGGAGTTTGCTTACAACAATAGCTACCATTCATTTATATGTATGGATCCTTATGTAACCTTATATGTTAGGAGATGGAGAACCCCAATTGGATTGTCTGAAGTGGGTGAGTCCTTACTTTTGGGTCCCCTAGAGTACTGATTGCGAACCAACGCCGATCATTCATGGGATTCATGATGGTGTTTCTTTGAAAGGTGTGGCCTTGGGTTCATTATGGTAGAGAACTGATTCAGCTATAGCTCAAGATGCTTGATTGAGACTACGTGGACTTTGACCTTATTGAATATATGGATACTTTCCATCCTCATTTCTTTCCAAATTCTCACAATTGGAATCTAACCTCTCATCAATTTCTGCAATCATATCGCAATTGGCGCCATGAGTCACCCTAACATCCTTAGGGCATATTTTCTATTTTGATATGAAAGATACGTCCAACTCGATCGTTTTGGTTCCAAAGTTGGTTCCATTGTAAATTTCTTTGGCATTGTATTCCCCCCTGTCATACTTATCCCTCTCGGATTTTTTAATTGCCAAAGGTCCAAACCTTGGACGCCAATTAATCATTTGGATCCTTGGTACTTTGGGTTCAATAAACCCCCTTGTATCATTCGCTTTCTAGTTCTCTTCTAATACTATCCCACCCCACCGATGTGAATTCTCATTAAAATATTCACCAAATTCATCTTCTCTGCCCCTCCAGTCACATGTTTTAGGCACGCAACACTAGAACAATTCTCAGTTTGCTACATCTCTCGCGAATCTATATACGTCGTAGCTTGTTTGTAGCTTGAACGACAAGGTCTTTATCCAGTTGTCGACTTTTCTATGTCCCAGCTTTGTATTTGCGAGATATCGTAATATTTTCTCAGTGATATCTGCCCACGAAACCATTTCACCATACAAAAACCATCCCATAATAGTAATCACACATGATCGTATTGTAGGCATCCTTCCCCCGATAGAATTACCTCCCTTCACCTTCACCGACCATCACAATATGGTGATTTTGGGAACCCTCTCAAGAAATCATTGAACCTTTTCAAGAACTACTCCCCACTCTTCAAAGTTCCTCTACAAAGTTGTTGATTTCTTTCTCCTTCTTTTTTCAGCTTCTTAAACGCAAGATTCGCTACAAAAGTTTTATGAGCTTGTCTTCTTTGTTCAGCTTGGTGGAAATAGGTGATCTTGCCTATAAATGCGTCTATCAAGCTTATTAATGTTAGAATCGAGTTGTAGGGAGCTCTTGAACCATATGAAGCATCTTGGTCATGGTAGAGGGAACACCATCAGCCCTTATGACATTCCACTCCCTAATCACTCAACCTTGCAACTTTTTATCGACTTAGTTCAGCTTAGAGCTATGTGGCATATGAATCATTTGTTGGGAACCCCGCAAATACCCTATTATTTGGTAAGCAATATGCATTAAGCTACTTGTCATCACAAATGTGGGCCCTGGAGGTAGAGGTGGAGGTAATTGGTCCATGAGACTCACGATATTTTATTGTTGACCGCCTGCACATTTTTCATTAAAAAAAAAACACATGCTCCTACAGGGTCTTGGGGCTTTAGTGCTTCTCCTAATTTGCTATAACGTTGGACCTATTTATTCTCATTAACTTCCCATGGAGGAGGCAGCCCTGCTCCATCACCTAATCCTCCTCTTATAGGAACAATAAGGACTCCTTGATTATTCATTATATGCAAGGTACTACCCAATTCCGAATTGTAAGAAGTGAGGGGTTCGCATATGCTACTTGTACTTGGCAACTATAATAAGAATAGGAGAGAGAAAAAGGCAAGACAAAAATAAAACTATGAAATATTTTACTAAATTTTAATAATGTAAATAAAATTAATCTAAAATCCTTATTTCTCGGTAGCGGCACCAAAAAATTATAATCTCAAATTACACATCCTAAAGAAGCATAAGCAATCGTTATCTGGTAAAGAACTCAACTAGTAGGTTGGGGTCGATCCCATGAGTACTATGATTTACACTTAAATTTAACCCAAAATTATACTCATGTAGTCAAGGTATTTCCGAAACAAGTAAGTAAAAATGGAGTTTTGTGAAACAAATTCTTAAGATTATTTAATTATCAGGTAAACAAGAACTAACTTTTGTTGTAATCAAGATAACAAAGTAACTAGGTTGTTATCAAGATGTGAAATTTACTAGAGGATATGTGCTCCCCACAAGCTCATAATGCGGTATTCCTAGTAATAACAATATCTTCCTAGTGCATAACATGCAAAGTAATAAGTTATGCATCTTTAAATCCTTGGTCTTGCATTTAAAGAATTTCACCCCGTACCTTGGTCCGGCTATGTGTGTCTAATTTTTTTAACACTTATTCATTACCTTATATTAAACATCGCATTGATTTATGGCTTAGTTTTAACCCTTGCACCAATCGACACTGGACTATGAGGTTGTACAAAACTAAATATATGTTGATAATTATTTTCTTATTAACTACCTGATTTGCCCGACAAGTAGCAATAAGACGAGTTTTAACATTTGCTACTGCTAAAAGGACTTCTAAGAGAAATAATTATCGATGGATTAAAATCACTATTCAAAGGTTACTTAATTACTATTCATACATTATTAATGGCTCATCGTTCCCACAACTCTAGTCTTGGAGTTTTTTTTACCTATGATCACAAGAACGCAATTCATTATTTTAGATGAAAGAATTATGAACTTATATAATAAGAATAATAACCCCAAAACTTAAACACGAATATCAACACTAAAATCTTTATATTCAACTTAAGTAATCAATAGTTGCTAATTTTTCCAAGTATTAATCTCCAAAGTCTCAAACTAGAACTATAACAGTGGCAGCCAACCCCATAAACGAGGTTTACATACACTATTTCTAGAAAAAAAATTCCTAATTAAAAAGTAAAAAAAACTAGGAAAGTTTGTTTAGGAATGCGTCTTCAATTCACGTGACTGACATATGGACAATCAATGGATCCATGGTCCGTAAGTTCCTTCCTTCCACTAGTACATAAAAAATATTTAAGCATTCAAAATCTACCCTTTCCAAATCAAACAATGGACCACCATCACGGTCTATCAATGCCTCTCCATGACTCCATACATCGAATCTTCATAAATCAGGTACTGGAACCCTCACAATCCATTCTACGATTTGCCAGTATTGTATGTCAATTGATCAATAGACCGTCAATGCTCGTCGTGGTTTCATACTTGGCCAGATTTCCCTTATTTCATCTAATACATGTGCTTCCCATCTACGATACCCATCGATGGGGCGTCAATGGATCTATGATCTATTGATTGCCTCCATGAATGCACTTTCTGCACTATTTAAGCTGTCTGTATTTTCGCACCTAAACATCTTTCCTCAGAAACATGATCCAAAACTATCCACATCAATACAAAAAGGCTCAGATACATATAATTCATAAGGGAAATGCACTAGACATCATGCTAACTCATGGTATATAAGAGACTGAATGTTTTTGGGAGACTGGGATTTACACACTTTGGAACAGTGTCGGGTCAATAACAGATTTCTCGATCTCCAATTTAGCAGATTCAGTGGTGATTTTTCATTCTCCGAGGACAACAGTCATGAGTTTCATTTCAGCCTTTAGTCATTTAGTTTTAGTTTTTGCTAGATTTAGATGGGCTTGTTCCAGTATTTCTAGTGTAGTTTAGAGGCTATATTAAGACATAGTTAGATTCAACTTAGTATTTAGTTAATATTTCTTTTCTATTAAAATCATTGTTTTAAAATATCTCAGTTATAGAATATGGGTATTCCCCATCTTTTCATTTTAACTATGATTTAGCTTCCACAACAGTTTATTATCTTTAGTATGCTCATGATCATGCCTGCACGGTTAGCTTGGGATCATTTGTGGTCCTAGGTTCCTGTTCGTGTCTCGCGGGTAGCTCGGGGCATGACAAAACTTTTTATCAGTGCACTAGGTTCAAGAGTCCTATGATGTTTGAATAAACCGCACTATCTTGAGTCTTTTTCATGGGTGTCAAGTGCACCACATCTAATTTTTGGGAGTATATAATGTGTTTTAGGAAATACTTCACTTTCTTGCTACTCTTATCATGCATAAGGTATGATGAAATTCCATTCTAACTTGACGTTGTGCGCTTAAGATCATTCCTTCTTGTAGAGCTTAGGTATAGAATTCTAATGCAATCTCAATTACCCACGCAGTTCCTCTCATATTAGCGAAGTAGTTGAAATGCAGAGTTTCCGAGCGCCAATCATCTTTGGCTCCGAGTATGACTAACCAGAACAATCAGTATGTTCTAGTTCCTACATAAAGAAATGAGACCGATTGTGGCATCCCCTAGTTTGTGATTTTGTTTTGATGATTCCCCTATGTTTTTTTAGGATTACAAGTTGGTAAGAGACCCCCACAGAAGTTTATTGGTGAGGTCAAAACCTATTTGTGTGATGTCAATATCTTTTGTTGAGATTGTCATCTTTACAACTCCAGGATGTTACTCATATTGTCACTCAGGGAAAACAACAGACATGACTTTTGTCTATTTTCACCTTGGTTATAGTAGTCCAAATCAGTATTAGTACAGAAACTCTCTCAGAACCCTTCTAAGTCTCTACTCCAGTCGGTGACCCAGTTATAGCTAGACAGGTATACAGAAATTGCACTGTCACAATCTCTTAGAAAGTCACCTCAGGAGATGTAGTACAGTTAGAAATTGTAGACTTTTATTTAATTATAAGCATGGATTTGTTAGATTCATGTTATGCGTCATCCAATTTAAGAACTAGAATTGTTCGATTTTAGTTTACTGACGAACCAATGTTAAAATAGAAGGGTAGTAGCTTAGCGCCTACAGGTCGATTTATTTCTTACCTTAATTTCAGAATGTTTATCTCAAAGGGTAATCTCTATCATCTAGATATTTCGCACAGGGGATGCACACACGCCATGACCGATGCATGCAGTCCTTGGCTGAAACTACATTTCATTAACCAATGTCGCTTGTTTGATGTGCACATGCTATGTGAAATACTTGCAAGAATTGGGTGATCTTGCCTTCCATTGGTTGATGTCTCTTACCCTAAGAGCACAAGCCATAGTAAAGGGTGCATGTCATTGGCCAACGTGGATGTCTCCTAGCCTATGAAAACAGGTAATACATGCATACCTTTGATAATAATGCATGTCGTTGATTGACTTTTCTTTCCAGTTTTGTGCAAACCAAGTTAGATGCATGAAGACCATGGTTCATGTTGCCTGTAATTTGTCAAAATCCCTAGATGATACATGTAGGCCACGATCGAAGTCAACCAATTAATTAGCACATGCCACATTTTGATATATACAAGCCCTGGCAGATACTACTTGTAATTAGTCGATGTAACCTTGGAAATGCGCGCAAGCTAGGACAGATATTGCCAAGTCGATGCGTACCCACACACAAAGTTGATGTGTGCAAGCCTTGTGTCTTGCTTCTTCCCATTGACTGATGTCTTTTAGTGGGGACTTGTTTTCACGAGGCAAGTAAGCCTAGACAGGGTAGTCTTCGTGATCACCTAGGTGTGTATTGAAGGAGGTGTATTCATTTCCTTCATGTCTTTCTTTTGTGAGTCTTAAATTAACCTTATCTTGTGAAACTCCTATGGAAATGAGTTCACTTCCTCTTTGCTTGACTTTGGGAGTTCACTATTATGGGATAAAATGAATTCACTGTATTATTTAAAAGGGTTCATTATAACATTTTGGATACTTCACTGTAAAATGGTTACTTTGTTAATAATTATGGAATTCCTTTCCTAAGTGTTAAATATTGATCTATACATTTGTTTTTTCTATATTCATGAATGTTTTATTCAATTGGAATGAAAATGTATTTATACTATAATGTCCCTTTTTGTATGTTTTTGAATATGTCATATTTAATTCATTATTTGTACTAACGCGATACTTTCTATACTCGACATTTATAGGTTTTGGAAGCAAGGTTGAAGTCTAGAAGGCAAAGATTGGGAAGAATCATTCATGACATAGTATGTCACCCTATATCCGAGGTCATAGTCCTATTTTCTTAGTATTTTATGTAAAGACTTATTAGTTATTTCCTTCAAATGTAAAGGGTCGTGTCCCTAAGGTATTATGTCGTGTTCTAATGTTGGTTGTGATGATGATATCTTCATAATATTTATGAAAGAATTCCTTTTTATATTAAATGTCATGATAAGATTTAATTCTTTACTACTTTTCATGTCTTATATAATGAACAATAGTTGAAGGGCTTGTACAAGACTCCAAAGGGTCAAGTACGACTTTTCCCAATCCAAGGGTTCCACTTAACTTCTAGAGGGTTATTCCATTTCGTGACATAATCCTGATGTATGAGCGCATATGCAAATGTTGTATTCTGGTCAATTTCCAAATGCGCACATTCCACTTCTTTTTGTGGAGGCCTTGGCTTGAAGTTTCATGACATTTACATGCCACGTTTGATTCATGGAGGAAAATTTGCTTATCAATGGAAAAGATCTATATGATGATGTACGCAAGATACAGACAATACTAGAAATCCACATCCGATGTCGGCACACCGATGTGTATAGGTTATGGACGAAGCTTCACTGATTTGTATAGGCTATAGACGATTCTTGTATGCGGAGCGATGTGTGAAGGCTACTAAAGATATTGTCATGATACGTTCAACGTTGGTAGAACGATGTCTTGAGGCTTCAGACAAGGTTGGAAGCCCATATCCAACATCGTCTTATGATTTAGTGCATCATAAAGGTGATTCGAGCATACTACCTCAGACATCGGCTTAGCATCGTGCCATACCAAAGGCAACGCGGACATGAAATGCTTTATGTTGGCATATCGTTGTGTGGGGACCAAGAGTCATTCGATCATTTTACGCCCGATAATGACTAAGAGATGTGTACAAACCATGTTTCATGAGGGAAGTCCACGTCCAACATCGAGTAAGCTATGTGAACATGACACGACTAATACGTGCAAGACTTGGTTGATGTTGTATGCCTTTGGTAGACGTTTCTTGCCAAATATGCACATGCCACATTCGTGCTAGCACGCCTTTGCTGATGTCGCATGATATTTGCTGACATCCCTTTCTAGATAGGCACATTCCATTTCAATGTGTGCAGGCGATGTTAGAGCTGCATGCCATTGGTTGACGTCAATTACAAGATGCACATATTCCACATCAGATGTGTTCTGGCCGTGGCTGAGGTTTTATGCATGGAAAAGGCGACTTGGGCATTTCACACCAAACAGAACTTAGAGATGTTAAGAGACCACGAGTGATGAGGGTAGTCCACTACTAAATCGAATAAGCGATGTGCACAGGCCACAACCAATACGGGTGGTCCACGAGCAATATCACCTTACCGTTGTTGCTTTTCGTTAGACGATGTCATTTTTTAAAACCACATAGTTCTTGGTTGATGGTGCATCTCGTTGACTGATGTCGATGTTGCCCAAATGATGTGCACACACCACGACACATGCATTCATGCCTTCACTTTTGATGCCTTTCGTTGGCCGACGTTGCTTGCCCAATTCAACATGAGACGTCTGATGCGTTGCCCACTTAGAGGATTAGACTTCATTTTTTCCAAATATTCTAACCGAACATGTATAACCAAATATGCATGTTTGAAGGTTTGTACATAGTATGACTTAATGGAGTAGACATCCTGTTTTCAACCATTTTTCTATTTTTATTTTTTTTCGATTATCAAAAAATGTGTAATTGATTAATAAAACATAGGAAAAAATACATAAAAATAACGCATAAAAATTTAAAAATAAATATAGTAACCTTAAATTCAATTATTTTAACAATTTCTTAAATGTTTTATTTTGTTCGATAAATCAAGAAAATTAGTAATCTATTAATAATTCTGAAACTGTTATAAAAGTAGATAAATAAACCCAAACTTCATAATAATATAGTTTACCTTAAATACCATCCCACAATTACAAAAATTTTTTTATTGTTATATTAGTTTGGTAAATCCCAAATTAGGTAATTCAATGAATAAAATATGAAAAATAGCTATAAAGTTAATCCACAAATAAAAAACTTATAGTAAACCTTTAAAATTATCTATCACATTTTAAAAAATTGATTTTTTTGTTTCCGTACATCCCTAAAAATAGGAATTCATTCCCATTGACAGAAATTTAAAAAACTTGCAAATCATAACACATTAACGCGAAAAATTCACAAATAAAATATATTAACATTAATCCAATCCCAATCCATCACTTTTTCAAATTTTTTTTACTTCTTTATTTAGCTAAAAGTAAATCTAAAAATAGGTAACACCATAAACAAATATGGGAAGTTTTTTTTTAAAAAATTTTAAACTACGCAAAAAATTAAAATTAAATATTACCCTAACACCAATTTAAACCAATTTTCATAATTTTTTTTTTAAAATTTTTACTTTGTACGATAAATCTCGAAAATTGGTAATTCATTAATAAAAATAGGAAAAATATAAAATTAACCCCAAATATTAACAAATAAATGTAGTATCCTTTAATTCAATAAATTCTTTTATTTAGTTTTGTCTGTTAAATCTTGAAAATGAGTAATTGGGTAATAAAAAAATAGAGTTGACATTAAAAAATAGAAAATTAATGCCAAATTTTTTTTAAAAAAACTTGTTGGACGTCGCTTGTCTAACTAATGCAACACATAAATGATGACGGTAGGCAAGTACAATGTAATCTGATCGAAGTGAGCAGGCCAAATGGATGAGCTTCATAAAACTTAAGGCACGCCTGACGTCGCCTGACCTCTGTGTGGTAGTCTAGAATATTAATGGGTTGATGGCCCATAATACAAGTCTGCAGATGAGATGTGCAGGCCTAAACAGACGATGCTGGCAGACACGTCAAACATCGACTGACCGATATGTGCAGGATAGAGACGATAGGTAAAGGCCACATTCGATGTGGCTGACTTTTGTGTGAAAGCCAAAGAGGATGTAGTCAAGCCATGTCAAATGTGGTTGACCATTGTGTGAATGCCAAGGCAAATTTCGGAGGGACGGCAAACCAACACGTCCCGACATACGATAAAACGTTATGTGCAAGTCCCTTAAAAGAAGAATTGTGGAAAAGTTCCAAGCGTGGCAAGTAAAGCTGACCGTTAAAAGGTCTTTCATTTCAAAAACAGCGATGATGTCGAGTAACTGTTGTTTGCAGGCTAAGGTAGATGCGAACATTCCACACCTGATGACGGTTAGACATTGTGCAAAAGACACAATATATTTGGGCATTCCATGACAAAATTTGGTTAAGCAATGTGTAGACGACCGCCGATGCAAGCTGCCCACATACGATGTCATCTAGCGGTTGTGTGCAGGCTAAGGGCGATGTTAGAAGGAAAAATTACCAATCTTTGAGTGATGTGAAAATGCCATGTCTGATGCGGAAGCCCATGACCAATGTTGCTTGGATAATGTTGCTTGTCGTTAGTTGATGTCATTTGTCTGAAGCCTACTAGGCTTGGATTATCCTATGTTCCGTTAGTCAACATTGTCATGGCTGATTCGTGCAGACATTGGTTTATATTTTCTTTTATTGGACAACGTTGCTTTCCCAAAGAGCACAAATTCTGGCTAAAACTATTTAACGTTGGACGATGTATATGTCGCCCAACCCATTCAAACACGCCATAAGCAACACGTGCACGACCTTGTAAATCTTACATTCCAGATGCAGACATGACCATTTCAATTGACTAGTGTGTGCAGGCAAAGGAGATGCGGGGAAGCAACTCCAAAACAGATACGAGTATCCCAAACTCGTTTATGACTAAGCAATGTGCTTAAGCCACGACCGATCTGGGCAATGCACAGTCAATGTCGGCTAAGCGACGTGCACAAGCCACAGTGGATGCGGGTGTCTCCTGGATGATGCTGGTTGTCATTGTCCACGTCAATTTACCCCCGAAGCTTCACTCTTGAGAGATACTTCCTAATCATTTAGAATTAACAACCGATTGTCAACCCTGTCGATGTGCCACACCACGGCTCACTGTCCTATGCCTTGGCTGATTGCTGCCTATATTTGCCAATGATTAACCTTTTCTTTTCCTTGATTCAAACTAAACTAGCGACGGACGATGTTGCCTTCCATTGGACGACGCTAGCTTAGTATATTCCCACGCACAATTGATGCAAGTAGTTCACGACAAAAGTCTGCTAAGCACTGTGAAGTCTACAATCAATTTGGGCAGCGTAAGGCCCGATTTTGGCTGGCTGGTGTGGTTGGCAGTCCGATGTTAAGATGGCAAAGGCCAAGCTTATAAACTGTAACTGAGGTACGCAGGGCACAACAGATGTGGCAAGTTTGCGCCCGACGGCAATTGAGCAATGTGCAGAGTCCACGACCAATATCGCCTGACCGATGTTGCATTTATACGTGTTTGCCCTCAATGAAGCTTTGCTGACGAAAAAAAAACACACATCCTTTGGATGAACGGTGCCCTATTTGTTTTTCTATACGCTGATGTCACCTTGCTAATGTGTGCGCACCCCATTGTAGGAGTGCAATCCTAGGATTATGCTTCTTACGGTTGGCCAACTCTACTTGACCAAAGCGAACTCTTATGTTGTCAAACGTTTGCTAGTGCAAATGTAAACTAGACGATGCACACACACCACGACTTATGCGTACAAGCTTTGCTGATATTGCTTTCTATTGACAATTTCCCACCTTTTTGACAGTGCCATAAGCCATTGTCAAAATATGTTTCATCTTGACTAGTGGGTTGCCTGTCGGGGGGGGGGGGGGGGGGTGTTTTTGGGGTGACAATTGTTTTATACAAAGATAGAAAGTCGTCGTTGATGGTGCCTGACGATGGCTGAAGTCGATATCGTCAACCGTAGATGCCACAACAACGCCCACATGGTTTTTATGCCTCCATCCCTTTGAAATGGTGCATAAACATTGTCCGATTTTCGCGTT
This sequence comes from Solanum habrochaites, assembly GCA_027704765.1. Lineage (NCBI taxonomy): Eukaryota > Viridiplantae > Streptophyta > Magnoliopsida > Solanales > Solanaceae > Solanum > Solanum habrochaites. Next base: position 37,891,596 of record JAKWJA010002499.1, on the reverse strand, counting down.
AATAATTGCCACACAAAAATACACCTGATGCATGAAGACCTTGTATGATGATTCCTATCATAGTAGATGTGGACAGGATCTGTTTTTAGGCCCAAACTGATGTTCGCTATGTTTGCGCAGAATGCCCACACAGATTCTTTTCAGGGTTCTGGATATTCATGCCTTGTCCGTTTGGCTGAACGTGAAGGCAAAGTTGGATGTATCTGATGATTGCAACGAAACAACTTTAGTTGCCTAGCTGATGTGTGTACAACAATGTTGATACGTAAAAGTCTTAGTTGATGCTCCAACATCTCTTGCAGTGTGCGTTCCTTTTTTTGACGTCCCTTGGAAGATACACACATTTCATATGTGTGTGTGTAGTCCTTCCTGAAGTCGTATGCCATTGGTTGATGTATATTTCAAGATATTCACATATGTGTGTAGCCCTTTGTTTATTGGGCCTGCCTTTGGCCAACATGTTGAGAGTGATGTGTGCATGCTACGAATGATGCTGACATGTAATTTTCAATGTTGGCAGACTGATGTGTGCAGGATACAAAAGTTGATGGATGGCAACATTTGACGTCCACAAACGGATGCGTGCAGCATACACACGATGCTGTCAGACCATATTTTACATCGACATATAGATGTGTGCAGGTTGCAAATGATGCTTGAAGCCCACTTTAGATGTCGACAAACCCTTGTGTGTATGTCAAAGTCAATTCGCGTAGACCACAATCAGGTTCTTGTTGACCAATTTGTGTAGGCCAAAGGCCACGGAGGAAGGCTCCATCGGTGTCGGTTGACAATTATGTGAAGGCCAAAGGAGATGTAGGAAGACAACGCTGGCATCGGCTTTAGTTGTGTGCAGACCAAGGGCAACACAGGCAATCCATGCATGATAATGACTGACAAATTTTCAAAAGCTACTGCCAATTAGGGAATTTCTCAACCAACATCAGTTGAGCGATGTGCAAAACTGACGACCAATATTGCATGGCCGATACATCTGTCGAAGGACTGTGGTTGCTTGCTTGAAGTGCACATGTCTTGGATTATGTTACATGTCGTTACCCAACGCTGATGTCTTCCAATAAATGTGCACACGCCACGGGTAACGCGTACAGGTCTTGTCTAATGTTGCCATTCATTGACCAATATGGCTTTCTCGATGCTCATTTTCTACGAACAATGCTTCCACCGTTGGTCAATGCTATGTGCCCTTTCCCAGGTGCACACACATGCAAAACAATTCCTTTCTTTCATAGGATTGGTTGATGGCGGCTATAGTTTGAACAATGTTCCATTTACCTATGTTCCCAATGTGTCAACGTGAAACTATGTACTCGCCAGAGTGGAGCTTTCTTGACCTCCGTGCGCCATTGTTACATAGAATTAGTACACATAATTATTTCCCAGAGATTTCAATATGACTATGGGAAACCAAAAGATTCATTTCAACGTTCTAAGGTAACCAAACAATCCTCTCTTTCACAAAACACTTTTAAATATGTATAAAAATAGTTATTTATTTGTATTTTTGGGTTAGACCAAAAATTAGTAATTGATTAATAAAACATATGAAAGATGGATGGGGAAAGACTCAGACATTAAGAAGCGTACAAGGTGGTTATATCATTTTAAAACAGGTATGAATAACAAACCACAAGCCCTAGCTTTTCAGCCAAAGAAAGGGACAATCTTACCCCTGGAACAGAAATATATTGCACTTCAAAATTGATACTAGAAGCACTGAAAACGCACTTCCTATCTAGGAAAACCAAACCCAAAAAATCACCTCCCCCCTGGTTAGCCTTACAAAAGCGGGAGTGCGGGAGATCAGAACTGAGAATCAAGGCTGCAAGACAGAAGGAAGGTTCCTGCGTGCAGGAAAGCATTTTCAACATGTTATTCAATGCACGTGAAATACCTTTTGTATGAGCCCCCAGGGGGAAGCAAGCTAAGCTCTTCGTATCATTTGGCATTGGGCATTGGAACCTTTCCCTACCAGACAACTCTGACTTTTTGCGAGGAATCTAGTATAACAAAAATCCGCTTATCTTATATAATATAATATATAAACTTATATATAAAAAATAATGCCAAAAGTTCACAAATACAAGTAACCTTAAATTCAATAATTTCAAAAAGTTTTAAATTTTTATTATTTTTCTACAGATCCCGAATATGAATAACTGATGAATAAAAAATAAGAAAAATATGCAAAAACATAAAATTAGTGCAAAACTTTCACTAATAAATATAGTAATCATAAATTGACTAATTTAACTTGTCCAAAGTGCACTTTAACGCTGCCTGGCGTGACCCCCATTTTTTTTTTTGATAGTAGCCCAGCCGATGCAAACACACAATCCCACTGACAACATTCATGCAAGCCTTGCTTATGTAGCGCCATTCCCATTGGACCAACTTCCTCTTTCTAACATTGTGCTCTAGTCAATTTGTTCATATGCCGTGCACGCCTTAACTAATGCTTCCTGTCGTTGGCAGACTTTATTTGTCAAAAGACCAAAATTCCTAGATGATGGTGCCTGCCACTGGATGAAATTTATATCGCCGCCGATGCAAACACGGCACAAATTATGCGCTCATGCCTTTGATGATTCTCCATGACATTGTCTGATGTCACATTCTAGATACGCACAAAAAACATCTTATGCGTGAAGACCTTGAGTGATGCTACCTGTCAAAGTTGATATCACATGAATGATGTATATAGGTCCTGATTGATGTGGCCAAGGTCGTTTTCGCCTAAAACTCACGATGATGCTTGCAATGCCGATTGCTGAGCCAGTCCCGCCATTTTTGTTTGATATTGCTGCATAGTAAATGTTAACCTGTGACAGCAAGAATGCATCCATTGTCCCCTGGTTTTGTTAGCTACCTTCCATTTGGCACTGTTGCACAGGAAAAAGTGACATTTTATGTCTGATGCACTCAAACAATGGTTACGCTTCCTAGTCGATGTACACACAACATTGTTGATACGTGTAGGCCTTAATTGTTGCTCTGATATTGATTTTAATGCACCTTCCATTTTCCTACGTCCCTTGCAAGATACACACATTTCGTGGGTGTGCATGAAGGCCTTTGCGAAGGTTGTATAAATCATTTGGTTCAAGTTTTTAGCTTGCCGAGATGATTAACAATAAGCCACCTTTGATTATGGCGCAGGCTGTCTGCTTATGCCCTGACTTTTGGCTAACATATTCTCAATGATGAGCACATGCTACAAATGATTTTGACAAGACACATTCAATGACGGTATACTAATGTGTGCTGGATATGGAAGTTGATGGCAGGAAATAATTGAGTACGAAGGATGGATGTTTGCAAGATATAGATGATGATGTCAGACCATGTTTTACATTGACAAACTTATATGTGCAGGTTGCGGACAATATTTGCAACCCACGTCATACATCGGTAGACCTTCATGTGCAGGCGATAGGTAATTCGGGCAGACTACATCCGATTTGGTTGACCATTATGTGAAGGCCAAATTGAATTCAAATCATAACACCCTGACCATTCCATTAGCTTGCTTGTTTTGTGCCAGACGAATGGCCGGAATGCGGGAAAATCCACAAATGATAATGATTGAGAATGTGAAAAATCTATGGCCGATACGAGCATTCCATGACAAACATTAAATGAGCAATGTGAAAAAGACACAACCAATATTTCTTGGCCGATGACACAAGTCGTTTGTTGACGTTGCTTTCCCGAAAGTGCATATATCATGTTGAAAACCTAAGGCTTGGCCTGATTGTTTGTTCCCCCGCCGTTGTGTGAATATTGGTGGTTGTTCTTTTTGCAATGTTTGCACAACACCACTCTTTGATGTGGGGTAGGCCTTGTAGGATGATGTTTGCGTGGTCATTGGGTCCAACATCACTTACTCGAAGAGTACATTCTTTGGCTGATGCTTCCATATTTTAGACGATGCAAATGTCGCCAACCAATGCACACCCCGTAACATATAATGTGTCAGGCCCCCCTTGATGATGTTTGCAATAACATTGGTCGCTAAACATGCTTTCAAAAAAAAAATGCGCACACATGCCATAAATCAAATACGCCTGTACACCTTGGCTAGACCAGCTTGTCTTACACCCGATTTTAAAATTTTCCCGAATGCACAAGCCTGGCTTTATGGTGGCCCTTTTTGGGTTTTGGGATGAAACCGTCGATGTCACCCTATTGATGCACACACGCCACTATTATTCCTGTATATTTTGGATAATGTTGCATGTCATTGTCTGATTATGCTTTCCTGATGCGCACATACAATGTTAGATTTGTGAAGACTTTGGCTTATGTGGTCTGTCATTGGTCGACGTCCGCCTTGTTGATGCATGCATGTATAAACCAATGTTATCGAGTCAATGCACACATACCACTATTGATGTGTTCACACCTTGGGTGATGTTGCATTCCATTGGTCGATGTCGCCTCGTTGATGTACGTAGGCTTCGACCTATGTCACCGAGTTGATGAACAAACGCCAAAACTAATGGGTACCCGCCTTGGCTTATGTTGCATGTCTTTTGACGAAATCAGTTACCAAATGCAGATATGCCACGTCCGTGCATTCAGTTCTTGTCTGGTGCATAATGCCAGTTTGTGACGTCTCTTACGAGATACACACATTCCAATTTTTTTCTTACATGCCTTGGCTGAAGTCGCATGCCATTGGCCGACGTTCCTTGCCATATGCGCACATGCCACATCATTTGCATGTAGGCCTTGGGTGATACTACATCTCATTGGAATAAATCAGCTGACATATATGTGATGGTTACAAACGATGTTGGCATGACACAACTGTCATATCCGGGAAAACCCCCTAGATATAAAACCCACTCATTTTTCCTCATTGGAAGGATAGACTACCTCTTAGCTTACAACTTCATACTCATATGTAAAATTTAATGGAAAAATTTAGGAACTTTTTTTTCAAATTACTTCCTAACTTGAGGTTTTTTTGCGTATACCTCTACATATACGTGTAGATATTTATCGAGTATTCCATAGACCCCTTCGTATATTACAAGATTACTTAGTTGTTCTACTTTTATTGCAACATACCACAGATTATAAGAAGTAAGATAAGATAGTTCCATAATAGTAGTGGTAATCATTAATAGCATTTATAAAGTTGTGTGAAACTTGGGCCCAATAGCCCAATCGCATTCAAAGTACGAAGCCCTCACAAAGGGCTCTCCAATGTTTCCATACTAAATTGGAAAGAAAAATAAACATAGAGTCATAAACCTCAAAACAACTTCATTAGCTACATAGTGGCACCGTCCCTCTGAAAGGTGATGACCTACCCCTACTTTGGATGGATCAGCTATCAAAGTCTTCTTAAAGTCGTCTCCAAAAATCACTTCAATCAGCGGAACCTAAAAAATGTTTGGTGAAAAGAAGAAATGGGGTTTTAAACACCACATGTACTAAAGGTTGAGACATATGCATAATACTTTAAAAACATGGCCTAAGAAAGGGACATTTTAAAATTAAGTAGCACTTTCTTGATAGGGGGAAAAACGCCATATGGACGGGGTGGTCACATTACAAAGACAAGCCAAATTACTTAGTCATATTCATTAAGTAATAAATAACAAAAAGCATGAATAAGAGTACATTTAAATATAACCAAAGTAAGACTATTACCCATGAACACCTATCAAGTGAAGAAGTTCAATGATAGAGCAAAGCGCCATAACCTTTCTGAATCTAATAACTCAATAAGAATCATGACCAACATCCCACTTTACATAACATGATATAACCATCATAATCTAGCAATATAGATCAACACATATTCAGAAGTGACACAAATCGATGTATAATATAAAATGTGCAAGTTCACCATGTACATATTATGTACCATTATAAGCATATTCATACATAAGAAAATCGTGCTAAAGAAACTCCCCCATCAGTGCAACTAGTTGCAATGTTTAGGTACATCAACCATAATACCCCCTAGCTAGACTAAGCCTAAACCTTTAGGTTTGTCCTTAGTTAGAGTTTCATTCTTGTTTTAAAAATTTCATTTTTAACCTTTGGGGGAACATCTTGACCTAACCCATTGACCACATGAAGCTAATGGTGGAATCCCAGTGGTTCCATGTTAAACCCTACCCCCCGAAAGAAGGTGGAACACTTGCCCCAAGGATAGTTTACCCACATATGAACATAGAAACTACATGGATCCACTACCTGGTAATTCCCTAATAGGGAAACAATAGTTTTCAAGAACTAAGAGATATAGTATGTTGGGAACCCCCTTTTAATTCAAAACATGCATTGTTAGTCTCCAATCACAAGAGGTAAACAGTGTCCGACCTTCCCTCTGTGGGAGGGACACGCCCTCACAACTATAGTACACTTGGTGCTAAGCTAGAGTTCCCCGTTTGAAATGGTCTTTTATTATAATCATAGCTTTGTTTTTTTAGTACCACCATTTTTCTAACCTTGTGATAATCATCAACACCCTCATATCAATAATAATTGTCTCAGTTTTTTTTCATTTTTTTTTTCCCTTTCATACAATTCATATAGGTGGAGGTTAGGGCATTATTCATTTTCATAATCATGAATAAGGCACATTGGTAAATAATCAACATCTTAAAACATATTATATCTTAAATCCAACACTCTCTCTCACAAATCAATAGTTAAAGCCAATTTTCAAATTCAACATCATAACCAACCTATAAATCACAAATAAACAGGAGGTGCAATACTACCCATACACCATCCAAATACTTTAATCACAATTAACCACAATTTTTGAAGTAAAGGATAAGGATCCTAAGAACTTACAAAGTCTCCTTTTTTAATCATCATCAAGGTCTTTTACCCATCAAACCTTAATTAACCCCATTAGGGTAAGAGATCATCTAATTACATTAACAAACATGATAACAAGACTGAATGAATCAGCTACCATCAACAATTCAATACTAAGAATTCAAAAACTTTGAAGACACGGCGAACAGAAAGGACGGATTGAAATTGAAAACTAAGGGTAGAGCGCAGGTGAGAGGGAGATAGAGGGAGAAATAATGTAGGCTGCGAAAAGGGGTTATTAAGAGTGGGAACGGGGTGGAGGATTAGGGAGAGAGTATAGGGGGGCGTGGAGTGCAAAAGGACAATTGCTAGGAGGAAGAATGGCGGAAAAGTGTTAGTCGGGAGTGCAAAGAGAGGTAAGAGGGCAAGAATCTAAGTGGAAAAGGGAGAGCAGGCAGAATGCCAATTTGGGAAGCGTGGGTTGGGTATTCGATTAAAGTAGTGAGATAGGGAATTCAGGAAGAAGAGCAAAAGTCGGGGAGAAGGGCAGGGAACGGATAAGTACAGGACAGACGTGGTAAGTGGGACCGGGAGAGGAAAAGGTAAGAAGGAGAGGAATAAAAGGGACATCGAGAAAAAATGAGTTGGAATTGTAAGAAAACGAAAGCAGCGCAATATAAAAAAAGACTGTGGGGAGTAATGGATTGACGGGAAATAGAAAAGGGGGGCAGACAGGAGAGAGGAGGTAGAAAAAAGGTGTGTGAGGAAGATCGGGGAGTGTGAAAGTGATCGAGGGCGGAGGAGGGGGAAGTGGATGAGTCGAGGGGCTGGAACAGGACGGGAAAGTACAGAATGTGACAAGAGAAATATTGGAAAGTAGAAGGAGGTAAAACAGTGGAAAGAAGGGCAGAGTAAAGTGGAAGAACAGAAAGCGAAATGAGGAAAGCAATAAAAAGGGTAAGAAAATAAGATGCTAATACGGGCGGGAGAGATAAAAGGAAGTAGGGGTAAGGGTACGTGGGGGAAGGGAACAGGGGTAAAATAGGGGATCGTAAAAGAGGGTTGGGATCGAGGAAAGAATTACAAGGCTACACTTTTAGGTTCCCAAACTCAAAACATAGTCCAATAACCTAGATAAAATCTCAAGAACTAGCATGAAATGACTATAAATAGCCTTAATTATTTCATGATTAATATAATAAAATAATCTAGTAGTACTTTGACCAATAATTATGTCAATTTAGATAATATAACCTAATTCATATCACGATCATAACACAGGGTTAAGGGTTAAAGGTAATCTTCTATAAACTTGATAAATCCATCATGATATATCATAATTGAGTTATAAATATATATAAATATATTCATAACATAAAAAATAAATCATAAAAAAATCCATTTATAACATAATTTTCGAAATTGTATGAAACCCACTTGAAACCACAACATTGGAAATCAATTTGAGGAACCATTTGAGGAAAGAGGTCTCAAAGGTAAATTACATCTCATACCTTGTTAATTGATGAAGGTTGATGGTGAAACATGACTCTTCCCAGACCTTAACCCTCCCCTAAGATTGGGGTCGTCACTGGTGGTTCCTTTCACTAGAGAGAGAGGAAAATAGATTTTTTGGTTTTGAGGTTTTATCAGAGTTTTAGATTAAGTTTTAAATTAGGTTAGGACTTTAATAGGGGGGTTTTAAACTAAATAAACTAGACCGCTGACTAAATTCCAACAAAAAAAAAACTATCTAACCATTTTTTAAATATTAGTTGTAATTGGAACTAGCTTAAAACATGCAGAAAATCAATCCCTCCCAGACAAGACGTCGACCAATTGTGAGTTTGTGAGCAGACGACCCCTACCCCCTTCCGAGTTGCTCATCCTTCGAAAAGTTCAAAGACCTGCAAAAACAGGTGCTTCAAGTATTTGTCTAACTGTTGGTCGATGGATGGCATCATCGCCCGTTGATGCACACACTTTTCGTCGCCTCCCTTTGTGGGTGCACACTGCCAAGGCAGTGCTAGTTACCCAAAATGAAAGGGTCCTCCTTAAGGGACCTTGGATGGTCCGTATGAAGTTTGTCCCTTACGGTTTTCGACTATGAGATCAACGCCCTAACTCTCACACGATTGTTTAGGAAAACCCTACACCTTCGATTCCTCTTAGTTCGCTATTTCAATTCCTCATCCTTTTTTTATTCTAAAGCTAGTCAAATAGGGATCAGTCCACGCTAGCAAACCCTCATTGAAAAACATTGACCAGTTTTTCCCCCCGGACGTCATGGACGTTCCTTTGGATTTTTTGGCTTTTAGACTTCCCTAATGAACCTGTGATATTCATCCAATGAGCCCAATTTAATAGTGTAACAGCTTTGATTAACTTACATTAGGCAGTAGAACACCCCTTGATTTTCTAATTGTTTTACATTATCCCCCTTTAGGAGAAACATTCCACTGCCACCGAATGACACTAAATATTTTTTAAAAGGAAGGAATAGACTCAATAGCTAGCTGCAAAACCAAACCTCTATAACAGCATAAAAACGTCCAATCATCCTCATTTCCCCAAGGCAATCAAAACTTTTAATTATACCATTAGGTTTTCAAAATTACATATATAAGGAACATCCTTCGTCATCAACAAAGAGCCTCAACATAGGAAAGTTAATGCGTAAAATAATTAAAAATACTAACTTAACAACATGCTACATATCACTTCATATGGAGTCACAACCAATCAAAATGGCACAATAATACTTGAAAAATAACGAAAATGTTGCAATTTTTTTTACCATATACAATCACTGTAATTTAACTATAACAAATAACAACTTCTAAAAAGAACATTTGCAAAAACTTTCTTCCACAAACAACAAGACTTTAAAAATTTTTAAGTAAGTCATTATTCTTTATTTTTAGTAAGAAAATAACCTAGTGTTTTTATCAAATATAAATGAGGGTAAACAGTACTTCATGTCCTGCCTCGGCCCTCCCCCTTTTGCACCCTCCAACTATGTAATTTCTTCCATAACCCACCTTTTAACGAAGCCACCTCCTTATTTTCTTAACTTCTTTAGTTTACCTATCACGGATTTTAAAAACCGAAATTCTTCTAAAGATCTATCTTTCACACCAAGAACCCCTCCTTTAGAAAGAATAGACTCGGGATCGACCGATTCACTTCTTAAAGCATAAAAACATTGGGAATAACCGCATGAACCCGACGCGAAATTTAAACTTGGTAACCTTAATCATAGCAACCTTTACAAAACCTTTGGCAAAGATTTTCATAGGGAACCCACCGTTAATGAGGTTCTCAACTTTCCTTATTTACAAACAAAAATTTTAAACCACCCTTTTCCATAAACGCGAAAATTTTTAACTACACCTTTAGTACCGTCGTTCAACTCTAATCCCCTTCCTCCCTATGAATCGGCATAATACTTTTTCCGACTATAGATTGTTTGTAATTAGTAGCATATGATATAGACCTTCTCCAAAGTTATATAAAATAAATCGATACCAAGAAGCGAAGGCCCACCCACTTCAAACCATCCAATAGGATACCTACACCTCCTACAATACAAGGCTTCATAAAAATCCATGGATATGGACAAATGGAAACAATTATTATAAGAGAACTCCACCAAAGCAAAATACTTATCCCAATTTCCCTTGAAAAAAATATTACAAGACCTAAGCATATCCTCAAGGGTTTGAATAGTGCGCGCCGCTTGACCAACTTTTTGGGGATGAATTGTGGTACTTAATTTCACCTTAGTGCCCAACCTTTCTTGGAATGACCTCAAAACCCTAGATGTTAATTGTGAACCCCGATCCGATAGGATGGATAACAGAATACGATGGTGACAGAAAATCTGATCTATGAAGATCCTTGCATTATATTCTGCCAAATAAGTAGTCTTGACAGGTTTAAAACTAGAGGACGTGGTCAACCTATCCACACTCACCCATATAGAACTATATTGCTTTTCACTCTGAGGCAAACCTACTACAACTTCATATTAATGTCTTACGACAAACTCCTCTATGTTCGGCCTTAAATGTTTAAAATCTTGACACTTAGTGACAAACTCTGCTATATAATTTTTCAAATCTTCCCACTAAAATACTTCCCTAAGGTCATGGTACATCATCGTCGAACCCGGATGAGTGGAGTAACGGGACCCATGAGCCTCCTAAAGAATCCGACTCCTCAAACCATCTATATTGGGAACATCATAACCTTTCTTGGTACCTCAAGACGCCATTCTTCTAAGGAGAATGAATCATTGAGTTTACCGAGAAACAATTTTTTTAACTCCATCAATGCTTGATCAAAGTGTGGCTTGGACTTCACCACAACCACCAAAGATGATGTGGAGTTATGGTGTACCACCACACCAACTATAGGAGAATTTTCAATATAAACTCCTAAACGAGCAAAACATATATGCATCCTTTACTAGGATTCTCTTGGTTTCCTCAACATGTGATAGACATCCCATGGAAAAACCGAGTCAATACATCCGCTACTACATTTTTCCATGTCGGGGTGATAGAAAGCACTCATGTCATAATCTTTTGAAAATTCTAACCCCCTTCTTTTTCGGAGATTCAACCCTTTTGAGTAAACACATATTGGATACTATTATGGTCGGTATATACATCAACATAGACACTAATAATAAGTAATCATCTTATATTTCCATGGAAATACCAACAGCCACTAAATTCAAGATCATGAGTTGCATACTTTCTCCCATGCACCTTAATTGCCTAGAAATTATAATCTTTTCCTTTCCCATGTTGCGTTAATTCACAACCACCCTAAACCCACTCTGGAATGCAATCAACAATATCAACCAACCCGTTGTAAACCCTCCAGTAGAGTCAACACCCACGAGCGAAAGTAAGCCTATTCTTTTCAAATTATCTAAAATCTTATCTCACATCCCTTCCGACCACTCCAAACTCTTAACTCTTTTTTGGTCAAAATAGTCAATGAAGATGCAAATGGAAGAAAAAACCTCCCATAACCCTCATATAACCACCGAAAGACCCAAGAAACTCTCCTCAATTTTTGTTTGAGTTTTATGGTCTAGAAATTCTTTTCCAGCCGTCCATTTTTCCTCATAAACCTCAACTCCGTTACTAAGCGATGATATGAATCAAAAATTATATTTGACCCTCAACAAAAACCAAACATTTTTGCTACACTTTGAAACATAATTGATTTTTCCTCCTTTAAGCACCACTGTGTTAACACACCCTCAACTAGTTTCCAGTGAATCACCCTCATTTTTGATTATCCATTACCAATATTTGTCCGTAAAAATGAAAGACAAGGGACAAATGAATCTAGGTAACTTCAAAACACCCTATTCATGAGATCCATAAATGCCGCTGAGGCATTTGTGAGACCAAAGAAAATTACTAAGTACTCATAGTTACCAAATCTAGTCAGAAATGTAATTTTTTGGATATCCTCACCACTCATAATAAGCCCGTGATACCCTGATATCATGTCAATCATAGAAAAGTAGCCAAGAGTTGATCAAACAAGACGTTAATCCAATAGAAAGAATACTTCTTTCTAATAATGATTTTATTGAGTTGGCAATAATCAATGCAAATTCTAAATAACCCATCCTTCTTCGTCACAAACAAAACAAGAGCACCCATTGGAGAAATACTAGGACTAATGAAGCTTTTGTCTAGTAAATTTTTGAGTTGAGCCTTCAACTCTTAAAATTTGGCCGGAGACATCGGACAAGGAGGAATTGAAATAAGATTTGTATCTGGAAACAAGTCGATACAAAAATCAATATCATGTTCAGGAGGAATAACGACAAGATCATTAGGAAAGACTTTTGAAAATTCCGTCTCTACGGGGACCAACTTCATGGGTAGAATTTTGGAGTCTAAATTTTGGACTCTTCCATTTGGTATAAATACCATTTGGAGATCATTTTGCATGCTTTCAAACAAGCGATGATATGACCTTTAGAAATAGATTTCCCCTCCTTACACTATAATTGGGCTCATTTGTAAAGTTAAATTTCACCACACTCGTTACACAATCTATTGAGGCAAAGAGACCATGCAACCAATCCATACAAAAAATGACATAAAAATCAAGCATATCATGTTCTACTAATTAAACATACGAAACTGTATTTGTCAACATTATAGGAAAATTTATATACACCCTTTTTGCAACAACATACACACCCACCGAGATAGACACTATAAAAGGTTATGCAATACATAAGGCAAAATGTCAAACTTTTTATTTACTAGAGAAGTAACAAATGATAAGGTAGACTTTCGACATACCGGTCACAATGTTGGGAGAAGTCTCTTGCTCACCCCTAGAGTGAAGAGTATAAAAGCGATTGTTCTTCAGATCTCATTTTGATCTACTGCTTTTCCCTTGACCAACCCTACCCCCTTGCCTTTTTACTAATAACTTAGTTAATACCTATCCCCTTTTTTGCCCAATTTTTTACACAACCCAAACAACTATTTTGGGTTCTCTTAGACAAATCTGCCATAGATTGAACTTGTTTTTTCCATACCTAATCCACAGTTTAAGCTTTCTTGGTTTGGGTGAACTAAGTATCCTCCCTTTTTTAGGCCTTCTATTAGACACACTATAATCACTAGATTTAGGGAACTAGGAAGGAACTTGATTGCAAACTGTCTTCTTAAACATTGGCCTATTTTTGATTTCAAGCCTTCCCTCGGAAGAACAACCATTAAAATATCTTGCCCTCTTCGCATCTTTACTCTTTCTTTTAGCCCTTGCCTCTTCCAATTGTTGAGCATGACCCATGAGATGATAAATGTTCATACTTTCATGTAGAAATACCGAACTTAAAACCCTCCTCTTTCAAGTTAATCCGACGGGGGACCCAGCTGGTTCACAAAAGAAGTGGGTTCATTTTTTCATCTATACCGTTTCTGGAAACTAACTAAGGGTGAATATTTTTGAACCAAGTGAACGGAATTTCAAAGTGTATTCAAGAATACTTTTACCTCCGTGACGAAAAGGTTGGATGAGTCCCACCACCTTGGATTCCCTCTTTTTCCCCTAGTAAAGGATTCCTATCTAGAAAGCTTTCTTGGAAATTTTTCCAAGTCACCCGAGTCAACTCCATTGGACATACCAATGGTTAAGGGGCCCACTCTTTTGAGGTTGTAATGGGCTTAACTCCCTTGCCTTCTCACTAGTAGAAAACCCCATAGCAATGAGGCTCTTGTTGATTTCATCAAATTAAACTCTTGCGGGTCTTCCTTTCAAACCTTGGCCCGCTCGAAAGTAGAGGATTCATCCTAGTGAAAAATTTCCCTTATAAAAAGGACCGGTAGGGGCCATTGTAAAAATAATCATGTTAAGAGCCCGAGGTAAAATTGGAGTCCCCGATTTGGCCTTTTGGGCGTCAAGGGCCTTGGCTTGATGTGTGGCCTTTTTCTTTGGGTAGTAATGGCTATGACAATTTGGTAGAGAGCGGCCCTTATGTTCTCATCCATCAAAGGAGGATGATTCACCCTGGCTTGGTCATCATTAACATCTTCATGAAGAGGAGGAATGTGATCACTACGCGAAGGAACTCCCACATTGGCAAATGTCTTCTTCAAGTCTTTGTGCCTCATTCCTTCGAGTATTCATTGCCTATAATCACAATAAAAGAATAAGACACTAAATCATATAGATCTAACACTCCACAGGAACGATATTGGACTTCCAAGGAAGCGAATGTTTCCTAAACGTGGTTGAGAAAGAACACTGACACAAAGATATTCAACCTAATGCTTTAATACCATGTTTGTCACATCCAGGAAAACCCCCTAGACATAACCGGCGTCGTTTTCCTCTTTGAGGACTAAGAAAATATTCTTAGCTTACATGATTACATTCATAGGTCAAATTTAGCAGAAAATTTAAAACTTTTCAAAATTAGTTTTTTTTTCTATATGGAGGTTTACCGTTTGACCTCTAACATCAACATAATATTATATAATTTGTGTATCAATAGACCCTTTGTATAGGAAAATCACTTATTCTTCTACTTTTATTGCACATAGATATACAGAATATACGATAACATAGTCATAATAGTTGTCTCATCTCATAACCATATAATAAGAGTGTAGGAACTTTGGCATAGCTCATACATCAAAGTAAGAATGTCTCACATGGGCTATACAATGTTTCATACTAAATGGAAAAGAAGGAAACATAGAAGTAACAAACTCAAAAAAAATCCATTAGCTAGATAGTGGAATCACCCTCGGAAACTAAGGACCGACCCTACTTGGATTATCAAGAGATACAAGTCTTCTTCAAAGTCCTATCAAAAAGCTGGGCAACGATCGCAACCTAAAATGTTCAAGAAAAGGAAGAAACAAGATTAGTATGCCACTTGTACAAAGTATGAGACCATATGCACACATAACTTAAGAACATGATAAGAAAAGGAGGACTTTTCGTTTTTAAGATCCAATTTTTTTCCCTGGAAAACCTTGTATGCAACCATATTCAACAAGACTAACACCAAAATAAGTTAAAAGCATAATTCATTTTACGTTCCATAAAATAAACAACTAGAAGCCCAAGAATAAGAGTACATTTCAACATACCAAAAATAAACAATTACACATGAACATCTAATCAAGTCAACAACGTGAATGGAACCCTTGCAAAAACCCATAAACAATTTACCCTCATCCAATAACTTCTCAAGAATCAACGACCAACATCCCTACCTTCGCCATAACATGAAACCTTTAAGAGTACATAGCAATCATACTTTAAAAGGTGACACAATATCAACATATAGTATCAACAATTTTCCAAGCTTCCCATATATAATATCATGTACTAATGAACCATCATATTCTACAAATAAAAAAACACCTCTTAAGACCTTCCCCCATAAGGCTAACTAGTTCCCCCCTAATGTTTAGGTAAGAGTCTATACCCCTATCCTAGACTAACCTACAACCCAGGTTTTATCTTAGTTAGAGTTCATTCCATTTAAAATTATTCATTTAATTTTTTTGAAACAATCTTGCCCCCCTAACCGACATAGACCACATGAGCTTAATGTGGAACCCGGTGTCAAGGAAAACCCTACACTGAAAGTAGGCAGACTTATGTAAGGTATTACCGAACATAACATATTCAACTATTGTGGAATCCACTAGCTAGTAAATTCTAGGGGGAAACATAGTTTCAAGAACTATGAATATATTACTTTGGAACCTAATTTATTGCCTCTATTCATTTAGAGTCTCTACTATAAAGAACTACATTATGATCCTACTTAATCCCCGTGGTGCCGAAGGGGACAAACTCCCTCACTCTAAGTTCATGTCCACTGCTAAGGGTAAGAGACCCTTTTGTAATGTATTTAATGTTTTTTCAATTATCATCCCAAACTAATTGTAAATGTCTCGGTCTAACCCCTTGTACAACATCATCATCATCATAGCTCAATAATAGTTTGCATGCCTATTTGGTTCCCTTTTCTTTACAATTCCATAATAGGTGAGGTTTAGAAACTAATAAATATTTTCATATCATGAATAAGGCCAACACTGGTAAATCATTCACTAAATCATTCCACTTTCCTTTAAATTTTACATCTTACGACACTACCCTCACAAATCGAATGTCCAAGTTTTTCAATTCAAACATCATACCAACCCTATAAAAATCCTAATCCAGTGCACTACTTTTAAAATACAACATCATGACTTATCACAATTACCATAATTTTTTTAAAGTAAAGGGAAATAAGGTACATAAGACCTTTACCACTGTCCACTTTAAATGAATTTTCATCATCCTGGTCCCCCTTACCATCAACCCTTTTATCAACACATTTTTGTGGTTAATAACTCATCATAATTCCAAATGATCAACATACAACAGGACTAGAAAGTCACACTAAATGAACAACTTTCAATAACTAGATCAAGCTGTAAGACAGATCCTCAGGTACAAATTGTAACATAGTCCCATAACCTATATAAACTTTTTTACAAGAACTAGCATTAAACGGATATAATCAACCCGAATTAATTCATGAATTATATAAAAAAACCTTTACTTCATCTAGTAACTAATTCAAAGCCAATAACCAAGTCCAAGTCAAATATGAGGGCAAAACATAACCTAATTCATATCACAAGAAATCATGACCTAGGCTTAAGGGTTAAAGGGTCATCTCCTCAACTAGACCCCAAGCCATTTAATATAATCATAATTGAAAGTTTAAATTACATGTAAAAAATTCTATTCATATAAATCAAAATAAAATCATCAAAAAAATCAATTCCATAACATATTTTTTCCAGGATTGGGGATGAAACCTACTTTGAAAACTCAACCAGTTAGAAAAATCAATTTGAGGGAACCCCTTTGAGGAAAAAGAGGTTCATCCACCATGTGAATTAGAATCACATACCTTTGTTATTGAATAGTGTTTTATGGTGAAACTTGACTCTTTTTCATCCCCTGAAAAAAACCCTCCCCTAGTTTTTTGGGGTCCTTCAATGGTTTTGATTCGATTGGAGAAGAGATGAAGACGAAAGGACGAGAGTTTTGGGTTTTTGCGTGATTGAGAAGGAGTTAGATTAGTTTACTAGGTAGGAACATAAAAATATAGGGTGGGGTTAACTAAAGTTAATTATACCTCCAAAATACCCCAAATAAATAACTAACTCTTTAAATAATTAATTGGATCTAAATTAAAATGTGCAGAAATTCAGGCCCTCACAAACGAGACCTACGACCATGGTTCGTCTGTAACTAGACGACCCCTACCCGTTCCGTGCTTCTCATTTGTCGATGTGTTCAGAAACCTGACAAAACAGTCCCTTGGGGGATTTGTCGAAGTGTCCCCGTCGATCCACACACGTTCTGTTGCCTTCTTTCGTGGGTGCACACTGCCCAGGTAGTGCTTTTGACCCCAAACAAACGGGTCTTCATTCCCCCCCCCTTCCCTTCATCAAGGGCCCTGGTTTGGCCAATTGGGGAGTCGTACCCACCCGTACTTGTTTTTTGACTCCTTTGTGTGAGTAGCCCCTAGTTTTTATGCAAGGATTCAAACGCTCGTGTTGACTATCCCGTTGTTGGGTGCATGAACATGTAATGCCCTGGTAGTCCCCATGGCCCGCATACTGACCTGAGTTATGCACACAAGCACTACCAATAGATTATATTTTCAACAATCATTATTAAAGCAGAAACTTTGCTCATAATCAGGCCATATGAACCATTCAAATGACTAATGTGGACCTATCCGGTGTCGTTGGATTTTTTGTATAACGTGCTTGCCCCGCATCCGCACCATCCTTTTTGGCAAGAAGATTTCAGTCATTGCGTGACACCAATGTCGCTGAATCGATACGCGCATAGCACGACTCATGTATATATTCCTTGGCTAATTCTACATTTAATTGGCCAACGCCACATCCCCTATGCGCACAAGAAAAAGATGATGTTGCCTTCCATTGGCCGATTCCAACTTAAGATAGCACTAAGTCCCGATTGATGCAACAGTCCAAAAAAAAACGAGGCGACCATCAATATATGAAATGTTGAAAGCCTACAACTGATTATGGCAACACACGTCTGACATAGGCCGGTCATTCTGTGCAGTCCCAGAGTGATGCACAAAGGTCAAGGCTGATTACATCTGAGTTATGGGAACATGTCATTATCGATTTGTACAATCCATGCCCTACATCCATAAAGCGATGTGCAAAGAACACGACCGATTTGGCAGTCCACAATTAATGTCGTTTGGCAAATGCAATTTTCCTTTGGCCAATGAATCTTACCTGAAACACACATGCCTTGATTAATTGTGTTTATTAGTTGGCTACACCAATGTCACCTTGCTGATGTGCACAAGCCACAACTATTGCGTAAAGGCCTTGGTTTATGTTGCCTTAAATTTGACAACGTTACTTGCATGAAGTACACAGTCCATGGATGATGCAGCCTAACATTAGACAATTTAAATATCATAAAGTCAATGAATTCCTACCACGATTGATTCTTGTAGTCCTATGATAGTGCTACATTACATATTCTAATGTCTGTTTCTATATGCGCACATGTCATATGAGATCTGTGTGTGCCTTGGTTGATGCTTCCTGACAGTGGCAGACATCGCTAAATCGAATACCATAAGCTTTGGCTGATGGTGCATTCCGTTGGCCGAAGTTGAATATCGCTCCTCTCACTCAGCCAATGCAACATACGCCCACACGTTTTATATGTTCCATGCTTGGGAAAATTGCCAGTGTATGTTTCTGACGTCGCTTTATTAATGTGCCGAATACCTTTGGGTTGAACTTCTGCCTGCCCAGTTTTAGTGATGTTTGCCTTGGTTTTGATGCATAAGGTACGAACTATTTCACCCCTATCGATGCACACACGCCACAATTGATGGTTGTAAACAAGCCATAGTTTTTTGTCCACGCAGTCCCCTGCCCATTGGTTTGATGTTTGCAAAGTGTTCGCTGCACATACCGGCAGGGCAAATATGAAGTAAAATTTTCTTGTGGTTTTCATCTTATTAGCTATTCGTCCCTTAGCCCACAAGAAGCAACAAGCATGTGCCCTAATACTTTGTTATGTTAGCCGAGTGAAATGTCGCCCAAGCGATGCACACATGCAACAACACATTAAGCAGTCCTTTTGGTTTTGATGCTACATTTGTAAATTTATTAGCGCTGTCGGGTTTTTTTTATTGAAATGGGGGCGCACAAAATGTAATTTAAGATGCTTGCAATCGTTAGCTGATCCTACCTACCCTTTGTTGAAATCTATTGCCCTTATTACAGAAGTCTTTCGATATAACATAGCCTATGCACACAAACCACAGGCAATGCATGCATGCCATTGATGATGATGAATGTAGTTTTTTTCGACTCCCTCTTTGCTAGAATGTGCATAATCCTTGTTTAGAGGGAATGAGACCTTTGGTTTAATTGTTGGCCTCTAATATTAATCAAAAAAATTTAACCCTGTTCCCGATGCATGTAAATCCACACTGAAGTAGCCAAATTAATGTGCACATGCCACATTTGATGTGTGCAAGCTTGGCTGATGTTGATTGTAATTGGTCGATGTCGCTTGGCCAATGCACGCAGGGTAGGACTGATGTTGCCGAGTCAATGTGTACATTCACACATGACTTATGCGTGTAGGGCTTGTGTGATGCTGCCTCACAATAACCGATGTATTTTAGCTTATGGACCCATGCAAAAGTCGATTGCTTGGTCGATGGGCTTAGACAACTTTTGAAGCCACCTATTTGATATGCACATGACACAACTTATCTCTACAGGGCCTGGAATGAATGTTTTTCCTTCATTGAGGGACGTGCTTTTTCCATAATGCATACTTGTCCACGTTTGCACATCAGCTTTTGGGCTGAATGCCGATACCATTAGCTAAACGTAATCATGATATATAGCTCACCATTCCAAACTCCGTCCATGAAAGATTTGGTTAAAGCTATGTGCCATTGGCCAACATTGTGTTCCATAAGCGCACATGACTCACCAGATGCATGCATGAATTTGTTCATGTTTTTAGCTGTTGCTCGACATATGCATACTGATATATTTAGGCTATGCACGATGGTGAAAGGGCAGATCTATTGTCAGTAGACCGATGTGTGCAGACTATGGACAATATTGGAAAGCCACGTTCAACGCCTTGCGACCGGTGGTGGGTGCAGGGTACGACGACACGTGCATGCAATGTTTTTGCGGTCAACAGAACCCCATGTGTGCTTCTCCTCTTCCAGATGACTGGCAAGGCCACGTTCCCCTACTCAAGTGGAGAGTTAAAACTGCGAATAGACACAGGCTATCGGTGCAGAAAAGCTTTGATGTCCCTTCCTGAACCATTTTTTTTTTTAAATCGAGGGTGATGCAAGCAATTAAATCCCGATGATATGTCAGGGATTTGCAAAATCCATGGTCTATGTACGCATTCAATGGGAGATACCGATTGAGGAATGTGCAGGCTACAAATGATGCTAGAAGCCCACGTCTAACGTTTGCTAGCCATTTTGTGTAGTACAAGGGCAATGAAGGAATGCAAAGCATGATAACCATTGGGTTATATGCACAGGTCATGGGCTATGTGGATAGTCCACGCCTGATGTTACCCAAGCAATTTTTATAGGCTTAGGCCGATGCGACAGTCCACGATTAGTGTTTTACCTTTAACCTAGAAACGATAAACCTCCCCCTTCCTTAATGATTGGAATTTTTCCCATGAACCAAATTGTGCAAATACACAACCATGGTTTTTCCTAGCAGATGCCCTTAGACCATGGTTTAAGTGGTCCAAGTGATATGCACACGACAAATCTGATTCTTGGTGGCCTTTGCTGATGGTGCATGTCGTTGGCCGACGTCGCTTTCCAAATACACAGATCCCATGTCCATGCATGGAAGCCTATGTTTATTCCACATACATTTGGCCAACGTTGCTTGTAATATATACACATTCCTCATCTATGCATTTTGGCCTTGGCTGAAGATGCATGCTATTGGCTGAAGTCTTTTGCAAAATGTGCACATGCAATCTGTGGCTGATGCCGCAAGTCATTGGCTGATTTTGATTACTGCTATGTGTAGCTACAAACGATGCTTATAGGTCATATTCGATGTCAACAGACATATTTTGGAGGCTGTGAACGATGGTGGCAAGCCATGTTGCACGTCGACAGATGTGTGCAGGCTATAGACGATGTTGTCAGGCCACGTTAGACATTAAAAGACCAATATGTGTTTGATAAATACGATGTTGGTAACCCACACCTGATTTAGGCTGACATGTGTGTAGGACAAAAGAGACGCAACAAACCACGTATAACGATAGCTAATCATGTTATGCACGCCAAACGCGATGCGTGCACGCCAAGCCTGATGTTCACCGACCATTGTGTGCAAGCCAAAGGCAATGCTGATAGGCAAAGCCCGACTTAGGCTGACAGTAGTTTGCAGGAAAAAGTCGATGCAAGTAGCCCACATCATATATCGGGGTTCCATTATATGCATGAACAAGGCGATACGAGAAGTCCACATCAAATATTGGTTGACGATTCTGTACGACAAAGGTGATGCGTGAAAGCAATGCTCGATATCTATAGATTATTTTGCAGGACAAAGGATATAGAGGCAGGGAACGCCTGATATCAACTTATCATTGTGTTCGCCAAAGTCGATGGGGGAAGGCAAGGACATATGTCTCCTGACCATTATTTGCACACTAACAATTATGTGGGAAATCAACGCCCCACAACGGCTCAGCAATGTTCACAAATTAAATCCCTAACATGCATATCATGGAAGACGCCGGTTGAGCAATGTGAAAGTTACAAGGGATTCCGGTTACCCACGTACGACATCAGCTGGACTTTTTGTATATGACAAGGGAGATGCGGGAAGGACATGCCTGAAGAACACTGAGTTGTGTACATAGGTCACAACTGATACGAATGATCCATGTGTGACGTCATCTTAGCAATGTGCACAAGACATGGCTGATATAGTAGTCTACAACAAAAGTCGTGTGGCCAATTCCTCTTTTTGTTGACCGACGTTACTTTTCCAAAGTATATAGATAATGGCTAATATGTACAGTGTTCGGCCTACCGACATGCCACAACATATGTCGTCTGCTATTTGCCAAGTTTGATAGGCTGAAGCACACTGTCCTTTTCTACTTCTGCTTGATGTGGGTTGATGCAAAGGTCTCTCACACACAAGAACAATGTATACAGGCCTTGGCTGATGCTGCGTTCTATTGTCCAACGTTGCTTGAAAGATGCGAACATGCCATGTTAGATGTGTTTAGGCCTTGGCTGATGTTGTATGTTATTAGCTGACGTCTCTTTACCCAAGCACACATGAATTTGATAATGGGGTTTCCTATTATCGACGTTGATGTTGCCAAGCCGATACACATACGCCATAGTTTACGTGCGCATTCCTTGGATAATATTGTATGTCATTGTTTGATACCGCTTGCCAGAAGATTACAAACCACACCAGGTGCATGAAAACTGATTCTGCCTCTCGTTTGCCGACATATCCTGTGCAATGCCTGTAGGACACGATAAATGTTGCCATAAGTATGCGTACATTCTCAAGCTAATGTGAACTTGAGCTTCGTCAATGTTTCGTGAGTTAGTTTTTTGTTAAAATTATATATATTGACATTTTTAGGGAGTTTGTTATGTTCGGTGACGTTTTGAGGTCAAACGTCCAAGAATTTAAATGACGTACGGAAGATATGCCGTAGATGATACTTGTGTGTGTTCATGTATTTTAGGGAGTTTTACATGTTTGTTTTAATAAGAATAGGTATGGATGTTTGTATGAACTAGACTCCTATGTTTAGGGGTTTACCTTTGGGGTACGACCCCCCTAGGACCCTTGAGGGATCCTAGAAGAGGACCCAAAACATAGAAACCAGGATGCCGAAACTGGGTTATCAACGCTCAAAGTCTACTTGCCGTAGACTCAACTACACCCCGTCGTTTGGGACTCAATATTACCTTTGGTTCGATCAAACTAATTGGAGGGTGGTCGGGGGGGGGGGGGGGGGGTGGCTTGGGTGAGGTGGGTGCGGGGGGGGTGGGGTTGCGGACTGGGGGGTGGGGAAGGTATTTGTGACACTTAGTGGGAGAATATCCCCCAATTAAACAATCCTCTAAAGCCATGGACACCCCATTATGGACGTGTCGTCGATCAACTATTGCCCTGTAACTTGGGATCATTGATGTCACCTGCAAAAGCTACTGGATTCACACTCTCTTTCTTCCTGCATTTGCTTGGGGTGGTTTGTAATTATCCAAGATTATGTATACATCGTTCTAGGATTTAGTGTCGATATTTAGGGTATGTTCATTTGTTAGATTAGGGGTTTAATTTCTAGACATCAGAAATAGACCTCCTCACGTTAAATATAGTTCACCTCTTTCTCTAAGAGACAACTCTCTCAAAACCATGTGGAGTCTTAAGACATCAGGAGATCTAGGAGGGATGGTTTAACGTGTTTTCTTCAATAACAATTTAGTTTGTTTTCCTCGCGTTTTGACTTTATGGCAAGTCATCCACTAACATCCTCATTCACATTCAAGGAGTCACTTCTAAAATATTTGAAAAAGGGTTTTCAAAGTGTATCTTTTTCTAGTCTTAATACTAAGCATGTGTCTTCATATAAAAGTGTTTTAATATTTCAAATATGTTTCTTCTACTATTAATTGATGATTTTAATGTCAAAATCGTAATGAACTCATGTTTATGCATATTTTGAACTTTAAAGTTATGGAATGAATTAAATGAACATGATGGTGTAGCGTTTTATCTTTGGTCTCCTTTTGTTGTTATTATTGTTTAGCTACTGCCCTAAGGGAAATATTATGATGAAATAGTGAAATATTAGATTATCGGTGGTTAATTGTTTTGGTTGATGGTGATTCATTTTTTTTTTTTTTTCTATACTCTCTATTATGATATACGCTAGACGTGTGGGCATGTATCCACCTTCTAGGTAATGCGGTGTTTACTTACGTATTTTGGACTATTTGGTATGTATTTCAAGTGTGGCTATTTATGCTTAATTATAAATAAATCATAAATGAGATGTTCCGCAATGTGTATTAGATATGTTTAAATTACTGTTTTGCTTAGATTAGGAGGCCAAATGATAGTAAATATATATGTTTCGTCAGTTATGTGTAGAATGGATGACTGAAATGTCTAAGCAGTATAGAAGTTTAATTTAAATGAAAGTGATGCATATATGCAAGGTGTTTTCATTATATAACCGCCACACACACACTTTCCTGTAATGAATAAATGCTTGAGTGTTAAGTCAAAAGGGGATTTTGGGTGAACACTTCCGCGAGATGAGATGAATTGTTATTTTGTAGTAACGCTCACTTATCTGTCCGCAACATCATAAGACCTTTCTAAGATGGGTCGGACGGAATGAAGGTCCCTTCTTAGATTTGAATGTGGGGTGTTCAATGAGTATATCTCCTTAACCTATAGTACATCATAGATGTTTAGAAGTCGTTTGGGAGTTGATATGTTTAAATTTGGTTAATAGGTATATGACGACACGTGGTGGTTTCAAATTTCGCGAGGTGTGTGCACACTGTTGTATTCATGAATGTACCATTCCTTGAGAATGAGAGTTTTTCATTTGTAAACACGAATGAGTTAATCTAGTAAAATCTCTTATCCGTTTACTATGCTCACTGCATTAGTGTGAGCTTAACTTGAAAAATCCCATTATATAACACAAAAAAAGCTAAAGTCAGTAAATGACCTTATCCGTCGCCTAGAAAGTGAGGGATCTCCTCCACCAATAGTGGGGTTAAGATGAACCACCCACTAGTAATGAAACGTAACTCGATTTTTCTGTTCTAAAGAGTGTGCTACTTAGAGTAGGTACATGTATCTATGTCATTGCACTACGGGGAAAGCCGATAGGGAATCCGGTTGAGTTCTTCGTATATGATAGTAAGTAGTAGTCTTCTCAAAGAGTGTGTACTACCGTAGGGTAGGTGGATGGAATGGGAAGCCATCTATTAATTGAACTAGGTAAGGCCAATTAGTCCGGGAATATCGAGAGTCTTGGTGTAGTCGCTTATATTGAATTGATTAGCTAAAAATCTTCAAAAAGAGTGGTACTTGCGTCTGGGTAGCAGTTATAGTGGAATGGGACCCAGCTATCAATGCAACGAAGTAGGCAATATCTGCGAAAGGGAAGTCTTGCGTTTGTTTGAGACTTATCGAAGGTCTAGTCATTGGAGGGGAGGACTTGATGTTCCCCTTTCTCTCGTAGGGGAGTTATGTCCCCGGATACGATACATCTCAGAGATTCCTAGGTGTGGATTTGAAGGGAGTATGGGGGTTTTGCTCTTCATTCCTTACCATTTGCTGAGTTCCTGAGGATAGCCTTGCTAAGCGGAAACTCCTACTCCGCGAAAAATGAGATTACTTCCTCTTTGCTTTGACTTTGGGATTTCACATATTTCGAGATAAATGAATTCTCGATAAATTTAAAAAGGGTTCACTATAGACATATTGGGGATCCTTCTCTGTAAAATCGTT
Organism: Solanum habrochaites; assembly: GCA_027704765.1. Classification (NCBI taxonomy): domain Eukaryota; kingdom Viridiplantae; phylum Streptophyta; class Magnoliopsida; order Solanales; family Solanaceae; genus Solanum; species Solanum habrochaites. Next base: position 37,865,608 of record JAKWJA010002499.1, on the reverse strand, counting down.
CCTATGGTAAAATAGGGAAACCCTTTCCCTAAGTGTTAAATATGATTTATATTAAAGTTTACAATCTATATCATGATTTTGTAATTACTTGGCATGAAATGGTTTTTATAGTAAAATTTTATTTTTCTTGCATGTTTTTGCATATGTCCTACTCAATACATTATTTAATACCAACACCCATTATCTGTGCTGTACGCTATATAGTATAGGTTTTGATCAAGGTTTAAGTTTAGTAAGCGAAAACTCCCTGGAAGAATCTCTCTAGTCAGAGTTTGTCCTTATATATCCGAGGGTATGGTCCTATTTTATTTCTTTCTTTATTTAAAGATGCGTTATGTATTTCTTTTAAATTTTAAGGGCCATGTACCTTAGGTATTATGCTCATGTCTTTAAGTTGGATTGTGGCTGATTATATTTTCTTAATATTTATGAATGAATTCCGTTTAATATTAAATGTTATAAGTTTTAATTTAGCACTACTTTACTGTCTATGTAATAATCGATAGTTGAATTCACTGAATCTTGTACAAGAACCACACAGGTTCAAGTAACGTCCTTGTCCCCATACAGGGTTCTCCTCCGTAACATCTAGGGGTACTTGTGGTATGACATAAATGTTGCTGCCTTTGATAGAAATTTCACGTCTGATAGATACGTCTCTATCCCAATTATGACATGTCATGTTTGTGCGTGCAAGCCCTAGCTAATATTTCATGCCATTGGATAATGTCTCTTTCTAGATGAGCACATGCCTCATTTAATTTTTATAGGTCCATTTTCTTGTCATTGGACAACATCTATACACCAATGTGTGCAAGCTACGGACAAGTGTGCAATCCACATTAGATGTTGGCACAACAATATGTACAGGATATTAAATATGATGCCGGGCAGGATCAAACGTTGAGTTTTGTTTGGGAGCGACCCATGTTGAAGGCTACGAAGATGTTTCCATGCCCATGTATACACTTCACAATAAATGTTCGCAAGCTTTTGACAAGGTTGGCAGCATATGTCCAACGTAGAATGACCATTTTTAGCAGCCCAAAGGTGATTCGAGTAGAGTATAAAAGATGTTGGCTGACCATTGTGTGTAAAACAAAGGCTATGTGATGTGGGCATGGAACCCTGATGTCGACATATCATTGTGTTTAGACTGAGGGCGATTCGAACATTCCACGCCCGACAATTACTATACGATGTGCACGATCCATGATAGATATGGGAAGTCCACGACCAATGTCATTTAGAGATGTGCACAACACATGACTTATGCATGCAGGCCTTGGTTGATGTTGGATGCCTTTTGCAGACATCTCTTGCAAGATCAGCACATGCCTCATTCGTGCATGCAAGCCCTTGCTGATTTCGCATGCATTAGGACGAATATACCATAAACCTTGCAATCACACGCACAATTTAATGCCATTTGTGGCAAGATCCCTTATAAGTCGCATGCAGTCAAACAACACTCTCGCTTTATCAGATGCACAAATGCCATAACAGATGTGTGCATGCCTTAGTTGATGTTGTATGCAGGGCAATGGAGATTTAGGAAATCCACAACTGACAATGACTTAGTGATGTGAAGAAATCACGACCAATGCCGGTAGTCCACTACCAGTGTCGACTAAGCGATGTGCATACGAAAAAACCAATACGCACGGTCCATGAGCAATGTCACCTTTCTGTTGGCTAATGTTGTTTTCCTAAATCACATAGGTCTTGGTTGATGGTGCAGGTCGTTGCCCAATACCGATGTTGCCCAGATGATTGCAAAAGCCACGACATATGCGTGCAGGCCTTCGCTTTTGCTTTCCTTTTTTTTGCTGACATTGGTTGCCCTATTCCACCTGACATGTCTGATGCGTGGCCAACTTAGATATTTTGATTCCATTTAGTGGATTTTGACTTAGATGAGTAGACTTCATTTTTCGAAAGATGCATAATAAACATGTACAATCCAAATATGCACGTCCGAAGGTACAAACACACATTAACTTAAAAAAAAACTTTTTAAAATATAAAAACTACTTTTCACCTAGTTTTTTATTTGTATTTTTTCGATTGATCCCAAAATGAATAATCTATTAAATAAAATACAGAAAATATGACAAATAAAAATAACGCCTAAAATTAAAAAATAAATTTAGTAACATTGAATCCAACAATTTAAGCATTTTATTTACTTTTTATTTTATTTAAGTAATCCCTAAAATGGGTAATTCATGAATAAAAATATAGGAAAAACACTTTTTAAAATATAAAATTATCAAAAATAACTAAAAACTAAATATAGTAACAATAAATACAAAAATTTTAAATATGTTTTTAGTTTTTACTTTTACAGTAAATCAGGAAAAATTATAATTCGTTAATAATAATAGGAAAAATTATAATTCACATAAAAAATTTACTAATAAATATAGTAACGTTAAATTCAACAATTTTTTAATATTTATTTTTGTTTGGTAATGACTTGGAAAATGGTAATTCCCAGTATCAAAAAATAGGGAAACATGAAAAAAAATGATAACCTAATGCCAACATATTCCTAGTAGTAAATGTTGTTGGATGTCACTTGTCTAAAATTACAAGCAACAAAAAATGCTAGTAGCTTAGTCCAATGACATCAAATCAAAGTGTGCAGGCCACACGAGATTAACTAGGCCACGCCTGAAGACGTGTTAATACTCTATGTACCCCCTAGAAGTCGGGGAGAACCCTTGGGTCATGACTGAGCAGACTACACACTTTGTGGTATTGTACAACCCTTTAACTATCGTTAATTACATAAGACATGAAAAGTAGTACAAAATTAAAAATTTTCACGATATTTAATATAAAAAAATCTTTTATAAATATTAAGAAAATCTCATCATCACAAGCCAAACATAGAGACACGACATAATTTACTTATGGAAATGGCCCCTTAAATTTGAAAGAGATACATAATAAATCTTAACATAAATAAACAAAGAAGATAGGAATTATGACCTCGAATATATGAGGACACACTTTTTCTTGTGAGGAACTTTCCAAAGCTTTGCTTTCTAGACTTGAATCTTTCTTCCAAACCTCTACTTATAGAGTATAGAAAAATATAGGGTTAGGACCAAAAGAATAACACCTAAGTACAGACATTGCAAGTTCATGTAAAAAGGGACATTTGTAGTAGAAAGCAATTTTTCATGTGAATATAAGTAAAACACTCATAAGCTATAGAAGTAAAACAGACTAATAAAACTACCAATTTATAACACTTTGATAAGAATTTCAATAATATTAACAAAAAGGGATACTTTACAGTAAACTTAATTATTACATTAAGCATCTCCAACCTTTTATAGTAAACTATCCTATTCCTAAAATAGTGAACTTCCAAGGCCAAGCAAAGAGGAAGTTAACTCATTTCCATAGTAGTTCCCTAACTTAGGTTATCCTAAAACACGCACCAAGGTAAAACAATAAGGAAGTACGCATATGCCTCCTTTAATACACACGAAAGTGATCCTCAAGACTACCCCTTTTTGACTTACTCACCTCAAGAGAACAAGCCCCAAACTAAGTGACAAGCCATTAGAAGAACACCCAATCATCACACCAAGACATCCCTTATGGAATGCCTTCTAACTGCGATGAGAACATAGCGTGCCATACCACCACTTACGCTAAGCAGTACGCTCTCTTAGAAGTCTTGGAACAAAAACTCCCCTCTCATAATGGTCAACTCATGCAATGGATAGATAGCATCTTATTCCACTACCTGCCCTGAGTAGTACATTTGTAGATTTAGTTCATCCAATTCACATAAGTCTCACCAAGACTCCCCTTTCGGAATGCCTACCTAGCGCAATGGATAAATAGTGTCCTATTCAATTACCTACCCTAGGTAGTAAACTAAATTACGAGACATAGCATTTTCATTACTTTTGTGGGAGGTTAGATTAAACCCACATAGAACATGAGAGAAATACATGGAATTCAAATATTAACCACTATCGGGGATCCTCCATTGAGTAGAGTAAGGTAATTACCTTAGATTTTAAATGGCTTTCCCAATAGTACAAGTCCCTTTGGGCCCATAGTTAAGTGAGTAAGGAAATGCACTAAGTACCTCTTCTCTAGTAACTAGGAGTACCATCTTTAGCTTACATTGGAAATGCAACATCCAACTAACGAAAAGTAAACACCTCTTCTTCATATCAATCTCTATACTAGGAATTACTACTTCCCAGAATTCTCAACGTTTATATCTATAGTGTTAAGGAGGTAAAATGAACAACCCCACCATTTCAACTCACTATGGCATCATCTTATCCAACATGATCTTTAGAATCTCTACGGATGTAGGGGGTGGCTACAAAACATTCACGTCTCCAACTCAGAACGATAAGTGTTTCATAGGACACCAAAACTCCCCCTTTTTGACTTAAATTACGGCTCATTTAATAGCCATTAAAGTGTCGAGTGGTGTGTGTATTTTTTAGAACACCTTGCACTTAACAGCATTAAATCTTAAATTTCATTTTAACAACAATACACATGCTTGACCTTCTTTTCAATCACATCACAGACACTTTAAACATGCTTTTCACATAATCAATATAAGTCATTTAGACTATCCTTAGCATACAACTCTTAGCAAGCTTCATAAAACCACATATCAGAATAACTACATTTCCGGTCTTTAATCCTATAATATGCCTTCATGTGGACCTATAAAAAATACACAAGTCACGACACATTCATACAATCAAAAGTATACCCGCACGAATGAAGTGGACTATATATACCAGTCCAGAGCATTTGCATAGTTAAACTTAAACAATATAACACTTACCCTAAAATAATGCAAAGATTTCATCATCAAGTGCGCGAATTTACTCAACATATCATCATATACTTCCTTATGGACTAGTAGCATCAAACACAATATAAACCAGAGAAACAAAGGTCAAAGACTCCAATTCATTAGCTATTTACCATTTCCTTTCCGTTATTCCACAATTCGATAAAATGTTGGAACATGATTCCATTGATGTGTTTGCATTAATATCATAAAATAACATTTTAAACATCATTTTTAAATAATTCAAAATGTTTTTATGAAAGAACAATATTTAAAGTCAAAGATAGAAGAAGTTAGGGTTGGAAAACTCTTTTTGAAATTTTCTAGAAAGGACTCGTTTAATGGAAGAGGGTTCAAGGATGTATACAATACCTCACATTGAAGAAATACCAATGATTTTTGATGAACAAAATACCACCAAAAGCCTCCTAGTTCCTTATGGACTTCTAACTTCCATGGTGACTACAAAGAGTCTTCTAAGAGGGACGGTTTTTTGGGTATTAGGAAATGGTGATACTACCTCTCATTTTCTGACATCAGTAGAACGCTTTTGCCAGGATATGAACGATGATGGTAGGCCACATGCGACATCGGCAAATGTATCAACATAGGCTGCAGACGATGTTGAGATTCCAAATTAACCGCTGCTAACCAATTTTTGCAGGCATGGCGATGTTGTCATTCACAGTTTTCACATGATTTGTTACGAACCAATGTTGAGTGCGTAGTTCTTTCCGTACGATGGTTGCAGCTGACATCCAATGTCGGTTGACTATTGTGTGCATGACACACAAGCGTAATATGTTTATGTACCCACGTACCACGCACATAACATTGTTGGAAGCCAAATCTATTGCAGGAGGTCATGCCTACACCGCTGATCTCAATCGTGTGCTAGGCTGCCTAAAATTTTCATACTTTCAATCTCCTTATTCACTAACCATTAGGTTCTGAGTGAAGTCGCGCAAGTGGCGATGTCGGGTGAGCTTCAATTAACCCTAGCGTTGATCTACAGTGATGCGCAGCAAGCCACGACACTATTATTGAATACTATTAGCTAATAGACATAAAGAAACATGCAGAAGCCACGACCAATACGGGCGGTCAATGACTAATCTCGCCTAGCCAATTTCACACTGCTATGGGCACATCGCTTACGGAAAAAATAAGCTTTGTAGAAGGTTGTCTGTTTTGTCCCTTGACACACTAGTATGTCACCTAATCGATGTGCGCACACCACGACTTATGTGTATAGGCTTTGGCTAATTCTACATTCCATTGTCAAACGTTACTTGCGGAATGGGTAATAAAAACAAATGATGCTAACTTCGATTATCCAAAATCGTCTTAGTGATATGTAAAAGTCATTGTTGATGCAGAAAGATTACATGCAACATCAGCTGAGAAATATGCATGTTACGAGCAATGAAGGAACACACAACGTCGACTTTGGCAGGCGTAGGTGTTAGGCCAATGGATACGGGAAGAAACCAATCCTGTGATTCCCCGCTTTAGTGATTTTGCATGACGTTAATGTGACGATTCGAACTGTCCAGTCCTCCCCTACACACACATCGGGCGAGCAATCTTCACATGCTTCAACCAATGTGGTAGTCCTCGACCAGTGTCATCTGATGAATGCTACTTGCCATTGGCTGATGATGCTTTCCTGAAATACACATGCCTTGACATATGGTGTCTGACGTTGGTGTTGGAGAAGGTCAGGGCAGCAATTTCAAGATTTAAACGTCATAAAAGGTATGGGTTGTCTTCTCTGTTGGTCCCTTCAAAAAGAGTCCCCTTAAGGTTAAGATATTCAGTCCAAAAATTAAGGTTTTCCCCCATTGCATGTCCGTTTCACTAGCTCCCAATGATTCTTAGGTTGGGTATGTTTGTTGGTAGATATTAGGCGTCTGTTATATTTTCTCTATTAATATGTTCATGTTTCTGTGTTTGAAATCGTATGAATAACAACTTATGTATTTTCGAAAATATGTGTATGTGTGTGCAAGGATGTGACTGTGACTAATGTTCTCCGATTGTTGCTCAAAAATTGTAATGTTATGGTTGTTATTTTACGTGTATAAACCTATATAAATAGTGATGTTCATGTAATATGAAATTTGGCTAATTTGAATAATAATCTCTTCGCTAAACGAATCTATGAAAAATGTACCCCAAAATGTATTAAATGGTCTACAAATTACGCTATGAGTTCAAGTGAAAATATAGAAGAAAGTGAGTTGAAATGCGACCAAATTTCAAGAAACTTACAAGTCAGTTTTTGTGTTAAACGTAGATGAACAAATCTTGAAAATTAATTGAGTGTAAATTAGGTGAGGTCTCTAAAATTCGAATCCGCGACCTTACCGGTGAGATACACTAAAAACTTTAAAAGAAATTGGGGTTAAGGGGATTTGATCTCGGGTGTATTTGGCCAAAAAATAAAATACAAAATTAAGAATGAGAAGAGTGGGATCCGAACCCACAACCTTTCGGTCAGAACGTTAGAAAAACTAAAAGAAAAGAAATGTTAGGCGTGGGAATTGAACACACGACGTGTAGGAACTAAAAGAAAATTAAAAGAAAAGTAAAGAGAAGAGAAATATAAGGCGTTAGAATCAAACCCACGAACTCAAGGAAGTAAAGGAGAATTAAAAAATACATAAAGTGAGGTTGTGGGGGTTCTATCCCACAACCTCATGACTAACTAGAGATAGTCAAGGAAAACTAACAAAAAAAACAGTAAAAGGGGATGTGGGGGTTTGAACCCAGAACCCCTCGGTCAAGGAATAGAATTTTGAAAGGATAGAAATAAAAAGGAAACGTTGATGTTGGAGATCAATCTAGGGTTCCAATGTCACGTGGATCGAAAAAAAATAAAAATAAAAATTGAAAGTTTTGTCAAAGGGATTTGAAAACTTGGTTCTCTTACCCAAATTATGTAGTGTTACTTAAATCATACGTGAATTAAATATTAAAGAATAGTGTTTCCTACTTAGATCGAAATCAAGATCTTAACATATACACAAGATGCATAAGTCTTGTACCACATAATATTTTAAAGATGTGAATAATTTAAACGAACTATGAATGAAGCCTCATGGCTTGTATATATAGATCCATAATTGTGTCATACGTTTAAAAATAAGTGAACCTAAGATGTATTCAATGAAATGATATAACACTAGAAGGGTAAGATTCTAAAACACTTTAAATGGTTAAGTGCATTGGCATATAATGAAATGAATATTATGGAATGAAATGATGAAACCCTAAAAGAATTAAGTAAGAGTGTGAAACACGAAAATGTCCAAGTGCATTAGCGTATGATGAAATTAACATTCACGTTAAAAAGGGTGAGTAATTATGAAGAAAAAAATGTGCTAATGTTAATGAATGTGGTGACAACATGATATGAGGCTAATGTCAAAGATGAGAGAAATCTCAAATGAGTCTAAGTAAATGTTACCAAAACGTACTCACCTATGAGAGTGTAAAGTTAATGAAGACACCAGACTCTATGAACACTCTCATGAATGTATTGAGATTAACACATGTAATACTAATGATACGATGAATAATAATATATTGAGCTATGATGTTCTCATACTACAAGACAACTTCCATGACATATGAGTTGAATGTAATTGAACTTTATACTAAGTACCAATAGACTAGTTATGTGTGGTGATGCCTTCTTTCAGGAAGACCGGAGGTTCACGTAACACTCATTAGATTATACTTTCCAATATGTAAGGTGTGGGTCTCCTTGTTTCTCAATGTCTTGGAACCTATACTGCCAATATATGGATCTAGCGAGGTTCGATTCCCATGTACGCTAGCATGTTTTGGGTCACTTTGGTCTTAGATTCCACTTCTTTTACGATTGGAGGGAGACATCGGATTTCATGATGCTCACTTGATCTATATCGGTTAAAGTTAAAGTTCCCAATGAATGAATGAGGCCATCTTCAAATGATACACATAATAAAATGAACGATACCAAAGTCTTTAGGATAGGATGATCAAGAGGTGAGGTAGACTCAATTAATGACACCAGGTTATTCTTGATTATTGCACAACAAACCTGATAAGAGTCTTACACTACATCTTAGGTATAGTTTGTGTTTATACTAGCATATGAATGAATGAAATGAAGTACATAAGAATGAACGAAGAAGAGACTGTGTTTTCTAAAGAAGGCTCCCTAGTTGAGGTCCCATATGTTCAGCCCTCATATTGGGAAGTATTGATGTCAAGTCCATGCATCCAAGGTCTCATAGCATATGAACAAATGATATGAAAAATGTTATGTGCTATACGCAATATGTTGTGTGCTATGTGCAAGATTTTATGTGTTGTGTGCAATTTTATAAGTATGATGATGTATGTTACTCTCATGGCATGACTTTCGTAATACAAATTTGGAAAGTTAAAACACTTTCCTAATAAAAATTTGAAACCTCACTAACCTTCCTAATCCCTATTGGACAAGTTCACTGACTTGACTTTCCTTAATCATGTTGTTAGGAAAGAGTTGTTCATACTCATGCATGTGTGTGTGTGCTTGAATATACCCATACTTAGTTGAAGTGTGTACTAATTCCATACAAATATATATTTTTAAGTGAAGGCATAGGTGGACGCTCGAGCTTACAAGATAGCGTTGTAGCTATCCGAACGTGGATTTTTCATCTATACTTGGTAGGCCCTCATGCTTTCGAGGATGTCTACCATTTATATCTATCTTAGATGCAGGATTTAGCTAGTTGAGAATGTTCCACTAGTGTTTCTTTAGATGTAGGATTTAGCTAGTGGAGAATGTTCCACTAGTGTTTCTTTCAACATTAATTTCTAAATTTATATTGCTGAAATTTTTGCAAGAATATGTTTATTGGAATTATGAACTATTTCTTTCAATTGATTATCTCTATATTAGATTGTTGATTTGTGAGAGCCTATGATGTTATGTAGTATGCATGCATGTATGTTAAGAAAACAAAAAAGTTCAAATTTCTTTCCAAAATTAACCTAGATGAAGTAAGAATGACGTATGTAGGCTTGTCTGCGACCTTTAAGAGGTCAACCACGCCGGTCTCGTCTAGTTATAGATTCCGGTCATAACATTGTAGGACTTAGGTGTTACTGCCTCCCTTTGTCCAATGTATTTTGGCCGTTGTGAGTATGCCTAAGTCAATTTTGCCTGGTCGATATGCTCAGAAAAATGGATAAAGTTGCATACTATTGGCTAACGTCTCATGCCATATGCTTACACCCACTGTCGTGGTTGTAGTATTTACGATGAAGTCAAGTCCATTGGAGTGTGTTGCCCTGTAAATGCTATTATTGGCCACCCTAGATGAGGAGGACTTGATGATGTTTTCTTGCTGGTGGTCGACAATTACATACTAATATGTAAATCCTATGCATGATGTTGGGAGGGAACATCTGTTGTATGTAGACAAATCTATACAGGATACAAAGGACACTGGTAGAGAAATGTTTAACGTCAATAAACCGATTTGGGCTGTATCTAGATGATGTTGGCATCCCACATCTCACGTCGCGTAAGAGTTGTGTACTGGACAAAAGCGATGGGTGCAGAGAATTCTCAATGTCATATGACTATTGTTTGTAGGCCTAGGGTGATGCGGGCAATCCATGCACGATGATAGTTGAGTGATTCTTATAAGCCACGGTCGATGTGCTCTGTCAATGGATAACGACGATTGAGCAATGTGCAGGCTACAAATGTTGCTAGCAACCCATGTCAGACATTGGTAAGCTGTTTTATAGAAGATGAGAATGATGAAAAAATTAAAAGTTCAACAAATATTGGGTGATGTGCACAGGCAAAGGTTGATTTGGCTGGTCCACGCTCGATGTCACCAGAACAATGGGTAGAGGCTTGGAGCGATGCGAGAGTCCACAGCTAGTGTGGCTTAGCCAATGCCTCTTTCCGTTGACCTCTATGTCTTGGTCGATGTTTATCGTCCACAACAAATGTTTCCTAGACGATGATCATAGACTCTAGGTTTAGTGTCAAACTTATGTGCACACAACATATATGATGCTTGCACGCATTGGCTAATGTTTCTTGTCATTGGCGACATCGGTGCAAGATAAAATATGACCATGTCGTGTGCATGGGCCAAGACATTGGTTGTTGTATATACCTGTCGGCCAACATTTCCTTCAGATACAACTTCTATTTATTTTATATCAATGCATTCAAACCTTGACGGAAGCCACATGCCATTGGCTGACTTCTTCTGCGAGATGCGCACATTCCTAGACAAATACATGAAATCCTTGGCTGATGCTACAAGTCATTAGCTGATATTTGCAGACCAAGGCATGTAGGCTACAGACGATATTGACAGATCATATCTGATGAGAAAAGACCAATTTTTGTAGGACTACGAATGATGGTGGCAAGCCATGTTAGACATTGGCAAACTTATATGTGCAAGCTAAGACATATTTTGTCAGGCCAAAGGCGATACTGGCAAACTACGTCTCCTGATAGCTGACCATGTTGTTCAAAGACCCCGAATAATACTTAGGTAAAGCTAGATCCTAACAGTTTTGTCATGATGGTATAAGGTCCTAATATGGTTAATAATGTAGGTTTAAATCCAGTGTCTAAGAGTTTCTGTGCATTGGAAGTCAAACATCAAAGGACGACTAAGACGTTCAATGACTTAGTCATCTATATACCTCATATGTGGTTATATGTGTTTATATGTGATTAATGAGGTTATAAGGTCATTAAATAATATATTATGGTGTATATAGGAAGTGTGTTATGTTTCGTGAATTTTGGAGGTCAAACGTTCAAGAACGTCTTTGACGTTCGAAATGTTTGCTTTGAAACGATCTTTCGTGTCTGCATGTTTCATTGATTTTTACGTGTTTAATTTGTATGAAACTCATGTGGTAGGTCCTAATATCGTATACAAACATATTTGGGTTTGAAATATGTGGTTACGACTCCACATAGGATGCACAAGGGACCCTAAAATAGGACCCCAAGTTGGAGCTCAACACTACCGGACAATGCCAAACGATGAGCCAATCGACGGCCACTCGACAAAGTGAGGGCCCAATGATGGGTGGCGTATATATATTATGAAGTATAGAACTTTGGTTAGAAGTAGGATCAACAACGAGACCCCGTCAATGGATCGTGATTTTAACTACGGACCATCAATGGTAAGCCGTCGACGGCGCTGTGAGGTTTCTACCAGTTGCTGTTAAGGACTTGGAGTTTTTGGGAAATTCACCCTAAGTCTTTATCAATTTAGGGTGTTGTTTTGAATTTTGGTTATTTAATAGTATTAATTCATTAAACCTCATTTAAAAACCCTACACCTAAATTAAAACATTTTTCCCTTCCCACGTTCATCAAAACCCTCATGAGAGTGCAAGTAAGATAACGCTTGAAGAGGTTCTTCAATGATTTAATTCTCAATTATCGCTTGGCTTCTTATAATAGGTATGGGAGTTCTACATATAAATCATTCTATCACCTTAGACAAATTAAAAGGATGTTTTCAAGCTTTCAAACAGATGCGAGTCCAATTTCTACCTTTAATCTGGGTCTTGCTGAAAAATTTTCAAATGTTTTAATATATGAGAATTTATGTTTTCCATTAAATTCTCCATGAATACGTGTACCTTACAAGCTCTCAATTTTTACTAAATATGAGTTTGTGATCCTTGCTTTGAGAGTGATGCATTTATGGGGGTAGATTGTTATTTCTTTTTAATCTGTATATTAGGGTTAATTGGATTATAGGTTGTTTCAATTTTATCAAATGAATATTATGCATTCTTATATCTATTGAATTGATATTGACTTAAGTTTTATGAATTCTAATGTTTTTTCACATAGGCCATTGATTAATGTAATGATTATAGTCAATTGATATAAAGTTTACATTAGATTGATGAACGTGTATTAAATTGACCCTGTTTCATGAATATCTTTACAATTATGTTATTATTTTTTTGTTATGGCCATGTGTAAGGGACTTGTGATGTCAAATTGGATGATTTCGCCTTGAAATTTTAGTAAGATGGAGTGGGGGTATGATTCCCTAATTCCTGTTAATGTATGTTAATTTAAAATAAATTACATTTTAATTGGTATGGTCCACCTATGGTGGCGGTGCTAAGTGAATTGATATGATCTTTTTGGCGTTAAGTTGATGTAATATGATATCATGGCGCTTGCGGCACACTTGAGTAACTATGATTTTTGTATTGTAAGGAAGAGGGGATGGGGGGAAGGGTTTTTATGTGACTATTATATTATCTGTCTATATGTGAAAGTAATGTTGAAAGTTGTGTTCTTTCTATGTATGTTAGGAGAATTATGTCGACTATGACGTATTGCTTTTAAATGTGTCGTCTCGTTTTTTTTACATGGTTTGTTCCTACTGACTACATGAGTATATATGTGTTTATATTGATGTATAGGGAGTGTATAGGATGACTTAAATATGATAATGGTATCCTAAATTTGGATTAAATCATGACTTTAATATGTGTTTACCTGAATGTATGTGGTTTTCTCGTCTTGGTTTGATTTTCTCCCTTGCTTGAGCTATGTAGAAATAAATATGTATGTCTTGATTTAGTATGTTACAACCCCGTGTCTTGCTGTATGAATGATATATGAGACTTGAATGAGGTTAAGGGAGGGTCCGTTATGTGAAAACCTTTACCTAGTGGTAAGGTATAAACGTAAATTTTAAAGTCCTACTGGGATCCTGCAAGTAAAGGAATGATGAAATTAAGGGGTTGGATTGACTGGAACGACCACATATCAAACCTTAGGAAGTCTCATGATCTTCTTTATCCATTGGACTATACGAATAAGAGGACCTCTTTTATAGTAGAATGTGATTGGATTATGACATTACATGAACCCTTTGTATATGAACTTTAATGGATTACATTATGAGAACTAAGGGTATGAACCGAGTGAGTAGTGTTATTTAGAGGATGACACTAGATTGCAAAGCATGTCTTTCATATTTCTTAACCATGTGCCTACATGGGATGTGTCCAAGTTCTACATTGGCAAGTAGAACACCCTCATCGGAGTAGGTTAGAACTCATGATTTCATGCTTTTCTACGATGGTCTATGTCTGTTATTGTCTATTCTCATGATATCAGATACCTACTAGTATTAGATAAGTTCTATGAGGTTTAGGTGGTGGTATGGGAGTCTATCTAGACATTGCATAATAGGAATTGAAGGCATTAGTGAGAGTCCCTAGGTATTATCGAAGATAATAATTCGAATGTTCTTTACGTGAAGAATATCTCTTAATAAACTTATAAAGGAAATGACTTAAGTTAAGAAGATAGGTTAAATTAGTAATTACATATCTAGAGTAGTTAAGGGTTGTCTAGTTAAGGTTTAAAGGGTTGCATATGAATATTCACTTCTTATCTTACCTGGATATGTTTCAAGAATCACTCTAGTTAGCGAAAAGGGTTCAATAAGTAGACATGATCTTATCCTTATGTAGTCGAAAGTTTAGTTAGGTAATCTTGGAGAGGTCAATCGTTGCCATTATCTTCTTGATTTACTTAAGTCTTTTAATAGTCTTTTGCAGAAGAATGTTGTATTATTGTCTATTCTCATCATATTGGATACCTACTAGAATTAGAGAAGTTTTATGAGGTTTAGGTGGTGGTATTGGACTCTATCTAGACATAGCATAATAGTCTTTGAAGGCATTAGTGAGAGTCCCTACGTCTTGTCCAAGACAATTATTTGAATGTATTTTACGTGAAGAATATCTCTTAAAGAACTGATGAATGAAATGACTTCAGTTATGAAGGTAGGTTAAATGAATAAGTACATATTTAATATAGTTAAGGGTATTCTAGTTAAGGTGTGAAGGGGACATATGAATAGTCACTTCTTATCTTACCTAGATAAGTCTTAAGAATGACTCATGTATTACTTAGGTAATTTTAGAGACATAATTTAAGCCTTATCTAGTCTCATGTATTACTTAGGTAATCTTTGAGACGTCAATCATGAACATTATCTTCTTCATTTACTTAAGTCAGTCTTTTGATAGGCTTAGGAAGAAGAATGTTGTACTATCAATATTTTATGTATTAATTGGGAATGATTCTATACTAGGTAGTATATGGAACTCTCAAGTGTGTGTGAAAGGTGTTTATGGGAGGTGGCTTCATAAATCAATCAAGTAAAACATTTTACAATCACCTTTGGTAAGAGGATATCATGTTATCACTTTTATTATTGGTTGTCTTAAGAATAATTTAGGTATGCTTAGAGAGGGTGTATGGGCGGTCTCTCTGTCTTACTTAAGCGAATTTTGGGATTGATTTTAATGAGGTAATTATATACTAAAAGGTGGGCAAAGTGAAGTGACGGAACTTCACTATACTGGTGAATTGAGTTCACTATACAGTGATGTGTGACATGACTGTAGCATTTCCTAAAATGTGATGATTTTGTTAAATGATTTCTAATGTATTTCTATGTTTTAAATGTTGTTCTTATGCTTATATTATGATGTGTTAATCGAAATTCATAAAGAACATATAAATTTTCTAAATGTCCTTTATCATGGTTTTTGCATGTCTTCCATACTTTGTACATCTAATGAGCTTACCCTTTCTCTTCCCTTTTTTACTAAAGTGTTGTTACGTTACACTAGACGATGTTGCTTTTAAGATGCGCACATGCAATTTTAGATGTGCTTAGGACTTTGATCATGTTGTGTACCATAGGTGGACATTTTTTCCAAAATAACACAATACTTGTCTATGGGGCCTCCTATGTTGTTATCGATGTCACCAAGCCGCTATACACACGCCATGAGTTATATGTGCATGCCTATGATGATGTTGTATGTCATTGTTCGACAACACTTACTAGATCGGCACAAACCACATCATCTGCATGAAGATATTAGTTGATGTAGCATGTCATTGGGCGAAGATTGTTTTCCATGTATTCCACAACCAATGTCGCCCAAAGTATGCGCACATGCCATGGCTAATGCGTATAATCCCTTGATGTGTTAGGTCACGCAGGAACTAGGTAGATCGACATGTGTAGGCTAGAAACTATGTTCTCTAATCGCGTCTAATGTTTGTAGATTGATGTGTGCAGGCTACGGACGATGCTGGAGGACATGTCCAACATCAAGTGACCGATGTGTGCAAGCTAGAGATAATAGGTGTGCAGGCCAAAGGAAATAAGTCAATCTATGTCTAACGTTGGCTGAACATTGTTTGAAGGCAAAAGGCGATGTGTGAAGGCAACATCCGGCGTTGATAAAAAAAAATTTCCAGGCTTAAGGAGAAGCGGAAAATCCAAGCGTGGCGTCATCTGACCAATTATTCTATCCAAAAGGCAATGGGAGCAAGCAACGCCTGATATCTCCCAACCGTACTTTGCAGGCCAAGGGCGATACGGGAAGTCCACGCCTGGTGGAGGTTAAGAGATGTGAAAAATCCACGGCATATTCGGGTAGATTACGACCAAAATCAGTTGGGCAATGTGAAGGATACAAGCGATAAAATATGTCCACGTCTGACATCAACTTTACGTTATGCGAAGGCCAAGGGGGATGTTGGGAGGACAAATTGACAATCATTTATTGATGTGGAAATGATACGGCAGCTGTGGAAGTCGCAACCAATGTCTCCTGGATGATTATACTTTTCGTTAATTGATGTCGCTTGCATGAAGCATACTGAGCTTGGTTGATCCTAACTTCTGTTGTTTGACATTGTCATGACTGATGCGTATATGCATTGGTTGATATTTTCTTTTTTTGGAAAACGTCAGTTGCCCGATGTGCACATGACTTGGCTTACACTTCTTGAGAATAGACGATGCATATGTCACCCTACCAATTCAAACACACCATGAGTGACGCCTAAATGACCATGTAGATCTTGCATTTCACTTCCAAACATCGCTTTCCAGATGCGCAGATTCCATTTAGGATGTTTGTAGGCCTTGGTTGATGGTGGTTGCCATTGGCTAATGTTGCTTGCCTGAAGCGCAGAAGCGTTGTCTTTTTTTTCTTGCCATCAGTCGACGTCGATGTCACCTAGACGATGAACACACGCCACCGTTTATGCATTTATGCCTTTGAAAATGTTATATTTTGTTGTATGATTTGACTTTCTAGATTCGCACAAACCATGATAGATGCATGAAGACCCTTACTAATGCGGTGTATTATTGTCCGACATATGCTTGTCGATTCATGAAGGCTTACAACAATGTTGCCCAATCAATGCACCCATTCAATGATTGATGCGTGCAAGCCTTGGTCTATGTTGCGTGCGGTTGATCAATGTCTCCAGGCTGATGCAAGTAGGTCATGAACAATGTTACTATGTCGATGCCCACAAGCCATATGTGATGCATGAAGACCTTGGCTATTGTTTCTTGTAGTTAGTTGATGTCGCTTTGATGATGCATATAGGCCACATCCGATTTTGACTATATGATTCACCCACACAATAGTTGAAGTCATCCTGTCAATATGCACACGACAAAATAAATGCGTGCAGGCCTTGGTTTATGTTACATGTCATTGGCCGACGTCACTTTTCATATGCGCACGTACCACTTTCGTGCATGTAGGTCCTGGCTAATTCCGCATGCCGTTTGCTAATTTCTCTTGCAGGATATGCATATTCCATGTTTGTGCTTGCAGGACTTAGCTGGAGTCGCATGCCATTGGCCAAAATCTCTTACCAAATGCGCACACGTCGCGTCAAATGCCTTCAGGACTTGGCTGATGCAACATGTTGTTAACCTACATTAGCAAACCGATGAGTGAAGTTTACTGAAGATGCTGGTAGGACACATCTAACATTTACATACCAATCTGTGAAAGCTACGATTGACGTTTGGAGGCCATATTTTTGGTGGATAGACCGATAAGTGCACTATACGGACAATGTTTTTAAACACCATTGGACGTAGGCAGACCAATATGTGCAGGTTGCAGGTATGGTGGCATCCCATGATCACACATCCGATGTCAGTTGACCATTGCAGAAGGTAAAATAGATGCAGGCATGCTATGCTCGACGTCAACTGAACAGTTTGTACAGTCCATAGTTTATGGGGGGAAGTAAATACGTATGTTAGCTAACCATCGTGTGCATGAAAAGAGTAATATGGGTAGTCCACGCCCTACAATTACTTAGGTATATGAAAAAGCTATAGTCCATAGTAAATGTTGCGTGAGCG
Organism: Solanum habrochaites; assembly: GCA_027704765.1. Taxonomy (NCBI): domain Eukaryota; kingdom Viridiplantae; phylum Streptophyta; class Magnoliopsida; order Solanales; family Solanaceae; genus Solanum; species Solanum habrochaites. The sequence continues at coordinate 37,847,473 of JAKWJA010002499.1, read as the reverse complement.
ACATACCCAAGCCACGACCAATGCAATCAGTAAATGACTAATGTCTAGTGGACGATGTTGCTTGCCATTGGCGATGTCATTTGCCTGTAGCACACATTCCTTCAAAGATAATTCCTATCATTACACGACATCGATGTCACCCTGTCGAGGTGTACCCAACCACGTCTCATACGTATAGGCTTCACTAATGCTGCCAGTCGTATTGCCTACGTCAATTGACCAATTTATACTAGTGGCGGATAATGTTGCTTTCCGCTGGTCAACGCTATCTTAGAATGTGCCCAAGCGCAATCAATTAAGGAAGTCTTTGAGAAAAGTCGGTTGAGCTTTGTGCAGGCTACAATTAATGCGGGAAACCCTTATCCGACATTGGTTGCTTGTTCTGTGTAGGCCAAGGGTGATACAGGAAGGCTAAGCTCGATGAGCACTATGTGATGTGCACAAACAAGGACTGATGCGGAAATTCCACGCTCGACACCGACTGAGCGATGTGCATAGGGCATGAACAATGTGACAGTCCACGACCGATGCGGTAGTATACGACCAATATAGTCTCGCTGATGTCGCTTGTCGTTGGCTGAAAATGCTTGCTCAAAGCACACATTTCTTCACTGATAGTGCTTGTCATTGGAATATGATGATTTCCTCTTACTGATGTGTACACACCACGACTGAGGCATGCAATCCAAGAATTATGTTTCTTACCGATGGCCAACGTCAGTTGCCTAAATCTAACATTCCTTGGTTGATGCGACCTGACGTTGGACAATGTAAATGCAGCCAATCCGATATAGACATACCACGACCGATGTGTTCAAGCCGTTGTTGATGCTAAATTCAATTGGACAACGTCTCTTTCTACATGCATACCGTACCATTCATGTCAGATTCATGCATGCCTTTACTAATGTTTCCTTTCCTTGGCCGACATTGTTTGGTTGAGCACCAAAATTCTTTGCTGATGGTGCCTGCTGTTGGTTAAAGTTTATATCGCATAGCTAATACAGACACACAAAAGCTTATCCTCTCATACCTTTCATGAGGTTGCATGGCATTGGACGATGTCACTATCTACATGCACATAAAACACATCTAATGCATGAAGAACTTGTCTAATGTTGTGTGTCATAGCCAGTATCTCCTGGATGATGTATGTAGGACATGACTTATGTTGCTATGTCATTGCGGACACCCTATGAATGGTGACTGCAGGCCTTTACTTAAGCATCCAGCCATTTGTCGATGTCTCCATGTTAATGCGACGTCCACGATCGATGTCGCCCAGTCAATGCACACATGCAATGGCAGATGCGTGCAGATCTTCGATGTTGCTGCCTGTTGTTTGGACGATGGGCGCATGCCAAAAGTGATGTTTCATGTCTGATGCACCCAAAAAACTACTTAAAGTTCCTAAACGATATGCACACAACATTGTAGATAAGAATAAGCCTAATGTAATGCTCCATCATTGCTTGCAATGCGCCTTCCATTTCCCGACGCCACTTGCCAGATACACACATTTCTTTAACGTGCATGCAGGGATGGCTTAAGTCGTATGCCAATGGTGGATGTAGCTTTTAAGATGTTCACATGCAACGTCAGATGTGTGAAAGCCTTGGCTGATTGGGCCTGTCTTTGGCAAATATCTTTAGAATTATGTGTGCATGCTATGAACGATGATGAAAAGCCACATTCAATGTCGGTTGCCTAATGTGTGAAATCTATAGAAATGAGGGAAAGCAACATTTAACGTCGGTAGATGGATGTTTGCATGATACAGACGATGTTGTAAGACCATGTTTTATGTTCACAAACTAATGTGTGCAAGCTGTGGAGAATATTGGCATCCCACGTAGGATGTCGGCAGACCCTTGTTTGTAGGATAAAAGAGATTCAGGCATACCTCATCCAATTTTGGTTGACCATTATCTCTAGGCCAAAGGTGATGTAGGAAGCCACGCCCAACATTGGTTAACAATTGTGTGGAAGCAAAATGCATTCTAGATAAGAAAAACTCAACGTGAGCTAACTCTTGTGTGCAAACAAAGGGAGACATGTGCAATCCACGCACGATAATGACTGATCAATATAAAAAGGCTATGGCTGATGCGGGCATTCCACGACCAATGTTTCTTAGTCGATGCCGCTTGCCGTTGGGTGACGATGTTTCTTACCCGGAGAGAACTTGTCTTGGTTGATGTTGTCTATCATTGTGGAATGATGCTGTCATCAAGCCCTATGCACACGAATGGGTAATACGTGCAGGTCTTGGGTAATAATGCCTTTCATTTGAAAATATCTCTTCCCTAATTCTCACTAGCTACGAACGATGCTTCCACTTATGGTCGATGCTAATGTCGCTTGCAAGGTGCACATGTTCCACGTCTGATGTGTGCATGCCCTTGTTGATGCTACGTTTAGTTTGCCGACATCGTCTACCATCATAGCCCACATGCAGTCAAATATGTGGGCTAGGATCGACGTCTTATAATTGTAGCCGGTTGACTTTAAGGAGGACAGTTCATTTTTGTGCAAGTATTATGGTAAAAGACCAAGTAAGGACCCCCTAAGAGTATGTTCGAAGGTAACTAATAAGCATTCAGCTTACCACAAATAACTTGCGTGACGAAGTAGGAAAAAAGAATAATTTTGTGTATGTTTGGGTTATTCCAAAAATAAGTAATTGATTAAAAAAACATAAGAAAAATATAAAAATAATTCCAAAAATTGACAAATATATATATTAACCTTAAATTAAAAAATTTCAAAAAAAGTTAATTGTTATTTTTGTTCAGTATATCCCGAAAATGAATTATTAAAGAATAATAAAATAATAAAAATATGATAAAATATAAAAGTAGCGCCAAAATATAACTAATAAATATAGTCTTCCATAAAACGATTTCAGTAATTTATATGATTTTTATTTTTTCTTGGTAAATCCTGAAAATAGGAAAAAATTAATAAAATATAAAGTTAATTCCAAAAATTCACAAATAAATATTGTAATGTTAAATTCAATAATTTCACGAATCTGTTTTAAATTTTAATTTATGTTTTTTCAATCCTAAAAAATTTGTAATTCATGAATAAAAGATATGGAAAAGATGTAAAATTAACGCTAAAAATTCACAAGTAAAATTAATATTAAATTTTTCAATTTAAAGAAAACAATTTAATTTATATTTTTGAGTTAATATTGAAAAATTGGTAATTCATTAATTTAAAAATAAACATAAAATTTATTCCAAAACATCACAAATAAATATAATTACCATAATTTCAACAATTTTAAATTTTCATTTTTATTCATTGAATCCCAAAAGTTGCTAAATAATTAATCAAAAATAGGAAATCTTTAAGAATTATGAAAAACACAAAAACACACAAATAAATTAGTAACCTTAAATTCAATAATGTCATAAATTTTATTTTTTAAAATATGACGTAATATAAAAAATATAAAATAAATTTTAAAAAATTAATAAAAGTTGAAACAATATGAAAGTGCTTGAAAATACTTCTTAAGATGTGGAACTTAGGGATGGGAGTAATATGTGTAAACATAAAAAGGTGTTTAATATTGTACGAATATAACACTAAATGACATTGTAAATGAATGAACGACGGAGGCGTAAACATTGATAATAGATGATTAAAAATATATGAATATGTCGATATGCAAGAAATTTGTTTCATAGTCTTTTGATTTTTTACGGAATGGACATCAGCATTTTCCCAACTATACCTCAATCAATGTTCTTGCATGCGTTGTTAATACTCTACCAAGTGCAAGTGAGGAACGATTGTGGTAGGCACTTCGAATGTTGGTTTTGCAAAGTGTGTTTTCCACAGGAGATGATTCCACGACACGTTTGACGTTGGTAGACTGATGTGTGCACGCAAAGGAGAATGTTGGTAGGCCACTTCCAACATCGATAAACAAATATGTGCAAGCTATGGATGATTCTACAGAGTGACGTTCGACGTCAGCTGACCGATGTATGAAGACCACAGATGATAGTTAAATCCCACGTTTTAAGTTGGTTGACCTCTGTGTGCATGAATAAGGTGATATGTGAAGGCTACCTTTAATGTGTTTGGCCATTGTGTGTAGGAAAAAGTCGATGAGGTGGTCCATGTACGACGTCAGCTGTCTATTTTGTGCAGCATAATGGCGATGAGGGAAGGCAAGGATCGACGTTTGCTGACCAATGTACAGGCCAAAGTAGATTGGGGCAGGCAATGAGCGATGTTTGTGACCAAAATTTTCAAGTCAAGGTTTAAGCGGGAAGTATATATTGATGGCATATGGTTGATGTGGACAAGGCCCGATAGATTAGGGAAGTCCCTAGAAGAAGTCGACTGGGCAATGTGAAGTCTACAACCAATGAAGGCAGCCCATTTTTGACGTTGACTTGCCATTATATGAAGGCCAAGGGAGATTGTGGAAGGAAAAATCTAACGACTGCTGAGTAATGTGCACAGGCCACAACCGATGCAGATGGTCCATGCATGACGTTGGTTGAGCGTATGCACAAGCTATGACTGATGTGGTAGTCCACGACCAATGTAGAATGGAAAATACCACTTGACATTGGGCGATATTGTTTCCCTGGAGCACACTAGACTTTGCTGATGCTACCTCTCGTTGGCCGATGTTGATGTCGCTCAGCCGATGTGCACACACCACGTCTAAGTTTGTATACATTGGCGTTGCTACCTACCGTTGGCGAATATTGCTTGCTCGAAGAACAAAAACGTTGGCTGATACTTCTTGATGTTGAACGATGCAAATTTCGCCCAATTGATCCACACACGACATATATAATACATGCATGCTGTTGCTGATTTTACAGTACATTATCCAACGTAGTTTTCCAAATGAGCACGTGCCATGTCATATGCCTGTAGACCTTGGCTGAGGCTGTTTGTGGTTGGCTGATGTCACATTCCCGAAGTACACAAGCTATGGCTTGTTGTGCCTATCGTCGCCTTACATCGATGTCAACCTGCGGATACATGCACACCACGGGTTATTTGTGCATTCCTTTTATAATGTTGCATGCCGTTGTCTGATGACGCTTCAAGAATCACACAAACGACATTACATGCATGACGACTTAGCTTATGTAGTCATTCATTGGTCGATGTTGCCTTGTCGATGCATGCATGCTTAAACCAATGTCACCTAGTCGATGAACACATGTAACTACTGATGTGCATGCAAGCCTTGTCTGATGCCACATGCCATTGAATAATGTCTCTTTCCAAATACACACATTCCACCTTTGTTTTTGCACGCCTTGGCTGATGTCGCATGCCATTAGACGATATCCCTTCCAAGATTTGCACATTCCACACAATATTAATGTAAGCCTTGGGTGATACTATCAATCATTGTCTGACATCACTAGACCAATTTGTGCAGGATACAAACGATGATGGTAGGCCACATCCGACATTGGTAAATGTATCTTTATAGGCTGTAGACGAAGTTGGTAGGCCATAATTGACATTAGCATACCAATGTTTGCAGGATATCGACGACGTTTTCATGCACAGTTTAACGTCGGTAGACCAATGTTTGCAGGCTTCAGACGATGGTTGTACCTAACATCCAATGTCAGTTGATCATTGTGTGCATGCAAAAGGTGATATGGCAGACCACGTCCCAACTCATATGACCATTGTGTTAAGGCCAAAATTTATGCAGGCAGGTCGTGCCTAACACCGACTTACCTTTGTGTGCAGGCAAAAGTTGATGCAGGATTTGAACGCCTGATGTCGACTATCCATTATGTGAAGGCCAAGGGCTATGCGGGTGATCTATAATGTACATTCACAATGTGATGCGCACAAGCCACGACCCACACTATCAATCCACATTTAATATTATAGAGAAACATGCACAAGCCACGACCAATGCGGGCGGTGAATGACTAATAATGCCTAGCCGATTTCACTTTATGTGGGCCGACGTCGCTTGCCAGAAGAGTACATACCTTGGTAGAATGTGTTTGTTATTTCCTAACGCTAATGTCACCCAATCGATGTGCACACACCACAACCCATGTGTATAGGATTTGGCTAATTCTCCATTCCATTGTCCTACGTCACTTGCCAAATGCGTACTAGAAACAGATGATGCTACCTTCTATTAGACGACATAGTCTTAGCGATATAAAAAAGCCATGGTTGATGCAGAAAGTCTACATGCAATGTCAGCTGAGAAATATGTATGTTACGACCGCTGTGGGCAACACACGTCTAATGTTGGCATGTCGTAGTGTGTAGGCCCAGGGTGATATGAGAAGGACAACTGTGATTACCGCTTAGTGATGTGCATAGGTTAGAGCCGATTCTGATGGTTCATGGCCTACTTCGGCTAAGCAATGTGCACATGCTTTGACTAATGTGGTAGTCCACGATCAGTGTCATCTGATGAATGCCACTTGCTATTTGCTGATGAAGTTTGCCTAAAACACACATGTCTTCGCTAATGATGCCTGCCGTTGGTGTTGGAGAAGGTATGGGCAGCAAATTCAAGATTTGAACTTCATAAAAGGTATGGGTTCTCTTCTCTCTTAGTCCCTTTATCAATAGACCCCTTAAGGTTAGGAATATTCACTCCGAAAAGTAGGGTTGTTCCCCGTTTCATATCTCTTTCACTAGCTCCCATTGATTCTTAGGTTGGGTATGTTTTTTGGTATATATTAGGCGTCTATTATGTTTTCTTGATGAATATGTTCATGTTTCTGTGTTTTTTATCGTATGAATGACAACCTATGTATTTTCAAAACAATGTGTATGTGTGTGCAAGGATTGGACTGTGACTAATGTTCTCGGATTGATGCCCCGAAATTGTAATGTTATGGTTGTTATTTTTAGTGAATAAACCTATGTAAATTGTGATGTTCATTTAAGATGAAATTTGCCTGACTTGAGTGATAATCTCTTGGCTAAACGAATCTATGAAAAAGGCACCCCAAAAAGTAATAAATGGTCTACGAATTACCCTATGAGTTCAAGTGTAAATGTTGAAGAAAGTGAGCTGAAATGCGACCAAATTTCCAGTAACATACAAGTTTGGTTTTGGTTAAACGTATATGAACAAATCTGTAAAAAATTGATTGGGTGTAAATTAGGTGAGGTCTCAAAATTTGAACCAGCGACCTCACATGTGAGATACACTAAAAACAATAAATGGGGGTTAAGGGGATTAGATCTCGGGTGTATTTTGCTGAAAAATAAAATTAAAAATTAAAAATGGGAAGAGTGGGATTCGAACCCGCAACCTGTCGGTCAGAACGTTACAAAAACTAAAAGAAAATAAATGTGAGGCGTGTGAATTGAATTCACAACCTCTAGGAACTAAAGGATGAATTAAAAGAAAATTTAAGAGAAAAAAATATGAGGGGTGGGAATCAAATCCACGAACTCTACGAAGTAAAGGAGAATTAGAAAGAAACATAAAGTCAGGTATGTGGAGGTTCGATCCCACAACCTCATGGCTACCTAGAGATAGTCAAGGAAAACTTACAAAAAAATAATAAAAGGGGATGTGGGGGTTCGAACCCACAACCCCCAAGACAAGGAAGACAATTTTCAAAAGATTGAAATAAAAAGGAAACGTTGATGTTGGGGCTCGATCTAGGGTCCAAATGTCATGTGGATCGAAATTAAATAAAAAGAAAATTTTTTAATGTGTTTTCCAAGGGATTTGTAAACTGGGTTCCTTTTCCCAAATTCTATATTGATACATAAATCATACTTTAATTAAATATTCAAGAATAATTCTACCTACCTATATCGAAATCGAGATCTTAACATGCATACAAGATGCATAAGTCCTGTACCAGATAATATTAGGAAGGTATGAATCATTTAATCGAACTATAAATGAAGCCTCATGTCTTGATACATATAGATACATATTTCTTTTATACATTTAAAAATACGTGAATGTAAGATGTATGCAATGAAAGAGTGTACACGTAGAAGGATTAAACTAACAGTGTAAAACACACTTAATGGAAAAAGTTGCATTGGCATTAAATGAAAATGATATATTTGAATGAAATGATGAAACCCTAAAAGATGAGAGTAAGAGTGTGAAACACAGAAATGGCCAAGGCATTGGCATATGATTAAAATGAACAATCCACATAAAAAGGGGTGCGTTAATTATGAAGAAAAAAAATATGCTAATGTTGATGAAAAGTGGTGACAACATGATATGAGGGCTAATGTAAAACATGGAGCAATCTCAATAAGCCTAGGTACATGTTACCAAAACGTACTTAGTCTATGAGAGTGTAAAGTTGGTGAAGAGACTAGGTTGGTATTGGAACTCTAATGAAAAGTAGGACATGAACACATGTAATACTAATGATTGCGTGAGGAAATCATCTATGAGATATGATGTCTCATATATTCCAAGAAAAACTTTCCCTGATGTATGAGTTATGTAATGGAACTTTATAATGAAAACCTATAGACTAGTTATGAGCGGTGAAGCCTCATTTTGGGAATGGCGGATGTTCACGTAACTCTCATTAGATTATACTGTCCGGCATGTCAGGTATGGATCTCCTTATATCTCATAGTCTTGGAACCTATATTGTCAATATAGGTATCTAGCGGGGTTTAAGTCCCGTGTATGCTAGCTTTTGTTGGGTCACTTTGGCCGGTGATTCCACCTCTTTTAGTTGTGGGGGAGACACTGGATTTCATGATACTTACGTGATCTATGTCGGTTAAAATTAAAGTTTGTAATGAATGTATGAGAACGATACCAAAGGTGTTTGGATAGTATGATCAACAGGTGAGGTAGACTCAATTAATGACAATACGTTATTCTTGATTATTGCACAGAAAACCCGATGAGTGTCTATCCTAGGGATAGCTTGTGTTATCACTAGCTTATGATTGAATGAAATGAAGTACGTAATAATGAACGAAGCAGACTCTATGTTTGCTAAAGAAGGATCTCTTGTTGAGGTCCCATATGTTGAGTCCTCATTTTGGGAAGTCTTGATGTCAAGTCCATGATTCCAAGGTCTCATGGCATATGAACGAATGATATGAAATTTTTTTTGTGCTATATGCAATTTGTTATCTGCTATGTACAAGATGTTATGTGTTGTGTGCAATATGATATGAATAATGATGTATGTTACTCTCATGGTATGACTTTCCTAATACAAATTTAGAAAGTTCACTCACATTCCTAATCAAAATTTGGAAAGATCACTAACCTTCCTAATCCCTACTGGGCAAGTCCACTGACTTGACTTTCCATAATCATGTTGTTAGGAAAGAGCTGTTCTTAGTCATGCATGTCTTTGGTGTGTGCTTGCATATAGTCATACTTAGTTCATGTGTGTACTAATTCCATACAACTATATATTTTTAGGTGCAGGCATAGGTGGACGCTCGAGCTTACAAGGTAGCGTTGCAGCTATCCGAACGTGGAGTTCTCATATGGACTTGGTAGGCCCTCATGCTTTTGAGGATGTCTACAAATAATATCTAGCTTAGATGTAGGCTTTAGCTAGTTGAGAATGTTCCACTAGTGTTACTTTCGAAATTCATTTAAAACTTTGTATTGGTGCTGTTTTTGCAAGAATATGTTTAATGCAATTATGAACTATTTCTTTCATTTGATTTTCTCTATATTAGATTGTTGATTTGTGAACGCCTATAATGTTAAGTAGTATGTGTGCATGTATGTTAAGAAAACAAAAAGTTCAAATTTCACAATAAAATTAACCTAGATGAAGTAAGAATGATGTATGTAAGCTTGTTTGTGACCTCTGAGATGTCAACCACAACGGTCTCATCTGGGGTGTAGATTTCGGTCATAACAGTGTAGGACTTAGGTGTTATTGCCTCCCTTTGGCCAATGTATTTTGGCCGTTGTGCGCATGCCAAACTCGATGTGCTCAAGAAAATGGATGAAGTTGCATACTATTGGCTAACGTCTCATGCCATATGCTTACATCCCTGTTCGTGCGTGCAGGATTTCGATGAAGTCATATGCCATTGGCCGACGTTGCTTGCTATATGCTATTATGCCACACCAGATGCATGTAGGACTTGGCTTATGTTGTCTGCCGTTGGTCGACAATTACATACTAATATGTAAAGGCTATGCACGATGCTGGCAGGGCACATCTGTTGTAAGTATACAGATCTATGCAAACTACAGAAAACTCTAGTAGAGAAATGTTTGATGTCAATAGAATAATTTGTGATGTCTCTAGACAATGTTTACATCCTACATTTGACGTCGGGTGAGAGTTGTGTACTGGACAAAGGCGATGGGGGCAGACAATGCTCGATGTCTAGTGACTATTGTTTATAGGCCTAGGGTGATGCGGGCAATCCATACCCGAGGATAGCTCACTGATTTGTATAAGCCACGATCAATGTACAAAGTCAATGGATAACGATGAGTGAGCAATGTGAATGCTAAAAAAGATGCTAGAAACCCATGGCAGACGTCGGCTAGTTGTTTTATGCAAGATGAGAACGATGAAAAATAAAAAATGCAACAAATATTATGTGATGTGCACAGGAAATGGGTGATTTGTCTGGTCCACCCTCGATGTCACCAGACAATTGGGTACAGGCTTGGAGCGATGCGACAGTCCACAACTAGTGTGTCCTAGCCAATGCCTATTTTCGTTGAACGCTATGTCTCGGTCGATGTTTATCGTCTACAACAAATGTTTCCTAACCGATGCTCTAAGACTATAGGTTGAGGTTTTCCAACTTATGTACACACGACACATATGATGCCTGCACGTATTGGCTGATGTTTGCTGTCGTTGGCCGACATCTCTTATTAGATGTACACATTCCATGTCCATGCATGCAAGCCTTAGCTACTGTCTCATACCTTTGGCCAATATTTCTTTCAATTTACACACATTTCTCATCCATGCGTTATGACCTTAACGGAAGCCGCATGCCATTGGCTCACTTCTTATGCAAAATGCGCACATGCCTTGAAAAATGCATGCCATCCTTGGCGGATGGTACGAGTCATTAACTGATATTTGCAGACCGAGGCGTGTAGGCTACAGACGATGTTGACAGATCATATATGATGTCAACAGACCAATATTTGTAGGCTACAAATGATGTTGGCAATTCATTTTGGACATCGGCAAACTTATATGTGCAGGCTAAGTAAGATTTTGTCCGAACACAAAAATTTTTTGTTCACCGATATGTGCAGGATAAGAAGATGCTAGTAACCCACGTTTGACGTTAGGTGACCTGTGTGTAGGCAAAAGGTGATGCGGGCAAACCACTTCTGATTATACCTAACTATGTTGTTGTAAGACCTCCAATATGACATAGGTAAAGCTAGATCCTAACAATTTTTTCATGATGGTATAAGGTCTTAAATTTGTTAATAATGTGTGTTTAGATCCACTGTCTAAGAGTTTCTATGCATTGGAAATCAAACGTCAAGGGATGACCAGGACGTTCGATGACTAAGTCACCTATATACCTCATATATAGTTCTATGTGTTTATGTGTGATTAATGAGGTTATAAGGTCTTTAAATGAGTTCTTATGGTGTAAATAGGAAGTTTGTCAAGATTCGTAATGTTTTGAGGTCAAACGTTTGAGAACGTCCATGACGTTGGAAATGTTTGCCTTGAAATGACCTTGCGTGTCTATGCATGTTTCATTGATTTTTACATGTTTGTTATGTATGAAAATCATGTGGTAGCTCCTAACTCGTATGCAAACATATTTAAGATGGAAACGTCTTGCTACGACTCCACATAGGACCTACAAGGGACCCCTAAAAGAGGACCCCAACATGGAGCTCAACACTGCTAGGCATTACCAAACGATGAGCCAATTGATGGCCAGTCGACCAGGAGAGGGACCATCGATGGGTGGCATAGATGTATCCTGAAGTATTATAGGTTGGGGAGAAGCAGGAGAAACCACGAGACCCCGTCAACGGGTCGTGATTTTAACCACGGACCGTCGATGGTAGGCTGTCGACGGTGCTACGAGGTAGCTGCCAGTTTCATTTGAGGACTTGGTGTTTTTGGAAAATTCACCCCAAGTCTTACAAAATCTAAGTGTGGTTTTTTTGAGTATTTATGGGTATTCTAAAAAATATAAAGTCAGTAACTCTCAGTGTGTAACCCGAACACCTGAATATTAAAAAAGACAGTTCCCTACAAAGGTTTCTCAAAACCTCCATGAGAGTTCGAAGTGAAGACTTAAGCTTTAAGATTGTTCTTCAATGGAATTTCCTCTTCAATTATCATTGGTTTTTTATAATAGGGTATAGGAGTTCTTCATCTAAAGATTGCTATCACCTTAGAGCAAATTTCAAAGATGATTTTCAAAGGATTCAAAAAGATTAATTGTCCGATTTCTACTATAAGTCTTTAGTTGTTGCATGAATTTTTTTCAAATGTTAATATATGATGAAATTGATGTATAATTTATGTTTTCCAATGAAATTCTCCATGAATCCTTTACCTTCACAAATATCTCAATTTTACTAAAATATGAGTTATGTGATCTTGCATTGAGATTGATGAATTCATGGTGTAGATTGTTATTGGCTTTTTATTCATATGTACATTATGGTTAATTGGATTGTACGTTGTTTCAATTTGATCAATAAAATATTATGCATTGTTAGGTTTATTTAATTTTAAGTTTATTGAATTGATATTGACATAAGGTTTATGAATTCTAATGTAGTTTCACTTAGGCTTTTGATTAATGTAATGATTATAGTAAATTGATATATAGTTTACATTAGATTGATTAATTCTTAGTAAATTGACCCTGTTTCATGAAAATTGTTACAATTATGTTAAATTGTTGGTTATGGCAATGGGTGAGGGCCTTATGATGTCGAATGGGATGACTTCGCCTTGAAATTGAAATTGTACGATGGAGTGGGGGTATGATTCCCCAATTCCTTTTTTTTATGTTAATTTGACTTAAATTATAGTGTTATTGGTTCGGTCCACCTATGGTGGCGTGCTATGTAAATTGACATGGCCTTGTTGGCGTTACATTATGCAATATGATGAGCATGGCCTTCTCAGCACTACTTGAAGTACTATGGTGTTTTTTATTGTTGTTTTGTGTAAGATGAGAGATCTTTCTAAGGTGATATAAGTGAAGTCATGCATTCGTCTATGTAGGTTGGAAATCATGTAGATTATGACTATGTGCTTATTTCTGTAGTCTAAGGTTTGTTACATGTTTGTTACTACTTGAATATACAAGTATATAATTGTTATATTGATGATGATATGGTAGTGTATAGGATTAATTAAATATGATAATGATTATTCCTAAAGTGGATTTAAGAATGACTTGAATATGAGTTAAAGTAAAGTATGTGGTTTCTCGTCTTGGTTGACTTGTGTCACTTGCTTGATGTATGTATGAAAGTAAATATGTCATGTCTTGATTTAGTATGTTAAACCCTCTTAGTCTTGAATGTATGAATGATATTTGAGACCTTGAATGATGTTAAGAGCGTTCTTTATGTGAAACCTTTACCTAGTGGTAAGTTTATAGATGTTGATGTTTAAAGTCCTTATGGTATCCTTCAAGTAAATGAATGATGAAATTAAGGTTGATTGTCTGGAACGAAATCATATCAAACCATAGGAAAGTCATCATGAGCTTCTTGTCGCCATTTGAAGATAGACACAAGAGGACCTCTTTTGAAAGGCTAAATGTGATTGGGTTATGAACTTGATATGGAACCCTTTTCTATGAACTTTAAATGTGAATTACTCAATGAGAACAAAGGCTAGAAAAGAGTGAGTATGGTAAGGTAAGTAGTTATAGTTAAAGGATTTCACCAAATTGCAAAGCATGTCTTTCATATTTCTTAAACATGTGCCTACATGGGATGTGTCGAAGTTCTACCATTGGCAAGTAGAACACCCTCATCGGAGTAGGTTAGAACTCGTGATTAAATGCTTTTCTACAATTTTCTATGTTTGTTATTGTCTATTCTCATCATATTGGATAACTACTAGCATTAGAGAAGTTTTATGAGGTTTAGGTGGTGGTATGGGACTCTATCTAGACGTTGCATAATATGCTTTGAAGGGATTAGTGAGAGTCCCTAGGTATTTTCCAAGACAATAATTCGAATGTTCTTTACATGACAAACATCTCTTAATGAACTAATAAAGGAAATGACTTAAGTTAAGAAGATAGGTTAAATTAGTAATTACATATCTAGAGTAGTTAACGGTTTTCTAGTTAAGGTTTGAACGGTTTCATATGAATAGTCACTTCTTATCTTACCTGGATAGGTTTTTAGAATGACTCTAGTTAGGGAAGAGGGTTCAATAAGTAGACATGATCTAATCCTTAGATAGTCTAAAGTATAGTTAGGTAATCTTGGAGAGGTCAATCATTGCCATTATCTTCTTGATTTACTTAAGTAAGTATTTTAACATGTTGATGTATTAAGTGGGAATGATTCTATGGTAGGTAGTATATGTAACTCTTAAGTGTGTGTGAAAGGGGTTGTATGTTAGGTATCTTCACAACTCAGTCAAGTGAACCTTTTAGAATCACCTTTGATAGGAGGATCTCATGTTCATATGTTGATGTCTTGAAATTGTATGTTGATCTCATTATGGGTTGTCTTAAGAATTTTTAGGTGTGCTTAGAAAGAGTGTATGGGATAACTCTATATGTCTTACTTAAGTGAGTCTTGGGATAGGTTTTAGTGAGGGAATTATATACTATAAGGTGTGAAAAGTGAAGTGAAGGAACTTTACTATAACAGTGAATTGAGTTCACTGTACAGTGATGTGACATCACTGTAACATTTCCTAATATTTGATTATTTGCTTAAATGATTTTTGATGTGTTTCTAAGTTTTTAAATGTTGTTCTTATGCTTAAAGTATGATGTGTTAATCGAAATTCATGAGAAACATGTTATTTACTAAATGTCCCTTTTTCATGGTTTTGTGGATGGCTTCCATACCTAGCACATCTAATGTGCTAACCCCTTCTTTTCCGTTTTTTACTTAAGTGTTGGGAATTGGAAATCTTGATGTGACATGGTGGATAGATAGGTTTCTAAGGATTAAAGATGAAGTATTGGTGAGTCATCATCGATTCGAGGAAAATATCCACATGTTCCTTATGTTATAGTCATTATTTTATTGGCTTGTATGGGATTAAATTAAAGTCTTCCTCTGGTGTAATTTTTATGAAAGAATTATTCGTGTGTGAAGAAATTTTTAAATTTTCACTCATTTGTCATGTGATGACACAAGGATGCTCTAACATCTAAGGTTTACTTGTGGGTCGGGACAGTTGTGCACACCAAATGCGATAAGAGCACGCCTTGGTCGACATCGACTGACCATTTCGCGCAAGCAAAATGCAATGCTGGTAGGCAAAGCCCTACGTAGGCTGACTGTACGTTGCACAAAAAAGGCAATGCAGGCAGACCATGTTGAATGTCGGCTTTTTATTGTGTGCTATTGTCTTATGTTTCTTGCTAGATTAGCACATGCCATGTTAGATAAATGTAGGCCTTGGATAATGTTGTCTTCCATAACTGACTTTGCTTTCCCAAAGCACACAATACATGACTAATGATGCCTCCTACATGCGAGGTCAATGTCGCCAAGTCGATGGACACACACAACAAGTTATGTGTGCATGCCTCTAATGATGTTGTATAAAAATGTTCGACGACTATTATCGGATGTGCACAAACCAAGTCTGATGCATGAAGAGGTTAGTTAATGCAGCCTGTCGTTGGCTGACTTCTCCCGTCCAACGCATGTAGTCCACGAACAATGTCACAAAGATTATGTGCACACGCCACGGCTAATGCATACAAGCCTTGGATGATTCTTCTTGCCATTGGCCGATGTCGCCTAGCCGATACGCGCATTCCACGACTTATGCTACCATGTTGATGCACACACACCATGACAGATGAATGTAGGAATTCAATATTATTGATCTTTGTTGGCGCATATCTCTTACTTAATGCGCGCAATGTACAACTGATGAGGCCTAGACGATGTGCTTAGACCACGATTATAGTTGCCTACCCGATGTGCAAACGACATGGATAATTCATGAACTCCTTTGATGATGTTGCATTCCATTCAATGACGTTTCTTTCCAGATATACACAAGCCACGTATGTGCGTGTAGCCCTAGGCTGAAGTTCCATACCATTGACTAATGTTTCTTTCTAGATAAGCCCATTCCACTATTGATGCATGCAAGACAATTTGCTTCTCTTGGTCAACATTTAGACACGATGTGTACACTCTATGGATAATGATAGAAGTCCACATCCGATGTCGAAACAACCGATGTGAATAGGCTACAGATGATGCTGGCAAGCCAAGTTTTACGTTGGTAGAGCGTTGTATGAAGGCTACAGAAGATATTGTCATGCCATGCTTGATGTCAGCTTATCGATGTCTGCAGGCTTTGGACGAGTATGTGTTAACATCCCTTATTCTACTTGTACTAGTTCTATTCATATAACGCTTATAAACTGCCTTGTGTTATTGTTATGGATGTGGTTTACTAGGTGACTAGTGGTAATTGAATAGGTTTTAAGTTAACATTCCATAGATTTTGAAACGACCCAATTAAGTTAATATCGATGGAAGTAGTTAAACTTGAGATCATAAGGTGGTATTTCATTCTAATGTATAATGTGACATAGTGTATACGAGTTCTAAATTATGTTAAAGTTATTAAGGTCTATAAATGAATTAAATATTGAGGTGCTTGCTTGACTTCACTAAGCTAGTAGGTGACAAATAGGTGCATCACCTACTTTGACTTATTTACAACCAAAGTGCCTAGTAGGTGCATCATCTACTTTGACTTATTGACCATCCTAAAGGACCTACTAAGATTCTTTGACCATTTTATTTGGACAAGTACACTACACCTATTTGCATTACTTTATCCAAAGTTTAATATAAGAATAAGGGGAAAATGGACAGCCAAGGCCAAATCTTCCCAAGCCCCCATGAAATAGCCCAAGTTTAATAGAAGAAAAATAGGAAAATGCAAAACCAAGGCAAAATTTTCCCAAAACCACAATAAATAATTTTAATGGAAAACTAGTTCCATCATCTTCTTAAATGTGTGGGCCAAATTAAAGGCACATGTTTGCTGCAAATGAAGTACAACAAAGTCTGCAAAAGGGCCAATGTTCTTAAGTCCAAAAATTTAATGGCCTGTATTATGCATATAAATGTTCTATTCATGGTATACTTAACATAGCCTTCTAGTGTAGGTGAGGGATCATGTTCGTTATATGATTAGTGTTGGTTTAAACTAGTCATAATGTTATGTGATGTATTGCACGTTTCAGCGTGTTTAGTGTAAGTTGACTCCGAAGTAATTATTTAAATAACTTCTATGTTCAAGGAAAAGGTAGCAATATTGAGAAAATGGAATAAAACAATTGATCTTCTTGCTTGGATCATTAAGCTAGAAGCTACATCACCTATTTATTCTATAATTTAGTCAAAGGGCACAAGTTTGATGGACAAGATTTAAGCTTATATTATTGGGCATACTTGAAGCCCAAACATGTTAAAATAAAATAAAAATAAAAGAAAGGCAACAACAAAATCTGCCAAGGCCCAATATGGATAAAGCCCAAGTGAATGCCAGTAGGTGGATCACCTAGTTTTACCTTTTGAGTTGTTTGATGCATATTTGCCGGTGAATCACCTATTTGACCAATTAAGGATTAAAATAGACCAAAAGAAAGGAGGTTCTGGAGGATATTTTGTTGTTAATAAAGCTCCATGTAAATCCAATGTGAAGATATATGTTTCACCCATTTTAACTCATAATATTAAGAATTAACTCTAGCTCTCTCTCTCTCACTCTCTTATTTTCAAGATTTAAAAAGTAGTTTTGAGATGTTCTAGGGTTCTTCATGAAACCCTCATATCTGCAAGCCAAGTATGAAGGGAAACTGAAGTTCTAAAAGAAAAAGTTATATGGAGAAGTACCAAAAATTTAGATTAGGACTGCAATAGAGAAACTGAATCGTGATAGTTATATCAGTAAGAGGATAAGGTATGTAACAATATTTTATTTTCTATTTATTTGGCAAGAATCCAAAATTTGCATTACAAAAAGTAAGCTCTCTAAATTCCCTTGGTAGTGATTGATCAACAGTTGCAGTTGCTACTTACTATAACATTGAAGTAAGTACTCTAATATGAGTTTGTTATTAAATGTGCGTGTTTAGTCTACCAAATGTTAGCAAAGAGGTTTAAACATGTTTCATTGTCAAAGTACCCACGACATGTATTTCCCTTATTTAAGTCAGAGTAATCCTAGATTACATATGGTACATATGTATTTTGGATAGATATATGATTTGTCCATATCTTGCCAACTTGCTTCAATTGTTTATAGATATGGAATGTTGTCACATGTTCATATGTTCCCTTTATTGGTTATTACTCCCATTGTGTTAGATTATAATTTCACCTCACTTGATCAATACTTGCTCAATTATATGTTTATATGCACTTACTTAGAATTATGTATCCATCAGTAAGTTGAATCTAACCACATTCCCCCTTGGTTACGCATTCATGAACACCTTCTATTTGTATAATATTGAGTTCAAATCTGTTAAATGAATGTCAAATGTCTTCATTGGCTGTGGTTCAATTTGAGATGATAAAATGCTTAACGAGTCATATAAGCTCTTAAGCATTACATTCAAGTCACATTTTTTTCTGATGTCATTGTTATTATCGTAAGTCCATATTCATATGTCTTCTACTATTGGTTTGTAGTTCCAAATAAAAAACAAGGATTATGTCCACAATAATAGTAATCACAAACAAGTTATGAACATCAGAAATAACAATCTCATAAGATTTATGGTTATCCAAAGAAAAAACCCAAAAGAGTTATAAAGTGATAAACAATGATCTCAAAAATGAAAGAATCTATTTGACGGAATATGAATGATTATGGATGGAAGACTCTCTGAAAAAGCTTTGAATAGGAAGATCCCATTTTATATTAGAGGGTTGCAGCTCAGGGGTAAAAGCCTTGCATGGGCCGATCCCTATTTGTATTGCAGGGTTGCAACTTAAATATTAAAGTCTAGCATGGGCCCATCCCAATTCGTAAAATTATAAGGACAACATCACATGGGGTAAAATTCCTAGCATAAGTCATCCTCTTCTACCGCTGATCAACTGTTCATTTGTATAATATGATTTATAAAGATTATAAAGTAGAAAAAAGTAAATAAAAGAATGTAACATGCACAATTCCACAAGTACACAAAAATGAGGTCTCTAATCCTTATGTATTGATATTTGGTTTCACTTAAGATCTCATATTACATATGGTTGTATTATGCCTTACATATTCAATACATTCTTTCGTACTGACGTCCCTTATTGGGGTGCTGCATTTCATGTTGCAGGTACAAGTACTCAAAAGACGACTCCAAAATAGAAAAACATTATATCAACGTTTTTAACTGAACTCCAGCTTTATTCGAGGCTTTGCCAAGTCTTTACTATGCGTATTTTAAAAGTGGTACATTCTTGAATTCCAAAAGATGCTTTGTAGACATGGTAAATCTATCAATTGTATTCATAGTTTCACTTGTCACATGTAGTGGCTCAACTAGTTAAAATGTGTTGTATATGAAGCTTCTCATTAGTAATGTGCATAGTAGATTACTTTATCATTAAATATTACTTCTAAAGAATGCGTTTATAAGGTACTTGTCTTCCTCACCGAGTATTGGGGTGTGACAAAAGTGGTATTAGAGAAGTTCGTTCTAGGGAGTCTAAAAAGCCATTTCTAGTAGAGCCTTACTTATTAATGTGTTGCTCGCCACATTAATAATTAGGGGGCTACTTGGAAATTTAGCAAAAGGTACCTCCTTAATAATCCAGAGCGTGCGATAGAGCAAAGTGAAGAAGTCAATTTCCAATTCACCTGATCATGCTATTGATATTATGTTTATAATGGTTAAGGTTAACATTAGCTAGATTATCAAAAGTTATTAAAATTTAAATTATATTGAGCTCCTTTTATTCAACTATCCCAGTCAACAAGGTATGTAAAATCTTTACTTTATATGCAGTATAAGATGCATTACTACAATTTGTATCACGGTTGTTTAATTGAGAAAGATACAATACATGATAAAAATAGATTTGTTACCTAGTTACATATATAAGGTATGGCAATTCCAGGCACATCTTCTTAGGAGGACGTAACAAACTCTTGAGTTCTATATTTCCTCCATACTTATAAATCTATTCCTATAGTACACTTGTTCTTAGACTGTGATATACGAAGAATTTTCAGCTTTTCACGTGATCTCATAATTAATGTTGTTGAACTAGTTTCATTTAATTGGAAAAATGAAGTTGCTCAATCTGATAGGTGGATGTATCAGTGCAATAGTTTTACTAGAGATCCTCTGGTTTGCTGACAAGCCCCAAATTCTCACCATATATCATCCTGAGTATGTAGATATTTGACTTTTATATCGTATAAGACAACAACTTTGAAAAAGTAATAATAGAGTTTGTATTCTTTTCTTGATTATAAAACATAGGTATATGTATGACAATTGCTGCAAATGATATCTTTTTATAATAGATGAATTGGCTATAGAGAATTAGTATGTGGCTAAAGGGTAAGGGTAACAAAAAAGAATGTTGACTGGTTAGAACTAAGTTGTGATTAGGTTGATCTACATAATGAAATATATTACATGAAGCTGCTAGTTTTGATTAAAAGTTAGTTGTTATATGTGAAGCTTGTGAGAAAGAAGATTGAATTACAGAGGTAGAATATGTATTCACAACTTCTCATTAGAATGAGATGGAATATGTTAAATTCCCTAAACATAGGAGTAGGAATGATATGAATATACTATAGAGGAGTGATATAGGTTGTTATGAGAGAGTGATTTCTAAAGTGTATGCGAAAAGAAAATGCTGTGAACTTTTCAACCTTAACGAGTCATAATGGCGTACCTGGTAAAAACTTTGTGAACCTTTGTTATACAAAAAGTCAATTTAGTATCCATTCAAGTTTTGATATTTAGTCTTGATAATAACAAGAAAAAAAGAGTTGAATTTCATGTTACCTAGATAGAAGATGGACATAATTCATCCACATCATTACTACAAACAAAAGTAGAGCATTATACATATGTATAGACTTCCATCATTTTGAATAGAGATAATACGAATTCATTTAATATATGCCTACAGTAATCCATCAGTCCTAGTCCAGTGAAGGGAAATGAAAAATTGGTCATATGCATATGCTAGTTGTTCTTATTTTCTATCTTGCATGGAAAAGAGTCGGAGCAATAAAAAAAAGGAGGAAATCTATTAGTATGGCAAGACCATTCTAGTTAATCCCAAATCGGCTAACTCTAGGAAGTTATGAATCATGATATAACATTATAGGTACCTTACATTTACATGTTATGATTTTATATGTCATGGTGCGTTCAAGATTCACTATTTATTTTCTATTTCGACCTTCAAGGACATCAATCATAGAGTGTGATATGTCACAAGCAAGTAATGAAGGCAATGTTTGACCTCGGCCTCCTACTCTAAAAGATGAACAATTTTTTTGAGGATTTTCTTTTTCTATCTTGACTATAGTATTTATATATACCTATAAAGAAAACAAGTCCCAATACATAACACCTATAAGAATTTCATAGAATTATTTGGGAGAGGATATGGGAACAAAAAAACAAAAACGAGAAAAAAGTGGTAACACACACACCCAGGAAGCCCAAAGGCCCCCACCCCCCTCTCCCCTTTCTTTCCAAAATCCTCCATTGGTCTGTGTTTTTTCGTGGTGCGTCCCAATATGAGCAGAACTCATCAACGTTTGGACTTTAAATGCTTACCATACGTTTTTTTTACACCATTATTCTGGTAGATATTTATTCTTAGTGGATATTTTCCCCCCCCCCCCCCCCCCCCCTCCTAGTTGAAAAGATGAATTTGTTATAATTTATACATGTTTTTGCATGTTCCCTCACAACTTATCTATTTTTATGTCCCATTTTCCCATTTGTTGAATTGGCTCTTACAGTTACCCCTAATTTTATGGAATGCCTAGTTTTGCAAGTTTTTAACATATTCCGCTTTTCGAAAGCACCCCTTTTTTTAGTGTTAATGTTTTTCATAGGAATTTTTCCTTACTGTTTAGTTGATGCATTTTACTTCCCTAATACCTCTTTTTAAATCATATTTATGGTAATGCAAATGCTAATTATTTCCATATGACCCATTTCATATAATTTTTTGTGCATACCTTGTACCTAATTGCTTAAATTTAGGCCTTATATCTTTTTTCAGGCCAGCGGGGTTAGGTTCTCACTTTCTCATATTTGAATATATGTGCCGATTACATGTTAGTCCCACCTATCATTCAATATCATGCCACTGCTCATGGACTAGTGTTCCGTAATTTCAATCCTTCTACTATGTCTACAATGTCATATCACCCGCATTTTCTTAGCTTATGTAACTCATGCATCAGGTCATCATCTATAGATCCTACATTCAACAAAGTTTTATTTTGCTAAAACGACTACCCTATTGTTCATAAGCAACGGTACACCTTGTTTTGTTTCGTATAGCCTTTAGCATGTAAACTTTTGCCGCTCTCCCTCGCTTCTCCCTTTTGGGCTAGTCCAGCCATTGTGGTCAGCCCAATAATGAACTATTCATTCATTACCCTATTTCCATTCTATGCTTATTGATTTGAGTTTTGAACCATTTGGGAAAACATTTTATTGTATCATTACGCGTGAAGATTTTTACCAGGAAAGGTTGGCCATATATGTAAATTTAATCAATCATAGATAAATAACATAACATAATATCATATTAAAAAGAGATACATAAAACTTAAGATTATATATTAACAACTCTGCGTTCTTAAAAAACTCACCTTTAAAAAGAGTTATGAGATAAAAGAGAAGGGAAAGTAATGCCTCGATTGCCTGTGAGTTTACGTGTTCGTTCCTATACAAAAAATTGGGAGATACTATAGTTATTGTTGATTATTAAGGCACGGAAGGTAATCTCAGAATGTGTAACTCTAAGTATTAGGAAAGGAATAGAATATAACATAAAATACTTTAGAATAGAAGATGATATAGCGACCTCCTCATTCTAAACATCAACATAAGGATCAGAGATCAGGTGATCCCCTTATATGATCATGAATTGTACTAGAATTCGTTCATTTGATATGTCATTTGCGTGTTTTGTGTTCAAGTATATTACGATTTCTCATTATACTTGTGTATGTTCAATGAATTACATGGTAAAGAACGGTTTTAATTTTTCATATTACTATCTCATGAACCATATCTATTGAGACGTCATGCTAGAATTGTCTATACATGTTTTAATAAATGTTAGTCCTTATCTATTTGTTTGGCATAGTCCTTCCCGATTTACAATGGGGACTCTTGCAAATCCCTATATAAATTCAAAGATTTAACCAAACTATCATGTGCCACAATATCATCAAGTGACAATGTCATAAGAGGGGGATCAATGTACACCTCTTATTCTACTAGTACTAGTTTCTATTTATATAAACTTTTATAAACTGCCTTGTGATATAGTTGTGGGATTCTGTTTTCCCTATGTGACTAAGAAAATAATAGTTTAATGTTAAACTGTCCATAGATGTTTGAAATATGAACCCACATTTAAGTTTCAATGTCGATGGGAAATATTTAAAACTGGACAATAATTGGTATTCAGTCCTAAATATAAAAGTTACTAATAGTGCATAACGAACGTTCTATGTTACCTTAGGTTATTACCGGTCAAGAATGGAATAAAAATATTTTTGTGGCTTACTTTATTACTCACTACGCTATAGTAAGGTTTACAAGTATGTGCATATCACCTATTTGCTTATTTCATTAACCAAAGGACCAATAGGTGCATCACGTTAATTTCGACTTCTTGGAACCAGCCCAAAGGACCAAGTAGGTTGCATCACCTACCTATGTCTCCTTTTTGACCATGTAATTTGCTCAGTACACAACTATTGCATTAATTTTAGCCCAATTGTTTTGGATAAAATAAGGGTATAATGTACATCCACGTCCCAATTCACAAACCACAAAAATAATTTTAATACAAAACCATGGTGAATTACCTACATAAATGGGTGGGTTAAATTAAAGACAACATGTTTGGGGCCTGCCAATGAAATCAAGAATGGTGGCAAAAGGGCTCATGTTCTTAAGTCCAAAAATGTACCAACATGTATTAATGTATATGCCTGTTTCCCTATTCATGTTATCTTTAACATGCCTTATTTGTTTGGTGGAGGGATCAGGTTCGTGTTTAATGATTAGTGTAGTTTTTTTTTAACTATAGAACGAAAAGTGATGTGATGTCCCTTGCACGTTTTCAGCAAAATGTTATTTAATGTTGGTTAATTCACTCCGGCGGAAGTATTTAAACTAGAGATAGTAAGGTTGTAATTGATATAACAGTTGAAAGTTATGTTCTATGTTAAAGGAAAAGGATATTAAAAAAATGGAATAAAACAATTGAGTTGCTTGATTGGCTTATTAATCTAGTAGTTGCATTACCTACTTGATTTTATAGTTGAAGGGCCCAGGTTTGATGGATCAGATTAAGGATTATATTAATGTGCTCACAAGAATCCAAAACCTTTTAGAATAAAATAAAAGTAAAAGAAAACCAGCAGCCAAATATTGCAAGGCCCAATATGGATAAAGCCCAAGTGAAAGCAAGTAGGTGCATCACCTAGTTTGACCTTTTGAGCTACTTGTTGCACATAAGAAGGTTCATCACCTGCTTGACCGATTAGTAGATATAAATGTACCAAAATAAAGGAGGTTCTAGAGGATATATTCGTAGTTAATAAATATCGATGTAAATCCAATGTGAGCAGACATCTTTCACCCATTATAACACATAATATTGAGAACTACCTGCAACTCTCTCCCTCTCTCTCTTTTCCTCATATTAAAACAATTTTTTTGAGATGTTCTAGGTTTCTTCAAGAACCGTCATATCTTATCTTCAAACAAATTTAAGGGAAGCTTTTGAAAATGTTCTAAAAAGAAATCAAAAGTTATAACAAGGAGAAGTTGGCCGAAATTTGAGAAATTACAAACCGAAAAGGGAGGCTGAAATGTGATTATATATATGTCGAGTATTGTCAGTAAGAACATTTGTTTTTTTCTATTTCGTTGGCATTTACCCCAAAACTTGCATTACAAAATGTAAGCGTTCCTATTTCTAACCTCCCTTTGAGTTGATTTTGATTCGTAGTTTTTGCAGTTTCCTACTCCCTAGAGCATTGACGTGGTTACTCCTTTCCATAGTTTTTTGGTTAGTAATGGTGTGTTTTAACTCTATCAGTTGTTACCTGAAGGTGTTAAACATGTTTCAAATTTCATTCTCCAAGTCCCCATCATGGGTATTCCCTTGTTTTTTAGTTAGAGTTGATCCCTGGATTAACATATGGTTAATATTTTTATAGGATGGATATACCGAATCTGCCCATATTTTGCCCAACTTGCTTCAATGTTGTAGATATATCATTTTTTTGTCACCTGTTTTCATATGTTTCCCTTTCTTTGATATTACTCCCCTTGTGGTAGACTAATAATTTACCGGTCTTGTACCGTTGATCAGTTGGTCATTTGTATCAAATAAGTTTTCTAAAATTATAAGTATAAGAAACAGTAAAAAAAAAAAAAATGTAACGTACACGATTCCACAAGTACAGGCAAATGTGGTATATAATTCTTATCAAATGATACTTGGTTTCACTTGAGCTCTCATGTTACATATGGTTGTATTCTGCCTTACACATTTGGTACATTCTTATGTACTGACGTCCCTTATATGGGTGGTGAATTTCATTTTTCAGGTACAAGTACTCAAAATTAGACCCCCCTAGAGAAGCACATTATACTCAACGATTGTTGGTGAATTCTAGGTTTATTTGGGGCTTTGCCGAGTCTTTACTATGTTGTTATATTCACCAATAGTTCTACATTCTACACATTCAGACATTCAAACTATGAGCTTTTAAGAACATGGGTAAGTTATCACTGTATTGATAATTCACTTTACCATGTATGATTAACTAGTCAAAATGTGTTCTATATGAAGCTTCTCAATCAGTAATCTACATAGTAAGTTTTACTTCTCATCATACATTAACTCGTAAAGCATGGTGTTTTTCATAAGGTAACTACTTTTCCGCCTCACCTAGGATGGGGGGGTGTACCGTTTGCAAGCCTTTTGTCCAACATCGCCTGGAACCTTTTTTGTGCAGTTTGAACGGCATCGACAACATAACGTCTTACGTCTACTCCGACGGACCACTGTGTGTTGAAACTAGGGATGCCTCATGGAAATGCCTGAGGTTTTTTGTTATTTTATAAATAGTTTTTTTTCCAAAAAACTCAATTATGGGGGTTAAGACTTTTTGATAGGTCGACCTTTGGGATAATTTTTAGTTTCTCTTTGTTCAAGAATTGAAGAATTAATTTCAGCAATTGTTTACCCTTTTTTATGGAATTTATTGGTAGTTGCTTTTTGGTTGTTTAATCAAGTGCATTTTTCCTAAATTGTTATTCTTTTCTCAATTAAGGTAAGTGCAATGAATTCTATATTAATATATGATAGTGTTATTATTCACCATGGGTTTAACTAAAGACATACAGGGTTGTGGGAACAATAGTGACTAATGAGGTAAATCTACGAAAATAAAACTCCTAGAATGGTGGGTCTTTTTTCATGCATTGTAACATAATTTTTTTTTTTTTTTTCGTTGTATCCTTTTAATATAGAATGCAAAATGTTTAGAAATCGCTTAATGCTACTTGCCCCGGACAAGGCAAGGTAAGATGAATAGGAAAAGAATATCACATAGATTTTTTTTATGTACATTATCATAGGCTATTGGTGATGTACACGAGTAATAAACTTAGGTCAAAATTCGAATACAATGCTTGAATATATTTTAAAGTAAAGAGTTAGTATAGAAACCATGTCAGCCGACCACGTGCTGATAAATTTCTTAGTTTTCCGGACCAGGATCTAGAGATTACATAACTTATCACTTAAAATGCAAGATACTACAAAGAATTGTTATAGTTTATGAAAACACTTACGCCTAGTTACTTTGTATTACATAATTGATTAACTCCTCCATCATTGATTCTTTTAGTTGTTTAACTTTTAATTTTTAGTTTAATTATTTTTAATTTTAATTTTTAAAGCAAATAAAAACCCCCTTTATGGTTTTTGGTTTTCTGTGAATATGACTAAACAAATAGTATTAATAGAATAAGGTAAGTAATGACACTATTTTTCCTCGTGGAACGATCACCTCCATTATGTTGTCCCTTTAACCCTTTATACGACCGTTTACTTCTTATTTGAGAATTAAGTTAATCAATATATCCACAATTTTATTTGTGGGTATATAAACCCCATGTGTCGCCCAACCTCATCCCAAACAATTCCATCCAGAATGGTTTAAAAAAAAAAGTTCGCTCAATCGATGCCCCATTACTTGGGTCCATCGATGGTAATCTTGAAAAAGTTGTTGGACGCTAGTGCCAAGGCTTGGGGTGTTTTTTAAGTTCACCCAAAGTGATTTACAAATCCAGAAAGATATTTTTAGGTTCTTTTAGGTATATTAAATTAGTTTTTAATTCCTACAACCAGGGAAGGAACCCTCCTAAATAAAATCTTTCAAAAAAAAACCTCAAAAAAAGACTCTTTTCAAAATCCATCGAAGCTTTGAGCTCAAGCAGGTTCAATAAGGAAAATGTTTTGTGGTTTTTATTTAATACAAATAATTGTGGGTTTTCTTCTCATTAAGTATGTTAGTTCCCTGGGAACTTTCCTTTTCATTCAAGGGGCATCTAAGTGATTTCGAAAGAAACCGTTAAACATTCAACTTTCAAACTTCCTTTTAACATCCGTTTAACTCTAAGTATGGGTCTTTTGTATGGAAAATGTTTTTAATAAATTAAACATGAGTAGTTTTAGTTTTTAATTATATTTTAAGTCAAACCCCAAATACAAAACATGTTGGTCTCCCTTATCCTTTTTTATCAACCTTCTATCTTATGTTAATGGGTTTAATGGCAAATGATTTTGAGAATGTTCAGAATAATAATTTTGTTTATAGTTTTTTGGTGTTTTATATACTATACTTTCCGAAGGGTATATTTAATGATGAATTTTTTGATACATTTTAATTGAATTAATATTTGTAGTGAAAGCCCCCCCCCCCCTTGGATGAATGGTAAGTTTGATATAATATTTTGTTCTTACTGTGAATTGTCATCGAGTAGTATGGTCAACCATTGGTGGTGGTGCTTACATGAAGTATATGATTAGGAATTTACATGTGTATTGCGAATATCTCCATGTAGGTTTATATGTGGGGTAACATGATAGTGATGATTTTCTTCTTGATGTGTTTTATGTAGCTTGTTAGGTATGAATTGTAGAGACTATGCCTAAGTGAATTACATGTTTATGTGAGGTATGCTAATGTGTGGATTGTAATGAATAAATATGTAATCCTGTTTAGAAGTTAATTTTATGACAATGGTGATTAGGTGAAAGGAGTGCTTACATGTACACACATACACTCACACTACGAATGATGAATGAAGCTAACGAATGTGAAAGGGTAGTTTTTGGCGTGATCACTCTGCGTGAGTTGAGATGTAATCTTTATTATCACCCTCACTACCTCCCAAGAGATGGATAACCCTTAGTTAGTAGAGATGTGATTTCCAATAAGCCTATTCCTTAAACCTATAGTAACAACATGGGTCCTAATAGACTCCAGGGGGGAGTTATCCTTAGCACATCGAGAGGAAATGAAGAAGAGGTTGGGTTTAGAACTTCGTGAATGTGATTTTGTACCAGACTGTACTCTTGAGATGGAGTACCTAGTTTAGTAAGATTGAATACTTAGAAACAACTTTTTAATCCCTATATTAGGCGCCCACCATAGGTTTTTACCTATTGAACCATCCCTTGAAGGTTTAAGACAATTAACCTATTTTTAGGCAAGTGGGAAATCCATCATCAGGTAAGGTTTTAATATCGCAGATCCTAATTCAAGATTCTCATGGTCTCAATGTCGTTAAAGATTATCAATCACCTACAAATGAAGTAACAATTCTCCCTAAAGAGTGTACCACTTAGGGTATTGGTAGTATAGGCATCGATTTATTCCAAAACACAATAGAACATGAAAAGGGGAGTCCCTTGTTGTGTCATTATTTTAATGTATGAAATGTGTTTTATGCAATGAATGAAGTTTTATGTGAACGTATGTATAATGTTTAAAAAACATGTTAAAGTTATGTCTTCAATAATAAAAATTGTGAATGATGAAGTAGTGTACCTAACCTCATGGAATCCACAAGGAGCACAAAGTGGGGGTAGTAGTATGGGATTCTATTCTCACATTAGATATTGTGTAACTTAAGAGTCCACTTGGGGAAGGGTACCTATGTGAAGTTCTAGATGCATGTATGTTCCTCTATGTCTAGCTATAAGATGTGGACAGGTACCTCAACGAAGTAAGCCTTTAATGTGAAGTCTTGAGGGTCATTTGGGTATGCAATAAAGTAATTGTATGGGAGGTTCCTTCATGCCTTACCTTAGTTAATATTAGGATAAACTTTGTTACGAAAACTTCTAGGGCTGAGTTTAGTGTGGGTTGGTTTGAAAAGTGTTTAGTGTAACATTTTCATGGGTTCACTGTAATGTGCATTTTAAAAGTTAAAAAATATGTAACTTCTATCATATGTGCTTAATGATGATTTCTATGTTATTTCACTTCTAATATTCATGGTAAAGTTTTTATACTTTAATTAGCATGAAAACCTTATGTTCTCTAAAACGTTCCCTTTTTGCATGTTTTTGCATATGCCAATCTTAGTACATTCTTTTACTAACCCTAATATGATTTTCTTATTACTTTATAAGTACATAGTTTTGGAAGACAAGTATAAAATGCTTAGAGTAAAGCTTGGAATCGACTCTTTCAGACTAGTATGTCCCTATAAAATTCGAGGGCACTAGTGTTTTCTATTCCCTTTTTAGTTTCTACTAGTAAGACTTATCATGTATTTCATTTTAATGTAAGGGTCGTACCCTCAAATCGTATTTAAAGGTTGGGTAAATTTAATTTTGCTTGTGAAGAAGAGATCACTCTTTAGTGTTTATGAAAAAATTTTATTATTATAATTAATATTTGTGGAAAGTTTTTTTAATTCGATGTACTTTTTCAGGTCTTATGCAATGACTCATACCTAGTAATTAGTAAAGAACCTTCGAAGATCAGTACAAACAATTGGTTTTCCACCTAATTGTTACACTGAATTTTCCTAAGGGGTTAACTTTTAAGGGTTTTGTTACAAGTCTTGGTAATCAAAGCTAGTTTAGGGAAGTAAGTTTTTAAGTTTCCAAGTCCCAGAATCCACGTCCTAGTAAAGAGGTTCTTGTTCTCATGTGATCGTGACACTACACTTTGAGTTTTTGATTTTTCTATAAACTGAATTCTCAATCTCTTCTCTTCTGTTTATAGGACATGAATATAAGGAGGACAACTGCTAGAAGGGAGGAGGAAGGATTGTCTAATGAGAGTATCACTCCCCATATTGAGCAAGTCCCTATAGTTGGCATAGAGGATGTGAATGAGATGATTCCCTATCCGGAACCTCAAGGACTTCAAATTCCCTCTAATCCCCAATCTCCTCAAGCTCCCTTTGTTAAAGTAGATATGACTAACCAGAGATAAGTGATTCCTTTATAAATTTGACCCTACTCATGACTACACAAGCTCAATTCATCACTAATCATTTGGTTTCCTAAGCTAACAAAAGAGGTGGACCTCAACCTAATGTAAGTACTCCCGCTTCAAGAATCTGGGATTTCATGAGGATGAACCCTCCTACTTATCATGGAACTAAGGTGGATTAAGATCTAGAAAGCTTCATTGATGAAATATTCAAGGTGGTGCATTTTATGGCTGTGCCGTTAGCCAAGAGACGGAAGTAAGCCCTTTATTAACTCAAGATATTGCTTCAAGTGTTTGTTTTGGGCAAAATAGGGATGAGAGACCCTTAAGAGATGCTCCAATAGATTTGGATGTTTTTAAAAAGGATTTTCTTCATAGGTTCTTCCCTAGAGTGGAGGTGAGAGAGTAGATGGTGGAAATTCATAATCCTTTTGTCAAGGGGAATGATAATGAAAGATAACTCTCTCACATTCACCGAACCATGTACCACCCTAGGTATAGGAATGAAATAATTTGTTGATCGAGTGTCTAGGCTTGGTGGAGAAAGACTTGTCATCGACAATGCTTCCCGTATGCATGGCCTCTAACTACTCTGGTTTTATTGCTCAAGAAATTGAGGAAGTCCAAAGATGGAGGGAGATCAGCCCGAGGGTCAAACGAGGCCTAGGTCCAGAAGAATAGGAAACAAACCTAAGAAAAGAGTTTTCCTATAACCATAATCCTTCCATGGGGAAAGGATGGCTCCGAACAAAAATTCCCAACGAGTGGCCCCTTAACTTTTTTGAAAAGGTCTACGGCATTTCTACTTGGTAAACAACACCTGTGTAGTGCCGTGCCCCGGACGGAATGGTTTTTTTGCGTATGGTAATAAGGGTCACAAGATTAGGGACTTCCCTAAAATCAAGGAAATAGGGAAAGAGGTCGACCAATACCCTCGTGGTGGTCCGGATCCTAATGTTCCAAGGAAGAATCATATCTTTTTACATGGAACTAAGAAAGGAACTAATCCGGAATGAGAACCCGGTAAGTCTTAATTCTTTTTTGGTTGTTATGTCTATGTTATAAGATGAGTTTATATGGTCTTGTATCTAATATTTTCATTTCTTCATGTTAAGATTTTTTTTGGAAGGTGAATATTTGAATTTTAAGCATGTTTCACTATTAAGGGCTCATGCATTCACTGTAAAGAAGTTCAAAAATAGACTTAATTGCTTCATGATATAATGATTTCAATGTGTGTAAAATTATGTGTATGGGCATTCCTTAGGTTGGATAAGGTAGTTCCTCTATAAATATAGAAATGAGAATGTGTTCTAAATTGTGGAATTTGTTGCAAAAAATTGCATATTTCTAGAAAATGACTATAAATGGGTAGTTGTGTTCCTTGCGAAGTTGGTGCATAAAATATGAATGTTTTGTCATTGATATTATGTGTGTGGGATTGAATTCTTGAAATTGAGTCCTTGCCTGCCCCTTTGAAGTGTTTAGTGTCATTCGAGAGGTATGGGTTACTCCCATGTGGGGGATCATTAAACCCCCCCTAAAAGGAACTAGGTCAAACTAGAGCATTACTTTTATATAATCAGTTAATTTTTTTCTAAAATGTTTTAGAATTATGTACTTAGTCAGTATATAAATTTAGGTGACGTTTTGAGTTCAAACGTCCAAGAACGTCCATGACGTTCTAAAGGTGTACTTTGGAAAGAACTTGTGTGTCTAAGCATATTTTAGCAAGTTTTGTGTATTCAATTTAATTGAAATTGAAGTGGGATTATCATAATTCCTATTTATGACCTGTTTTTATTGTTTTTCATACCGTCCGGGTCAACGACCCAACCTAGGACATACAACAAGGTATTCCTTCGAGGACCAAAACTTTCAACAAAGCTGCCAAAAATTGGGCAATCAATGCCCATCACCTATGGGCAGTAGATAGGAAGACGCCCCGTCATTTGGGGGTGTATATCAACCCTTAGTGGTGGGAGATTAACCCCTATGTTTCGAAGCCTCTGTCCCAGATGAAGCCCAACTGCATCGGCTGTCGTTGAACGACTCCCCGGTTCTTGTGTCCATTGATAGTTGTCCTACAAAAGCTGCTGGACGCTGCTGGCAACGCTTGGGCTGTTTTGGAAATTAACATGATGTCTTTTATGAACCTAGGACGAATATTTGTTTAGGGTCCTTTTGGTAAAATTAATTAGTTTAAGTCCCTTGCTGAAAAACCCCCTAAATTAAAATATTCAGAACCCTCCTTCAATAAAAACTCTCAAAAACCAATAGATGCTTGGACTCAAAGAAGGGCTATTTTTGGTCGAATTATTCATAAAAAATTCATGGGTTTCTTCTCATTGAGAAATGGTAGTAATCCTTGAACTTCCTTTCATTCAAGGAGACACTTCTAAATGATTTCAAAAAGGGTTTCAACTTCAAACTTCTTTACTCCTTGACTCTAAGAATGTAACTTTCTATGAACATGGTTTTATGATTAAAATGAGTTGTTATTAGTGTTTAATGATTATTTTGATGTCAAAACCCCGATAAAAACATTTTTATGCTTTTTTTCAACTTCTAGTTATGAAATGGGTTTAAAGAGCATTATTTGAGTTTGTTAGAAATGTGATCTGTTTATTCTTATACTGTTTTAGCTACTTCCATAAGGGATGTTTAATGATTACTTGTTGGATAAATTATCAATAGGTGGGTAAAGCTTGGATGAATGGTAAGTTGGTTATATTGTTTAGTTCTTATTGTTAATTGTCATTGAGTGGTATGGTCCATCTTTTGTGGCAGTGTTTAGTAGAAGTAAAAATTGGTTGATTATGAATTTTACATGTGTAATGGTGGTAATTGCATGAAGGATTGATATAAGGAGTAACACTATTGTGATGATGTTGATGTTGATGTTCTTAATGAAGCTTGTTAGTAATGATATGTAAAGAATATGCTAATTGTTTTTTTTTAATGTTTTAGGTAAGTCTATAATGTGGTGTTAATGTATGATTAGATGTAAGGTTATGTTTTATAAATAATATTATGAAAATTGTGATTAGGTGAAAGGAGTGCTCACATGTACATACACATCCACACTATGAATGAATGAATAATGTAAGGAAAGGAAGGGGGTTTTTGGAGTGAACACTCTTCGTTATTGAGATGTGGCCGTTTTGTTACAAACCACACTCCCCCAAACGCAATTTTTCTCTTGATAGGTTGAGGATGGTATTACCCTTCGTGAATTTGCAGATTGGTTTTTCCCAGAATTTAATTCCTTAACATTGTCAATGAATAATTTAGACTCTGTTAGGGAAGTTTATGCCTTAGACCAAGAAGGCTATGAAAAGAAGAGGTGGTTCACGTCGTGAGTAGAGGAGTTATTGTTACCCATTGTACCGCTTTAGAATTATTACTCTTCCGTTTAGTACAAATGATTTAAATCATCTACTTATAACTTAACATGTCCCTTTTTTTGCATAGGTGTAGCTATTGGACTTTCTATGTAAAAGCTAAGAGAATGAACCAACCTTAACCAAGCGGGGATCCCTCATCCTATAGGGGTTAATATCGGGATTCCATGTGTAGCTCACATGGTCTATGTCAGTTAAAACTATCCCCCACAAAAGAACGTAATGAAGTAAGTCTCCCGAAGAGTGTACTAATTAGGTACTGGTGGTATTGGATGTTATTTATCCCTTGCACAAGTAGACACTTTATAGAAGAGTCATGGTAAGGCCTTTAATTTTATGTATTTATGTGTTTGTTATGTACCTGTAAGAAGTAGGTGATGTCACATCCGGGAGCACCCCCAAGAAGTCACATGAAACATACTTGACCTTCTTTGGAGGTCCCTTTTATACAAGCCATAGTTGTTTTATCCATTCATCGCATTGTCCATAGAATAATGAAGCGGAATCTTTAAACATCTTGCACACATCCCATATTGCTCCAACATTACTTCTTATCGGTATAAAATCATTATACATTTTTTAAGACTCAGTCCCCCTTTTTTTTTCCATCCTAACGCAACATCATAATAGTACTTGGGACACGACCCACTTATACCATAATACAAACTATATATATTAAGAACATTATATTAAAAACATAACTAGGGGAACCTTGAAACTTAAGGAACCCTTTTTCCGTGAATCTTGGGAATTCAATATATAGCTTTCTTTCAGCATGTAAAAAACAAACAATCTTTAAACATCTGTAACCTCTACTTTGGTGTAGAAGTTTGAGAAGAATGGAGTTAGTTATCAAGAATGCACTAAGTTGACAACCATTACAAAAAACATGCATTTCCAAGAGGACATTTTTCTAAAATTCATACGCTGCCTTTTAGCAGTTTAATTTTTTCGTAAAACTTTTTTATTTTTAGCATTTATATCATTCACATACTTCATATAGACATATTTAAAAGCCAAACATCACATAAAATCACGTACAATATTAAGCCACAATTAGGGTCACTTTACAATGAGCTATTTGCCTTATCAGTAAGTTCCCTCCGTTTTTATTTCTTAACTTCTCAAGCACCCCTCTAATGACACTTTGTGCAATGAGTCACCTTAAGGCCACAAAGAAAGAATACATGAAACATACTCAAGCAAATACATACCATCATAGAAGTAAAGGTATTACAAGACACATTCAAGTTAGGATCATAAGGCATTACAATGAACTTTACTTATTATTCACATATACCAATTTAAGTTCTCATAGAACATTCTAAGATCTTACTAACAATTCCAATCGAGAACAACTTGTGCATTGTACATCTGAAGCCCCAAAATCTAACACATACTTAGTAAACCTATCATGAGTCCACAAGCCTTAGAACTGTATTTCATACATCAACAACGCCATATAGACAAATTATTTTATGATAACAAGACCTTCATCATATAGTCATTAAGATCCACATATGCATATAAAGATAAGATCACATCATTTAGACTTATACCATGAACATCTTTATAATAAGTACACAAATACTACAAAATATTGCATAAGAAATATGTACATATATACATGCAATATAACACATTCCTAGTACTTCCCTCGAGAGCAACTTGTGCAAATGCATAGCAAAAGTCCCACAACCCCACCTACACTAAGAAACTACCCTTAGGTTATCCAAATCAAGGTCCTTACTGTACTTCCATTCTCAATTCTACTTTCTGGAAACTACAGTCTTAACCGAAACTAAGACCATGGGTGCTAAACATGGAATTTGGATTGTTGTAGAGCCTTACACCAATGTAAGGTGTTCTTACCTAGACAAGGTAGAACCTTAATACATGCTATCATACTAAGTGAATTCACTTGCTAGATCCTGATTGTCGCCAATCAAGTATATGTAACTAAGCAGCTTAACATCGAACCTCTACATGGCCCATTGAAATTGGACCCTCATCTGATGATAAAACAATGGGTTTAAACCTTCCTCAAGGGGACAAGCCACCCCTCCATGTTGAAGCATAGTGGAACATTCCCTCCTAAGGTAGAACTTTTAATGGGAAGGCCAATAGTTTAATCCTTCCCTCAAAGGGAAGTCAACACTCTGTGAGAAATCAATAGTGAATCTTACTCCATGGGAAGATAACAACTCTCATTGTAAAATTCAGTCGGTTCTAAACTTTCCCTTTATTGAAAAAGCCTTTATTACATTACTTCATAAAACATAAGATTAGGATATTGATTTCTTATATTCTTATAGCATATCAAAGCACCTATCTAGATGTAGGGTAAATCATGGCACACCTTTAAAATTCCCCCATTTTAACAAAAGATTTTATTAATTGGTGTGGTGGTACGCTTGTAAAATGTGGAAACCTTTCACATACCATGAATGTCCACAACATTATATAATATCTCAGTGCATAAGTCTATCGGTGTACTATATGAAAATCTTTTAATATCACCACTTTAATATACTATGCACGATTAATATTTCAATCTTTTCATATGCAATACCATCAAGCTATAAGACGTATCATCGCATGTCCCCCTTTATATCATATTCATGTTACGCGAAGCAAAACACACGAGTAATCCTATCAAGGCAACACGTGTGGCCATGCCCTGCAAACGCCCCTTTACCCTTTGCTTCAGACGTATTTTACACACATATCAAGTTCATCCTAGTTTAAATGGAATACATACATACTTCACATACATTTGGCTGATTACATTGCATTAAGTAGAGACTTAGTGAATCTAGATTGAAACCTTTGCTTAGTACTTACAAACCATTACTACATGGTATGAAAATGTATAATGTGTGATGTTTGTTGTGTATATTGGTCCATGTCACATAAGGCTCTCAAAACACATTACGCATCAAGCTCTTAAGGACCCCAACACAATTTTAGCATACGTAGCTAACTAGCTTCTATTCACCTTTTTTTTTAAGACTCCTCTCTAAAGAAAGGCCCATTCACTCTTAACAGAGAGGTTAAATGGGTAGGAATCATCATTTCTTAATAATTCATTATGGCACACTAACACTAACCCTGACTAATCATTCACATGTTTCATAATAATAGCACATACCCTCGATTCAACACTAAATTACAAGTCAGACATAAGTTTACCAACATAAGGGGATTCATCCACACACATTCATGTATGATTTGCCTTCAAGGCATATCACATAACATATATATTTGAATAATTAAAACACCACCAACCATAAGTGAAACCAATACACACAATGTTCCCATAGAAGGCTTTATTTAAAAATTACTATAAAGGGAGAGATCCGGAGGGAAGAAAGTTAAAGATGTGTGCAAATCTACTAATGACCTTTAAAAATTGTAGTCCAGGATTGATCATGTAATATTCTTTAAAACCGACCAATTCAAGTATCAGAAACTACTAAGTACAATATCATTAGCATTCCCGATGCCTGAACCTACTACAAGACTAAGCTACAAATATACACACATAATTACGACATATGGGAAAGTCAGGACTATATCTTAACCAAATTTCACATGCCTTGATCAAGCAATACAATTTTTTCAAAAATATACCTTGTTGGGGGCCATTAGCTTAATTAATCATTACTCAAAGAAGGTTGCTCAATCATCTACCCTAACATTGAGATCACATCATGTATATTATCATTATCAATATATAGGATAGAGAACCTAGATCAATCATTACCAAGACTACTGATTTATACCAAAAATTTATCAATAACATCAATATAATGCAATGGTTAAAGAAGTCATTACCTAAACGAAATCCTACTACAATTTTCATAAACTCGAGATTACAGTGATCATAATACATTTAGGAACCCATGGAAGATACAAACCCTAAGGATATCACACAAAACCATTATCATAGGAAATCACCTATATACAATTCATAATTAATATTCACTAAGGAGGCATATAAAAAATCAATAATCCGTCAACAAATTAAACACACATCAGGCATACTAGAATCCAATGTATATTGAAAATGTCCAATACTTAACACTAATTAGAAGTATAGTAAAATTTTGCTTTCTAGAATCAATCCATATTGAATCAAATCCCATAAATTCATTATAAATACACTTAATCGTAAGTTCATACAAGTACCTCCAATAAAACGAAAAAAACAATTCAATTGATATACATTCAAGTCATAATGCCCATACATAGGCTAAAGTGGTGGTTTGAAGGGAGCATGGGTTCAACATGAAATTGGATTAAAATTTAAGTTATAATCAACATTTTAACTTCAATTAATTATTATTAAGCCTTTAAAAATGTTTTGAGAAGAAACCCATGGCTAGATTGAAGAAGAAGAGATTTGATCATATTTTCTCATTGAAAACATTAAGATTAACTCATTAGATGGAAGGATAACTACATATGAAGTATATACATGCCTTTAATATATAATAAAACCTATTTTTTTTTTTGTTTAAAAAATGCTGAGCAATCATGGGAATAAAAATAATTCCCAAGTTTGTTGTCCTAGCTTCACCTCAATGGAGGTTTCAGAGAGAATTGAGTTTTTGGAGGAAAGCCTAATTGGGAGAATTGATTTGTAATGGGTTTGCTCAACTTTTTAATCAACTTAAAATACCAAAATAACAAATAAACCTGTAAGGTTTTAGTTTTTTAGGACCGTGGGGCATTTTCCTATTCCACCCCCACAAATCGAAGCATAATGGAAGAACTGAAGCCTGCATCAATGGACCCCATAAGGACATCCTGTGGCTTTCAGGTCAATATGGTTCTGAAGAAAGTAATATGGTTCTAATACTTCTCAAGGATAAGTTCACATAGATGCCTCCCCATCGACGGGGAATTAATTTAGTAGCGAGGCACCATTTGTCTCGTCGATTGACACTGCAAAGGCAATGACCCGACAGCCTTTGGGTCTTTCTTGAGGTCCTCCGTGAGGCCCTTGGGTAGTCGTAACAAGACGTTTCCAACGTATGTATATATATATATATATATATATATAGATATATATAGATAGATATATATATTAACATGTTTAATACCTTACATGCAATTTTAACCCAAAATTAATCATATAATGACATAATAATCTCATGAAACACACATTAGCACATAAAAACCTATAGAGCCCCTTAGGTGACTAGTCGTTGAAAGTCCTGGTCATCCCTTGACGTTTCACTTGCAAGTGACTTTAAATAACCCAAGCATACTTTGAAACACTTAATGAGAATGTTAAAAATATTTTAGGCACAAGTGAGGCTCTAGGCACCCTAAGTCATTTTGGGGGTCTTAGAGTGACTTAATGTATAATGTTAAGAAAGCATGTTAAAGTTGTGTCTTGAATATTGATGTTTGTGAATAATGAATGTAGTGTACCTAAACTCATGGAATCCTCAAGGAGAATTAAGTTGGAGTAGTAGTATCGGATTATATTCTCACATTTCACTTTGTATTACTTACAAGTCAACTTGGGTAAGAGTACCTACGTTAAGTTTTAGATGAAAGTATGTTCCTCTATATCTAGATAAAAGATTTGGACTTGTACCTCAACGAAGTAACCCTAAAATGGTTAGTCTTGAGGGTCACTTGGGTGTGCATTGAAGGAATTTTATGGTTGGTTCCTTCACGTCTAAACTTAGTGAATCTTACGATAACCTTGGTTGGGGAACTTCTAGGGGGTGAGTTAATTGTGGGTTAATTTATGAAGAGAACTTTGGGAAAATGATTTCTTAATGTGTGTTTGAGATTTAGCTTCGGGAAGTTTTTAACAAGGCCTTAAAATAAATTAATAAAACGTCCCCTAAGTTACCAAAACATTCCTACATGAATAGTTACATTTAGACATGTGACTTAAAAATGACGCAACAAGATCTGAGAGTGGTCTCTGCATCGCGGGGCAGCCTTCCAATTCTGCCCCAAATAATTTTTGGGAAAGTTATGTGCGTGCTAGGCGCGCGTCACATAAGGAAATTCCAGATATTGGCCTGATTGCTTCCTTGGGAAGCCTCTTGTCCAATGTTTGGGTCCTCCTTATGGACCCTTCGGGTGGTCTCCGGGGAGTCGTACCCGGACGTTTTGACCTGTATCATATTTATTAAGGTACTAGGGTAAACTAAACTTACATTCAACTCCAAAAAAACATATAAAAATAAGGCAAATGTAAAAGTACTTGCTAGCACGTGTTAAGATCAATATCCGAACGTCTTGGACGTTTGACCTCCAAATGACTTCAAATAGATTATACAAGCTCTAAACACATTATGAACATGTTATTAAACTTTTTAGGAACATGTGAGCATCTAGCTACCTTATTATATTTTGAGGGTTGTTACAATATCCCCCACATGGGAAATATTCGTCTTCAAATGACATTTGAAATATTTAAACACTTGCAACGACTCAATGACTTCCACATAAACTAACAACCTTTATCCATGTTTATCACATAAGTAAAAGCACCAAATTTACAACGGAACACCAACTATTCTATCATGCAATTCAACAAAACAACGCGACATACTCAAACATGGACTACTTTTCAATAATTCATTTCAGCCTTACCATAATTCTTCATATCCTCCCTTTGGAGGACCTACTCCTCAATTTTTGGCATGTTTCACTTTATTTAATAACAAGAATTTAACATCCTATGGATTCCAATTGTTAAACTTAGGCTTTAATCCCCACTTTCAGCTCTGAAAAAAATTTAAACACTTCATATAGTTTCATAAGAACATTAATAAGTTTTCATTAACTACAATCTATGGGTCTCTATAGTTCCATCGAGGTTCCATATTGAACATAACCAAGCTTTAGTTTTGTTAGGAGAACTACCCTTCCCTAGTCCCACAACATGCATATAGGCTTCATAGTTTCCACATAAAAATGCATAGAAGTTTAATTAATATTACCAAGGATTTCTTTTTTTCAAAACAACATTTTGTGGTATTTTGTTTCTTTTTTTCTTCCTATGAAAATAAACTGGGTAGGTAACACAAAGTTACATAACAACTTAGGAAGTAAATTTACAAAAACCACAAAAACAAAAACTTACAACTCTTTGCTATTATTTCTAGAAAGTCACATGATCTCATAGGCATGCTCAAATTAGTGAACGTTTTAGTACAATTTATGGCACACACATAACTATATGCTAACCAACATCACTTTTCAAGAGTGAAATGATAATAACACTTTCCAAATCTCAAAAGTCGCACATTTTTCAAATAGACTAATCTTTTAATATTTAATGGAGACTCCATTTCCAAATCTCTTTTATCTTACTTCTTTTCTTAAGTAACCCTCAACTGTACTTAGTGCAATGTATATCTTTGAGGTCACCATACAATATTCTTTCATAATATGATTCACAACACAAGAACATATATTGATAAGTGATAAACATGTCATAGACATCAAATTCACATAAGAACCATCACTTTAAAAAACTCCTAAGTCACACTAGTGCATTGTGTAAGTAGCAACCCATTATATTACTTCCACCAAGTGTAAATAAACAGTCACCGTAGACTAGGCATAACTTATTCAAAAAATCACAACATATTAAACAAGTCGTAACATACTCCTTACAACTAGACATAGACCACATACTTCATCTCATTCAAGGTATCTTTCCTTTACTACAACCATAGTCCCCATAACTTAGTTAGTTTCATATATGGTACCAACCCTTATAAAACCCCTTCACAGCTTTCCTGGTGCCAATGTACCATGTCAAACCTATACCACATATATACTAAGTAAAAACTCCTTTAGAATCTAAGTTTAATTAACATGCATAGTCATAAATCTTCTCTTAACCTAACAGTGTTCCACTAAAATGCTTCATACAAAATCATAAGTCCCTTTTACTTTATAAGGGAAATCCAATCATATTCTTTTTTTAAGAAGTCATCTAGTTGCGATGTATAAGGTCAACGGTCCCCATAGTCCTTCTTCTATACCAAGTACACTTCTCAAGGAATTTATATTAGGTGCTCATGTTCTTATCGGAGTTTATTATTAAC
This sequence comes from Solanum habrochaites, assembly GCA_027704765.1. NCBI lineage: Eukaryota > Viridiplantae > Streptophyta > Magnoliopsida > Solanales > Solanaceae > Solanum > Solanum habrochaites. The sequence continues at coordinate 37,805,047 of JAKWJA010002499.1, read as the reverse complement.
CTTTGGAGACATAACCATAATATACATTGATCATTCAAGATTCATATAGTTTGGTGTTCTACTCCCACAATGAAAAGATAGGGTTAACACTTGTCGAAGGTGCAACCATTCCTACATAGCTATTCTAGTTTGAAACCATAAGCTATAACCTACTGGGTCGCGTAGTTATGTAACATGAAGATTTTTTCTATAAACCTTCTCTTACTAGCGTGGAGTTTTCCATCTCATGAGACGTCATCTATGTTTGAAAGCACACTTGATAAACGTGAAGATTCTCTTCTTTGGAAGCCGGAATTACTAACTTGAAGACCCCACTCCATTTGTCATGTTCAAAAGGTGCTAGTCTCTATGTCCCTTTTCAAAATATAGTTAGGACTTTAGTGCATTAATAAATAAAGAAGGGTTTAGCAGCTTTCTCCTTTGTACATAATATATGTCAAAGGATTCTATGATGAGAATGTCCTTTCATCATAGACCTTACATAATGTGAGAATTTCCTTTCATATATTCATACAATCATTAATCATGTGTTGCGTATACCATGTGTGATGTATCTTCATATAAAATCTCTAATAACACATGTTCATAACTTCACTAATCATATACTTCACGTTCAAAGATATAGTTAATGATGCATAAGTGAACTATCCTTTCCTTAATTATCATAAATCTACCCTCTTCATAGACATGCAAGAAGTGTGTGTACATGGATCTATATGATTACAAAATGTCTTAACACCTAACATTGAGAAAGCCACTCTCTAAAGATCACAACACATATACAACCTTTCCTAAAGACTAATATTATACACACATTCACACTACATAATAGGAGGCACGTAATGCGAAATAATTATAATAGAAAACTCCTAGCATAATTTGATTACACATTCATTTATGGTTCATATAGGTAAGGGTAATGACACAAGAGTATCTTTCCTCATTATCCATCTAAACCACACCTAACCCTATCATGATCATCACAAATATAAATATAACATCATCCTCACACCTAGGTCATGCAACTAGTTTTGAGGGTTATTCATGTATCACACATAACATTAATTCACTTAGAACATGATATTAGAACAAGGGATAAATGCTTCAACTTCTTAAAATAGAATTCACCATATCAATTATTCTTGCATGTAATGTCTTCAAGGACATGATCATAACACATAAATATGTAAAAGAATGAAAGAACTGAAACCATAAGTGGACCATATCAATCAACACAATTCAATGTACATTAATTAGAGGAAATAGGTCAACTTACCAAATCTCCAAGCTAATGATCATATTTGATCATTACTCCACAATTCATGTTCAAGTGATATATAAAGTAATAGCAATAAGAAATTCAATATAATGTAATCACAATTCTATAAACATTAATTCAAGATTACAAGACCCACCTTATACGCTAATTTTACAAAAGTAGGAGGATCATGCTTTCTTCATAAAATATGATATAAATTCATCTTATAATCAGTAAAATAAACATATATTCATAATTAGAATTTTTAAAATCAATTTGAGAATGAACCCATGGCTAGATTTAATGATAGGATTTTTGACTTATAATTCATGTTTAGAAAATCATTGAAAGGACTCCATAGATTAATGGATATCTATGAATGAAGGATAATAATACCTTATCCATTAAAATGCCCATGAAAATCTGAGAAGAAAGCTCCAAGAATACAACTCCATAGCTTGCTCTTGAGCTTGGTCTTCAATGGATGTTTTGGGGTTTTTGAAAGAGAATAGAACTTTGGGAATTTGATTTCGTAATGGATGTTGGGTATTTAACTTGGGAGATGGTTTTAAAAGGTCTTAAAATCAGTTTATAAAACGTTTCTAAGTTACCAAAACACCACCACACGAATTGGGACTTTTAGAAATGTCAAAATTTACTTAAAAATGACGCAACCTTTGGCGTGATAGGCGCGTGTCGCACAGATAAGTCCAAATCTTGTTCTACTCGCTGCCTTGGGCAGCCTCTTGTCCAAGATTTGTGTACTCCTTGGGAACTTTTAGGGTGGACCCCAGGGAGTCATACCCGGACGATTTTACCTTTTACATGACTATTAAGGTAACTAGGGTCAACTAAACATAAATTAAACTTCAAATAACACATAAAAACAATGAAAACATACAATGACTCGCTAGCACATCCAATAGACAAACTTTCGACCATCTTGGACGTTCTTGGATGTTTGACCTCCAAATGACTTCAAATAAAATATAAAAGATATAAAAACTTTATTAACATGATATTAACCTTTTAGACACATGTGAGGCTCTAGTTACCTTAGTATATTTTGAGGGTTTTTATAATATCCCCCACTTCGGAAACAATCGTCCTCGAATGACACTTTAAACATTTAAACACTTTCAAGGACTCAATGACTTCCAGAGAAACTCAAAATAGTTATACATTTTATCACATATAAGTCAACGCACCAAATTACAAGGAACACAAACTTAATTTTAGCATGCATTCACTGAAACATAATTAAACATGGACTACATCTATAATTCGCTTAATGCATTCCTGCTTCTTCATATTCATTGCAATTTGGAGGAAATACCTTTTCAAATTTTTGGTTTGTTCATTATTTCATCACAAGGGTGAACATACTATGTATTGCAATTTCACACAAAGACATAATAAACACTTCAACTCATGGAAAAATTTAAACACTTCATATAGTTGCACAAGAATCATGATTAAGGTATACTAATTACAATCTTATAGTCTAGAAATAATACAATCGAGAATGATATGACATTTCCATGATAAGTTTTATTCTAGGAGGAACTACCTTCTACTAGAAAAAACATACACACATGGTATCATAGAGTTCATATGAAAGTAGTGCATAGAGGATAATTCATATTAAAAAATATTTCTATAATCCAAAAAACATTGTGTATTACATTTTTCCTTATGATATCAACATGATAGGTCACACAAAGCACATTACAACATTAGGTAGTAAATTTTTTCACATCTTTCTATTTCTAGCACATCACTAGATTTCATAAGCATACATAATTAAGGAAATTTATCACAATTTATAGGCATACCAATAGACATCGGCTAGACAAATCTCCACTTCTCAAGAGTGAGACTATAGAACACTCCCAAAATCTCAAAAGTGTCACATTTTTCAAAGAAACTCATCTTATCATATTTAAAGGAGACTCCATTTCCCATAATGAGGACAAATAACCACACAATATGAGTGAAATGAAGAATGCTCAATAAATTATCTCATGAAATGTAGTTGCACATTTATGATATAAGAATGCACAACATGAGTGACATGCAAGTTTATAAAAAATTCCTTTTTCATAATGACCTTTCATAATATGCATAAAATAGTGTCATTTAAAAAATGCATAACATACGGAGAACATGCAACTTATCCTTTTATGCAAGAATCCTATCATGAACAAGATAATTACAAACTCTTTGCTTTCTAGATTGAGTAAGAATAGAAGGGAAAATAAGGATATATAAAATTTACTACTCAAATCATCCTCTGTCACTTAGGATAAACTAATTTAACAACAACTCCTCTCAACTCTAGAGGAATCATAGCTTACCAACCCTATTAACTAAGCACATAATCCCACTCTTGGGATCTAATCTTATGAACATCCTTCTAACCAAAAATTCATGGTGATTTTCAAACTAGAGTAGTTCAATGCCTCAACACAGGCACACCAAGGGCCCTAAAAATTTTACCATCTATGCAGATTATCCCCCACTAGGGGTAAACTAAGCACATCAAACCCTTAAACACCATGGTCAAGGAAGGTCAAGACCAACATACACGGGTCATCACTTTTGGGTGGAACATTCTAACCAACCTTTCCTATGTAAAATCTTAGCACTTCCTCAGTTGACCATACTAAAATTCAACTTAAAATAAAACTAACAACTTCAAAGTTGGTCAACCCCCATTCTCTCTTTGTCTTGAAGATCTTAAGGGGTTAAATATCATACGTCCCCCTAAATCACCTTAGGGTAATGATACTTCCCACTTAAGGAATAAATCCCCTTTTCCACTCTTCAAATAGGTTCACAAATGGAATCATTTACTAGTCATAAAGTTTCTACCATTAACTAGCATATTTCACAATCACCTTACAAGACTCAAAACACTATTTTCTCTTCCTTTGAGCAACCCAAAACAAAATGTTTCAAATCCACACAAAGACAACTATGAAGCATTTAACATTCATCTTTCTCACTAATGAGAACATTCTCAAAGAATTTTAAATCTTACACTATAACATCATGCTACCATCCTACATAATCATAAGGCATTCTATCATACCTTGGGGAACTCCATTTAACAATAACAACTATTATCAAGGTATAATTATAACTTATGACTTCTCAGCATTACATATCATTCCCCTTAAGCTACTTATAGCCATAAATGGAACCATATCCACATATACGAAATTCACCTTCATACATACTCCTCAAACCATAGTAAGTATCAAAACACACCTTTTCTACCTCAAGCATTGAGAAATCATCCCTTCCAACCAATCACATCTAAAAGACAACAGGACAAGGAAAGATAAGAAAGAGATCGTATAGAGTTGAGTTCTTTGGCACCATATGAGAGAAATGATGTAGGCAAACACTATTGTTCTATAACATCTTCCTCAAAGATCTGTTGTGACTCATCATCGATGGATGAGACTTTACTAGGCATGGCAATACGAGACTTTGAAACGTAAAGACAAATCCTAAAAAACGTATGCTCTGATACAATGTTTGTAACGACCTGAGGGTATACCCTAGAAGTTATAGTATCCTCAAATTGACACAAGGAATCATCGACCTCTCATAGGTCTACGACAAGCACTTAGACATATTTAATTGCAAAATTGTAAAAATAGTCGAAAAGTTAAAATATTTCATACAACATCATATGTTATAACATTATTGCATTTACATATAAAAACTTCGTATTACATAGTTAGACTTTAACGTCTATTTTCCATCTTAAGACACAACTCAATAGAATAGAATAGAGACAGGACCCATAACAACATAAAATAATATTGAAGCTACTACGTAATTTGAATAAGAACATGACATTGGTAAATCCTTCAATCATATGGATCCCTCTTCTTGAACTCGGGAGATCTATCTAAGCACTTTAATTAGGAGACATCCTCAAGACATCTCCACCTACACTTTGTGTTAAAATATAGAGAAGAATGATATTATTATAAGACTGCACTATGTATGGAAACCATGTGAAAATATTCATTTAAAGAGGACATATTTTTTGAAATCATGCAACATGTCTTTTTAGTAAACTTCATGAACATAGGCACATCTAATCTCAATATAGTAAAATGTATCACTTTGAGGTCACCTTACAATAGCTTTTCATAATATGATAATAAGAAAAGCACATATATTCATAAGTCATAAACATCTCATAGACATCAACATCACATACGAGCCATCACCTAAGACAAATCCCAAGTAAGACTAGTATAATGTGTAGGAAGATACTACTTCCATCAAATGTACATAAGAAGTACCCCTAGACTAGGAATAACATATTCAACAACTAGACATAAGGCCACAACTTCATATCATCATATAAGCACTCTTTCCTTTACTACAAGTATAGTCATAAATCACTTACTTCATATCATAGGTAAACTACCCTCACAACCTCTTCACAAGCTTACTTTTGCAATATACACATCAATTCCATACCCACACATATACTACGTAAAACCATTTAGAATCCGTAAGTGTAATACACATGCATAGTCATAATGCATATCTTAGCATAACAAGGTCACTCTAACACTTCGAAATTCCAAGACGTGTTATTGAACATGACATAATTGTCATAAGTTCTAGGCACTGTTTTATGGCCTATTTTAATGAATATAGGTAATTTAGGAAGTCTAGGAATCAAATCAGTTCAAGAACATCCACGACGTCTGGATACTAGTTTTAGGAGGTACTAGCTTGCCTATTTGACTAGATTTTAGAAGTCGAAAATACATGAAAATTGGTGTAAGGGTGTATAACATCGGTTTAAGTTTATTCATAGTTGAAACTTTCGGATAAGACTCCCCAAGGACATACCAAGGTCCCTTGAGGAGGACTCTTTCAAGTGGAGTTAAACATTGTCTGGTTAGTGAGCACCCACAAAAAGGAATCGACGGGGCGTGTGTTGATCGACATAGCGTCTATGGCAAATGTAGACAAAAACTTATTAAATATCTTGGATGCAATCACCTGCAATGTCTCTAAACAAATATATGAGTGTGCAGCATGGAGGAGGGACAAGTTGTTGACTTACAGTTAGACCGAAGATATGGTCTCGTCTGTGAGGGTCCAATTTTACTATATGTTTTAACTAAATCTTAAATAATTAAGGAAGGTATTTTTTATCTAGGGACTACGGAAAGTCTAATTATGTTAATTAACCTCCAATATAAATACCCCAATCCATTAGTCTAATTACAACTCTCAAAACAAAACTATCTTCCTTCTTTGTATTTTCTCTGTCTATTGGAAGACACCATTGAAGAAAAGATAAGGGAGGGATTTGGAGGATGTAATGGGACAAATAAACCATCTTTTAATAATCAAACATTGATTTATGGGATCTAATTAACCTTTGAGACCTCTTTCCTTAATGGGTTCCAAAAAAAGTATTTTTAAAAGTTGAGTTTTCGTGTGGGTCTTTCTCAATCTAAAAAATGATGTTATGAATTTGTTTGCTTATGTTTGATATTGGATAATATTAATTGATTAACATGTATTAAAACATAATTGTTATAGATCTTGATAGTTTGGTCAAATTTGTAGATGTTGACCCCTTACCCTTATCCCTAGGTTTGATCTTGATAAGGATTAGGTTGTATTTTGTACAATAAAATTTTTTATTGCATGAATTGCTACTAGGTCATATTTTTACACTAATAATGAACCAAATTGGGGTTATTGGTTGTTTTTCATGCTACTTGTTGAGATGATCTAGCTTATAAAGTTAATTGACCTAGGTAACTTGTGTTAAACTTTGATCTACTATTGAATTGTGATGTATTGTTTCTTCTAGCGTTGTTATCATGTTTATTATTGACTTATGAAGATGTATATCCAAATGTGGTTGAATTGAGGGTTTATTCAAATACCTTGATAATGAACTATGAAGTAGATTTTATAACTCTTGTGATCTCTAACCTTTAATTCAAATTGTAGTTAATTGTGATTAAGTCATGATGTTGTGTTGGAGTATGCCTTGTATTAGGATTGATAGGGTTGGCATGATGTTGAATTTAAATGTCATAAATATGATAGTGAGGTTGATTAAGATGTAAATGTTAAAAGGATGGTGAAGATTACCAATGTGCCTTATTATGAATAAAAATGAAAATGTGTTACCCTCACTTATATGAATTGTTATGAAAGGACTAAACTCATACAATTACTTATGGGTATGATGTTTTTTATTATAGAAGGGATAGACCCTATGAACTACAATAATGTATGATGATTCATAAAGACATTAAAGTCATTTCAATGAAGGGATTTAGCTTAGATATGAGTGAACTTGACAATGAGAGGTTATGGATTCCTTAGATGAAGATTCACCTTATAGTTTTACAGGTGGTGTTGATTCCCCAAAGATGGATACTCATCTAATGGATTCCCGTGAGTGGAGGCCCCAATTTACAAGTGGTATATAGAGGTTGAATACAAATATCTTACTTGTTGAACTATGTTTTCCCCCATAGGTAGACTAGCTAGTCGATCCACCTAGAAAGCTATGTTTATGTTCTGTTTTACTTTGGCCTGTAGACCACCTTCTATCAGTGTAAGATTTTACCACACCAGATTCCACACTTACCTCTTGTGGTCTTGGTAGGTTAAGTAAAGTTTTCCCTAAAATAAAATGAACCAATGAAGTATAAACTAATTAAGGTAACTTTAGAGGTTTGACTTATCTTAGGTAGGGGTATGGGCCTCTACCTATGACTTGAACTAGTTTTCCCTGATGAAAGATTTATAAGGTTGCTATTATTTATGTATGTGATAATGAACACAAAAGATGATAGTATGATGACTTTAAATATGAATGATACTATATGGTGATTGATACTCTTATGAACATGTAATTGGTCTATGTTTGTACAAGAATCAGGTTCTATATACTTAAAAGGTTATGTTATGTGAAGTTGAATATTGGTCATGATTCATGTTGGTTCAGTTGATTGAGTAAGGTTATGGGGGTTTGCTTGGTCATTGCACTTGTTTGATGTATGAGGATTTATTGGTATTAGTCTTTCTTTATATGATATGATGAATTCATATCAATGTATGTGATGGAATTACTTGATGATAGGGTTATAATAGATTATGGGTTAAAGTACGTTCACAAGTATTTTATTTACTTTTACTTGATCAGTATGGCTTCGTGATTTGTATATTTTCGTTGATTATGCATAAGACTTTCGAAAGAATAAAGAAGCATTTTTTGATAAAATGTCCCTTTTTGCATTATTTCATCTTATATGTGCATATGTTCTCATACTTAGTACAAGTGGCGTACTAACCCCATATTGTCTCTTTTTCCCAAACAATTTATGTTCCGCTCGTTGAGGGCTATTACATACGACCTTGAACAAGTCTTCGAGTTTCACATTAATCAAAGTGGGAACTCCTCATTTTCGTAGGGTGATGCGAATATTGATATTATGATGTTGTTTAAGTTTTAGCTCTTATATTCTATCTACTTTCATTTGAGTACGAATTGTATAAAGCCTTTATGTGGATCTCTTTACCTTAATGTATGGGACATGCCCAAATTGCTTTTCATGTTAGATTATCATGAGATGGGACAATCTTTAAAGACTATATTCTATCTTGTATATATACTTATGTGCAATAAGAGTTGAAGTCTATGTAACCTTCCTATATGTCGAACTCTTCTCCATTCTAGTGATGTAATTACTTGATGAAAGGGTTATAATAGATTATGGGTTATACTATGTTGAAATGTATTTCATTTGCTTTGACTTCATGAGTATGCCTTCTTGATTTGTATGTTTTCCTTGATGATGCATAAGGCTTTTCAAAGAATAAAGTAGCATGTTTTCATAAAATTACCCTATTAGCATTATTTAATCTTATATGTGCATATGTTCTCATACATAATACAGGTGGTGTACTAATCCCATTTTCTCCCTTTTTCCCAAACATTTTAGGTTACCGTCGTCGAGGGATATTCGAGACGACCTTGAACAAGGCTTGGAGTTTCTCATTCATCAAAGTGGGCTGGTCCTCACTTTCTGAGGGTGATGCCAATATCGATCTTATGATGTTATTTTAGTTTTATGACTTTTATGTTCTATCTCTTTTCATTTGAGCACAGATTGTATAAAGCCTATTTGTGGCTCTCTTTACCTTTATGTATGGGCTACGCCCAAATTGCTATTCCTGTTATATTATTATGAGTTGAGACAATCCTTAAACACTATGTTTTATCTTATATATATATACTTATGTGCAATAAGAGTAGAATTATATGTAACCTTCCTACATGAAGGGTAAATATATATTCAATATACATATATGATTATGTAGAGGTCTAATTAAACCTCTAAGTAGAAGAAATAAAAAGTTTTAAATTTTCTGCTAAATTTGACATATGAATTTAATGATGTAATCTAAGATGCTAGTCTTAGTCCTTAAAGGGGACGATGACGTTGGTTACGCCTAGGGGGTAACCCCAGATGTTACAGTCGCTTAACATGCATTCATACAAGTAATACATAACATACGTCTTTACTTAATAAGGGTCTCCAATCCTATTCTATCTTGAAATCATCTAGTGCAATAGATAGGTAGGGTCCATAGTCGTCCTATACCAAGTACACTTATCAAGGAATTTATATTAGAGTTAATATTGTTGTCTTAGTTAATTGTTATCCTTCAAGATACATAGCCTTAACCGACATAGACCATGTGAGATACATGGAATACAATGTTCTACTCCCATACTAAAATAGAACGTTATCACTCGGCGAAGGTGCAACCATTAGTACATTGCTATTCTAGGTGGAAACCACTAGCTATAACCTATCTGGGTACGTAGTTCTGGAAAATCGAGAATGATTTTAAAAATCTTTACTTACTAACGTTGAGTTTTCCATATCATGATAAAAACCTCTTTGTTGGGAACCCGTACTTGCTAAACGTTAAGGTTCTCTTTGTAAGAAGTCAGACTTACTAACGTAAAGCCCACTCTCATTTGTCATGTTCAGTCGGTTATAGGATCTAAGTCCATTTTATAATATGTTTTATGCCTTGAGTGCATTAATTCTTAAAGAAGTCTTTAGGAGATTGCTCCTTCATACATCATATAGCTCAATGGATTCTAAGATGAGAATGTCCTTTCATCATAGACCTTAATTCATGTGAAAATGGCCTTTCAAATATTCATACAATCATTCATCATGTGTGTGTGCATACAATGTGAGATCTACCTTAATATAATACTGCTAATCACACAAATTCATAACTTCATTAATCATCTACTTGACATGCATAAAAATAGATAATTATGCATAGGAGAGCTATCCTTTCCTTATGATTCATGAATCTATTCTTTTCATAGATATTCATGAAATGTGTGTGTACATGGGTCAACATGATTACATATTGGCTTAACACCAAACATTGGGGAAGCCACCCTCTAAGGATCACAACACATGTACAACATTTCCTCAAGTCTCAAGTCATACACACATATAGAGTATTAAGGACTATAGAATATACAAACTCCCATTACATCATAGGACACACTAACATACCAAATAATTAGGACAAAGACTCCTATCATACTTTGATTACACATTCACATAAGGTTCATATAGGTAAGGTTCATGGTACAAGAATATCGTTCATCATTATAGGCCACATCTATGTCTATAAAGTAGTTTTGACGGCTATTCATATATTTTACATAACATCAATTCACTTTGAACATGATATTAGAACAAAGGCTAATTCATTCAACTTACTAACATAGAAATCATCATATCAACTAATCTTGTGTTTAATTCCTTCAAGTCCATGATCGTAACAAATAAATATGTACAATACTTTAAAAGCCCAGTCCCATAAGTGGCACCATAAACCAATCACAACAAAGTTCTATTCACATTCTAGGGTAAATAAGAAAGCAATAGTCAACTTAAAAATCTCCAACTAACGTGAAGTCATGTGTAATAAATATTCCTCAACAATTCATATTCCCAAGTTGATAAGAAAGTAAAAGAAATAAGGCATTCTGGAGATAGAGAGTCTAATCACGGGTCCGGATGACTACAATTCAATATCACAAGACCCACATTATAGGGCTTTTGAAAATTCAATAAAGTGATCAATGGTTCTTACAATAAACATTGGAGGGTATCGGAAGGGTTCAAGGATTATAAATGAAGTTCCACACACCGCATAATAAAATCACTAGATTGCTTTTTGAAATTAATCTGAGAATGAATCCATGACGTCGCGCCCCGTCCAATTGAAGCCCACTCGCTCGCCGGGCAGCTCCCTCCGGCCAGTACCTGGCTTCTGGAGTCGGCGTGGCTGTCTCTGTGCCCGCGATTCGGCTGCCCCCCGCTCCTCCCCAGTCCCGCTGAATTACCCGCCCACTCGCCCCCCGGGGCGTCCTCCTAAGATCCACGCCACGCCGCGAAGCCGACGCATGGCCTCTGGCCAGGACCGGGGCCGCCCAGAGTCTGCTGACCCACCCGCTGACAAAGGAAGCCCCACAAGCGGAGGAGGAAAGGAGCCAGGAGAGGAAGGCGCGCGGAGGATTCTGAAAGATGCCGATGTAGGAATGAGATCTATGTATAAGTAAACCATACCTATCAATTAAAACCGGACAATCTGAATAAAGCTCAAAGAAAAAACTCCATCGCTGTTCTTAATTCTTTTCATCAAGTGAGTTTTGGAGTTTTTGGAATGGAGGAGAACATTGGGAATTTTATTTATTAATGGGTGTTGGGGTTTTTGTTTGGTAAAGGGTTTAAAAATGTCTTGAAATAAGTTAATAAAACATCCCATAAGTTATCAAAACACCCCCCCCCAAATTGGACTTTTTTTAGGAACAGTCAAATTGGCTTCAAAACGATGCAACAGATCTTTAGTGGGGTGATCGTCATGCAGTTTTTCGTTTTTTTCGGATCAATTTTTGTTGGGTGATTAGTATGTTTTCATTAGTCTTTACTTTTGTTGTATGGATAGTGGGTTTTCTTCTTTGATAGCAGTTCGTTTTAAGTGCTCCAGCGAGGATACATGTTGTGGTTGGGCTATTTATAGGACTTTACGAGTTGGGTGAAGAGGTTTGTTCTAAATGCGGGTTGTTTGTCGGGGTGTATTGGCTTTAAGGATTTGTTTGGTCAAGTAGGCCTATGGTTGAATGTTTGGGGGTTTTGTTGGATAGTTGCGGTTGTTTTCGGGGTATTTTTGGGGGGAAGGGTGGTGGCAGTTTGTTGTGGTCGTGGTGTGGCTTAGTGGTGATGATTGGTCTTGCTTGGAGTGGGTAGTTTGGGGGTGGGGTGGGGTGAGGTGGCCGTAAGAGGGTGGTGTTTAATTGGTTGTTACTTTTTGGAGGTTTTTGTGAAGCTCGCTGTGGGTGGAGATTTTCGGATTCGTGCTTTCTTAGGGGCTGATTTGTGGGTGGTTCTTGTGGAGCTAGCGTGTTTCTTTATGCTTCTAAGGTTTTTAGGTGTGATTTATGTGTGGTTGAATGGAGAGTGTTGTGTTTTCACATTAAATCGGTTCGATGGGGATTCTGTTTGTTTTGTTATTGCGGGGTGCGATCTGGTGTTAGCGTGTCGCTCTCGTGTTTTACCTTCGCTTTTTTGGGTGCTGATTCTGCCCGTTTGAGAAGTGTTTTCTGTGACCAGTGAGTTGCATTCTGGTTCGTGTGGCATTGGGCAATCCAGATTTTGGCATTTTGGGCATCCTGTTGTCCAAGGTTTGGGTCCTTCTTGGAAGTCTATCGGTGGTACCCGAGTATTCCATACTCAGACATTTTGACCCTTAACATGTCCATTAAGATCATAAGTTCCACTACACTTACATTCAAATCCAAAAAATACATTAAAACAAGGCAAACATACAAGTACTCACTAGTATGTCTAAAGACCAATTTTTGAACTTTTTGGAGGTTTGACCTCCAAATGACTTCAAATCTATATACAAGCTATAAAACACTTAATAAACACGGTATAAGTATTTTTAGATTCTTTGAGGCTCATATACCTTGGTATATTTTGAGGGTTGTTACAAGTTTCTACTATTAAAACTTATCATTTATTTTCAGTCATTGTAAAGGGTCGTGACCCTATAATATTTAAGTCATGTCATTAAGCTGACTTGTGAAGACGATACTACTCCTTAGTATTTATGAAATATATTTTATTATTATTATTATCAATGTAGTTGAAATTTTAATTCCACATTACTTTTCATGTATTGTGCAAAGAATAATAGCTAGTAGGCTAGTACAAGACCTCGGAATGGTCAAGTAAGAAATTGTTACGACCTAAGGGTTTCCCTATCTTCTAGGGTGTCCTTTCGGTTCGTGACATGTAAATTTTGAATATTTGTAATTCACTAATAAAAATAGGGAAGACGTAAAAAAATTATTAAATTAACGGCATGTGCAAACAAAAAAAAGGTTGTTTTTTAATTAAAGATAAATTAAATATAAATAATTACCACTTTCATCTTGCTAACAAGTGAAGGCCACAAATGATGTTTGTAGGAAAGTCCAACATCATCTATTTAATGTATGAAAGCCACAAGGGATGCGCTAGGCCACACCTGATGTCGATAGATCGTTTTGTGTTGTCAAGAAACTACCTAGGTTGGCCACGTCTAATATCGACAGATCAATGGATGTAGGCTACGAATGATGTAGGCAGACCCGTCGAACGTTAACTAATAAATGTGTGCACGCTAGAGATGATAAGTAAAGACCACGTCCGATGTCAATTGACTTTGTTTCCAAGCCAAAAGGGATATGGTGAACCCATGTCTAACATCGGCTGACCATTCTATACAGGCCAAAGGTTATACAGGAACAAAATGTCAGACGTCGGCAACTCATTGTGTAAAGGCCTAATGAGAAGTGGGAAAACCAATCCTGACATCAACTGACCCTTTTTTCGGTAAAAAGTCTATGGGCGCAAGCAACACTTGATGTCACTTAACCATTTTTTGCATTCCAAGGGAGATGCGGGCACTCCAAATCTGATAAATGTTAAGCGATGTGCAAAAGCCATGGCTTATTAGGGAAGTTCATGATGAAAGTTGGTTGAACTATGTGCAGGCTACCGTCAATGCAAGCTTCCCATGTCCAACATCATCTATCCATTGAGCAGTCTAAAAGAGATGTTCGTTGTACAATTTTACAATTGTTAAGTGAGGTGCGAATTCCACGGCTGATGCGGCAGTCATTAACCAATGTCGCCTGGACGATGTTGCTTGTCATTTGTTGATGTCTCTTTCCTGAAGTACACTAGGTTTTGATGATGATGTTTTTCTATTGGTCGACTTTGTCACGTCTGTTGCGTGAAGGCTTTTGTTGATGTTTTCTTCCATTGGCCATTGTCAGTTGCCCAAAGATCACAGGCCTTGGATTACACTGCCTGACGATGGACAATGCATATGCTGCCGAATTAATTCAAACACGCAAGAGCAATGAGTGCAGGATCATGTAGATCTTAAATTACATTGCAAAATAATGATTTCTAGATGCGCACATGCCATGTAAGATGTGTGTAGGCCTTGGCTGATGCTTGTTGACATTGACCGATATTGGTTTCCCAAAGCCCAGAAGCTTTGGCTTATGGTTCTTCCCATCTGCCAACATCGATATCACCTAGACGATGCAAACAAGCCACGAGTTATGTGTGCATTCAATGGGAAATGCTACATGTCGTGTAAGAAGTTGCTTGTTCTATGTGAAAACACCACCTTTGTTGCATCAAGACCTTAACTAATGATGTATGTTGTTGTCTGTATTCGCCTTGTTGATGCATCAACACTTACAACAATGTCGCCCAATCGATACGCCCATGCCACGGGTGATGCGTGCAAGCCTCGACTAATGTTGCCTGCCGTTGAAAAATTTCTCCTGACTGAGATCCATCAGAAATACAAAAGAATTTATTTGTAAGTATCAAACAAATAATTGGAATGCGGTCATCCGACGTTGTTTGGTAGCTTCACCCAGATGTTTGTCAGACTTGGGTAACCGTCAAGTTGGAAACTATTCTAGTAAACCTAAGATAAAGCGAAACTAAAACCAAAAATTAAGCATTAGACTAAGATGACGTAATACATAAGGTGTATTAACTCCATTTAGTAAAAAACCGCCAAAATCATGTCTAACGTCTTCGACCTCACGACAGATCATATTATTTGACATTTGAATGATGCACGTGTATAAACCAATTTGGGGTGGGGAAAACTTAACCAAGTTTCTGTTTTGTAGCTATGGATCGTTTTTCAAAGTTTGATATGGTCATAGCGGAGCCACCTCAACTCACAACGTGGTATGACAATCTCGACAGGGATCACAGGACAATCCTCAAAAAATATGTGGGTGTATTAACAGAACTGATCAACATGAACAGTTTTCCAGAATTGGTTGAGGTGCTTACGGGGTATTTGGACCGCCAAAGAATGGTGTTTCGGTTCAGAAACGCCAAAAAATTACCCCGACTTTGGAGGAGATAAAAGACTGTGTAGACACAGTAGGCATTGGGATAGAATAGAGAGAAAGAAAACAAACAATCATCTTACTCCCCAATAAGTCTTCCGTAGAGGATATTCCAGACTGGTTCAGATTGGGAAAAGACTTTGCCTACTGGTGCCAAGAATCCCATGTAGCATTTAGAGACCTTTATATCTGATTTGGATGCGCAAGCTTCTTCGCCACTTACTACCAAGAGTTCATAATTTCTTAAAGAGAATGGAATGAAATTCATCCATTAGTATTTGCTGTAGAGTTATTTGGAACAATGGTATTCCCGCATGGTCAAAGTATGATTATCAATACCCGAGTTATATCAATCGTGCATACCTTGTTCAAAAGGTATGAGAACCAAGGTACAAAAAAATACTACCCTATAGCTCCGGTCATCTTGTCAGACATGTATCGAGCCTTGGGAAAGTGTAAAGAGGGATATCAATACTTCCAAGGATGCAAGCTACTTTTTCAGTGGTGGATCCTCAGCTATTTAGCAAAGGGTGCTGAGGCTCGGGAGCTGCATACTCTTGACAACAAGAATACCCTTAAGGATTTTAATGACCTATTGTACTGGGAAAATATGAACAATAAGAGAACAAGGGGAAGACGGGATCAAATATTCTCCGAATTGAGAGAAGAAGACCTCCAATGGATGCTCGACCGTTTTATCTCCAATGAATTTATCGTGGATTGCCTTAGATAGGTTGTACTTCCTCTACCAGGTATTCCGGGAATTAGCCCTTATGCACCATTTCGAGTCATGCGACAGTGTGGGACGAGACAAAGTACCCAAAGAAGCATACTATGGAGCTTACGTATATCATATTGGAGATGATAAAGTGCACGACGCATCTTAAATATTAAGAGAATTGAAAAGCGCCAAGCATATGGATAAAAACACCATCGCCCTTGACTTATTAAATTCTTGGTGCGACAAGGGTTACAAAGAATTGCTGAATAAGGACATACAAAACGTCTCTTTTCAAACCCCGTAGATTTTGCTGCGTAACGGATAGAGAAGACGAAGCAATGGCTGATCTACAAGAGGTAAAGAAATAGGCCAAAGAGGTGTACTCTATGTTTGTCGAGAACCAAGATACTCTTGAGAGGTTGAGGCGTGGTTACGATGATTTCAATAACTCGATCAAGGAGAAAATCGAGAGGATTGGATACGAAAACTTGGAAGACAAAGGACGCCTTGGTGAAGGTTTCTTACTGATGCTGAGATATATGTTTCAGCAATACAAGACTCAGAGGGACGGTAATGGAGCAGGATCATCTGGAGGGACAAAGTGGACCTCATTCATGCGTGGGTTTTTATATATATTTACATTGTTTAAAGCCTCTGCGTGGGCCTGCCTTTATTCCACTTTCAAAAATTGCCCCAACGTGGGTTTGTCTTTAATATTTATTTTCCCTTGTGAACATCATTATTCACTAGTAAAAATTTTTTTGGGGGAAAACTGATTATTTGGTTTAAATTCACATGTTCAGCATTCAAATGCGTTAGGCTTACCCTTGGCACAAAAGGGTCCCCCGATAGGTTTAAGGATGCAATATACGTGTGTTTAACTTCTTATGTGCTATGTTGCTACGAATGAAGATATCGTAAACCCACTCCTATCAATAAATTTCCAAAGAATATACAAAAGCCACTATTACAAAATGTACGACCAAAATTTCCAAGTCTTACGTTTCTCACTCAAAAGACCTCCTCCTATACCACAAATCCTATAACATTACTCTACCGTCTCAGGAAAGGAAAAACCACTACTATGAACAAGGGTATGAATATCCAGATAGAACTCAATGAAGTAAACATACAAATAAAAATTGAACAGATCACTCGGGAAAATCAAGAAGCCAAGGAGGAGGGGCTTAGAGTCGACATGGTCACCACAATCTACAAAGCTGCAACCGTAAAATTGGATGAGGATCTGGCATCACAGATAAAAAGAAAGAAAGATGTTGAGATGGAGACAGAGGATTTGCGAGAGAAGTTGGACATGCTTCTGTTGAAAGTGCAAGAAAGAGAATCGAGAGAGGTGAGGATGGATTCGGAGACCACCACTCTATTAGCTAAAAGCATGTCACTTGACCTTGAGCTGATAGTGGAAATGGAAGAATTTGCCTCCATGAGAGAAAGGATGGATGTATTGAGGTAAAATAAGAAATCCTCCCATAGGGACATGATTGATAAGCTTCCGAAAATGGGGGGAAAATACCCCATCTATGAGCGAGGAGAAAGTAGTGATCCCGACAACATCACCCTAAAGTGACTGAGGAAGAAGAAGACGCGGAAATTATCTGAAAAATCCTCCACTCCTAGGTCGTCTGAAAGGAGTAGGATAAGGGTGCAACAAGAAGGGAAATGACTAACGTGTCATCATTTCATCTTTTAAAAGCTCCATTGTTTACTTTCAATTTCCTTTTAATCGTAAGGAACGAATGAATGAAAATGTTTAATCTTATGCTCGAACTACGTTGGGCCTGAATTCTTGTGAGATATGTAGGCAGCCTTCCTAGGCCCGTTCTCTATCATTAAAAATTTTCATTCTCACCTTCAGGTTACAAAAAGATGCGATGACCAGTTCAACGGACGACAAAAACCAGCTGCAAGAAGACCGTAGCAAAAACATCATATTTATCCTTTGTCTGATGTAGACAAAAATTTATAGAATCTACAACAGCCACACTCCTGCTGTTTTAAGTAGAAATGTTTTTTGTTCATCCTCACTCGTGTGGGTTGAAGATAATACTTACAAACCAGTAAATTAAAATGTGTGATATATAATCTGCGCTTCTTTATGTGATATTATGCATTTTGTACTCTGAAATCTGTGCACTTGACAAATCTTATTTGGAGGTGTTTTTTCTTCTAATTTGGGTACTTCTGAAAATTATATGGTTGACATTGTCAATCACAAACTTGGTGCGATCATCCTTTTTAACCTGATCAAAGGTCCCGCGGATTCCTTCCATAGACAAAGCTCAACATAGAGACAGGCAATTATGGGGATTATAATGACGGAGTCTTACTAATGTTTTGTGGTGGCTCAACCTCACCGTAGAAGAATATTGTACACGCATCTTTACGATTGATCATTATATTTGCAGTTGAATTAGCAGACAGCAGATTGCAGAGATGAGGGTGGAAAATGCAATGGAGGAGGATTTGCCTCACACCTTGTTGCTCGCACCCCCCCCCCACCCCACATTGAGGGAGGCCTAATCATTTCGCTTTCCTCAAATATGGATCCACTTTTGACACAAGCCATCTACACATGTTCATAATCCGTGGCGGTGTATGCAAATCTGCACTATTAAAATCCCCAATATGCTTCGCATCCTAACCAATTAACTCCCACCTCCTTATTAAATACAATCCTACTTCCCACAAAAATGCAACCAATACCTAGAAAATAGGAAAGATAAACCATTGCATGAGTGTCCAGCCAAGCCCATAAAACCAAATCATTCAAAAATCACAAAAATAATAAATGCGTTCAATCCCCAAACAGATTCACCCCACACCGACTCCTGAAAATCTGAACATCCAATCACGTCAGGCATACCCACTAAATTACCAAGATTCCCAAACTCCCAAAGTCCCTCTGTAGCTCCACCCCTGGCCCCAAATAGAGCCACTTGTGTCACGTTCTCTACCTGCTGATTTAGTTTTTGGGTTGTATATTCCCCGCTTTAATCGAACCCCCACACAAACCCACTATTAGTAATTTGAGTTAATTTTTCCTTACTGCTTGCCTCACGAGATCGGGGTTTTAATTCCTTCCGCTTTTACTACAGTTCGAATGGCTTATCAATATTCTGATTATCTCCGTTCACTACGTTAGCGGTCTAGTTTTGTTTTTTGTTCCAAACTCCGACACCTCACTTTTATTTTCTTTATTTTCTGTTAAGCTCCTTCACTTCAAAGAGGTCGTGGTGTCGATTGCCAAGCTCACATTTCTTTTATTCTTAATAGCTTTCTTAATAGGGAAGGGTTTTCGGTCTCAATCCCCAACTGATCTCAAGTATTTTGTAACACTATAATTGCAGAACTACACTAAATTTCTTAACATTAGCCAGAAAATAAATCACAACATTCTTGTAGAAAAATGGTTCAATACAACTTTAAGTGTGCATCCATTGTCTTCAAAAATTGTTTATTACGTAGTTGAATTGGCGCTAATTCCTAGATCATTCTAAATATGTTCTTTGCCGGTCCATTGACGCTTCTATTGAGATACGGTTTTAGCCAAGTTATGGATGATTAAAATTCAGCAAAATTTAAGCTCATATAACATCACGAATACATTAATAATTTGTAATGGATATGGAATACAACAACATCAAATTTTATAAATGTCTTAAATCCGAGGCACATAGATACGGTTCACATTGAACACACACCTACACATTAATTTCGCCAAAAACATAAACATATAGCACATAATGTGTCTAAACATTTATTTCATCTAAGCACATAATCACACGATCAATTAATCAGTTTTATACTAGTTTTCTACTATATAAACAAGAATCCATTAACCGATGAATACACCCTAGATCCGATTTTTTAAGTGATACAGGGAGGAATTATCAATGGCGGAAACACACTAGTTTTCTGAATAGATTCTTCTGAACTGTATAGTTGGTAATCTTTGTAAAGGGCGACACAAAATTGTATCATAACGAAACCCAACATTTTTGCCGTGTATGCCATCGACTTTATGCCCAAAAACATCACCCATGATCACGGGACAAATTCCCCTCGAATGGTCAACATTCAACTTCGATGGAAAATTTCTTGCTAAGTGATTGATCTTTCGTTTTGTTTTCTTTTATTTCGGTTTTGATTTATTCATGTGTGAAGAACTTTGGGTTTAAAATGACTGTTTATTTTTAGAAAGTAATTTTGAAGAGATAATCGTGATTATGAGACGTGAGGAGACTGTAGAGGGCGCAGGATACGTTTTGGAAGAGAACGCGTTTTCTTATAGGCTTGGGGTCTAGTTTAGGACTTAGTCAAATAATAGTGTTCTTTGATTTAATTAGTAAAAATTTTATTTCCTTTTATTTTTACTCAGGCTAATAAAATAATAAAGATAATTTAAAGTTACAGAGTAATTGACAAACCTTAACTAAAAATTACTTTTATTCATTTCTTCCACCTAGGTTCGAACCGGGGGGAGCAACACTCACTCCAAGAGCACATTTTCGGTCTCTCTCCCTAAATGCCCTCCAACTTATAATTAAATAATTAATTATATTTTAGGGTAATTAAGAGACTACCATTAGCCTGTAAAAGACCCATTGTACCCCTTAGACCTAAAATTTGATTTTCCCTTGTTAAGTGCGTGGTACAGGTAACCAAACATAGTGAAGCAAATCTTCATATTCAATATCCCGACATGTGGGATTCAACCTTTACAACATCAAATAAAATCACCAAAAAGCAGAGAGTTTGGGTTTTGTTATCAGCCAAGGGTTTCCGAGGTCTGGTCTACACGCATCAATCATGTGAACCTTGTGTTATAATTCTTATGGGTATTCTTGCACCACTTTAAAAGCATAACTTTATCTATCCACCTGTTTTAGGGTTCCGTTACTAATTCTTTTTGATATTGTGGTTTATTATGGTGGGCTCATGAAATGATATAATAAAATGTATCAGTGATGTATAGGTTGGCTTAGATTGATTTTGACCTAGAGCCTTTAATATCTAGTTTTAATGTATGAATTAATGGTTCATGGCCATGGGTAAGTGACTTTGATGATATTAAATTTGCATTGTATTAGCATTGGATTTAAGTGGTATGGTGAGCAAGAAAACAGTGGTATGTCACGTAATCTATTTAACGTTTTTGATTGGTATGGTGCCTTACGTATCGGTGGCGGCCACTATGGTTTTACCTTTGGAATTTGATGTGGCCTTGTCTGCACTATTTGAAGTAGTATAATGATTTGTAAAGTTTATTTATGTGAAGTATGATCATACCTATGTACCTGTGAAGTAACGTGAATGTATGCGTTCTTCTATTGATATTAGATAATCATGTTAGACTATGACTAAGGCTTTATTTGTATAGTGTTAGGGTTGATGCATGATTCTTCCTAATTGGTTATTGAGCTGTATGATGGAAATATTGATGAGGTTATATTTTGTAGTGGTTAATAGGGTTTACCGTAATATAAAAGGTGATTAAAGGTGTGCCTTATGAACGCTTCTTTAATTGATATGCAATATGTGATAAAGTGAAGTTACAAGTTCTATTGGTGAATTTTAGTGTCACTTACATGATGATGTATGAATAGAATATTTGATATCGTGACCTAGAATGCTAAATCCTTTAGTATTGTATTTATGATGGAATAGACCATTGAATGATGGATGAGGCTATTTGGGGGGTTGGTTGGGGTTTAAGGGGTAGGGGGGATAGGGGTGGGTTGTGTTGTAAGATGGGGCTTGTTTAAGGGGAAGGGGGGGGGGGGGCGGTGGGGGGGGGTTGTGGTCGTGGGTTTTTGGATGGGGGGTTGCTTTGTGGTTCTGGTTGTGGTCGTTCTGGTGTGGTTTCATGGTTCGTTGGGGTATGGTTAAGTTGTTAAGGGTTAATAGGTAAGTTCATTGTGTGGTGTTTGTGGGTTTGTTAGGGGTGGTGGGGTTTTAAGTGTGGGGGGGGGGGGGTGGGGGTTTTGAGGTGTTAAGGGGGGGGTTGTTAATGTGGTTATCATTAGGCGGGGGGGGGGGGCTGGTTTTAGGTTGGCGGGGTTATAAGGGTGCTTGGTGTGTTTGGCGCTGAGGGGTTCCGTTTGGGTGGGTGTTTGCGGTTGGGGTCGGGGTTGATTTGGGTTGGGTTTTAGTTAAAGAGAAGGCCCGTGGCGGAAGGAGTGGGTTTATCGGGGGTGGATTTTTTCCAAGGGTGTTAGGGAGGTTCCGCGGTTTTAGTAGGTTGGGTGAGGTATGGTTTGTTGTTTGTTTGGGTTTTGTTAAGCGTATTTTAAGTTGGGTAGTATATCGTTAGTCTGTAGAGATAGTATGGGCTCTGGGGGTTTGTAAAATTGGGTTATGTTGGGTTGTTCCAGGTTGGTTGGAGTAATTTTTGGTTATTTTTTGGTTAGTTAGTTAAGTTGTGTTGTTTTAAGTTAAGGTTATTAGTTGGGTTGGGGCTTAATGATTTAAACTTTGTGGCAGGGGCTTGTTTTTTGGGTGGGTTAAGGTTGTTAGGGGGTTTATTAAGGTTGTTGAGGTTTATATTTGGTTAGTTGGGGTTTTTTCGTGTTTTTCGTAATGTTTTAGTGGGGTTGGGTTGAGGTTTGTTCGGGGGGGGGCGCGCTCCGGGTTAAGGGTGTTGGGGGTTAGTTAACGTGGGTGAGTAAGCTTTTTGTGTCCGGTTTTATCGGGGTTTGGGGGATATGGGGGGGGGGGGGGAGGGCGGGGGGAGGAGGGAGAAGGGGGGAAGGGGGAGGGGAGGGGGGGGAGGGGGGGGGGGCGGGGAGGGAGGGGGGTTGGGGGGGGGGAAGTGTTGGGGGTACGGAGGCGGTGGGGAGGTTGGGGGGGGGGGGTGTGGGGGTTCGATTGGGTGGTTAGGTGGGGGGGTGTGGTGAGGGTAAGAAGGGTTTACCACGGTGTTAGTGGGGTTGGTTTGGATGTGGTAGGGTGGTTGGGTTATGGTGGGTTTCGTTTGGTTGTTTTGTTTAGTTTTTAGGTTTTGGGGTGGGGGGTTCTTTCTTAAGTTTTGTATTAGGTTGGTTAGGTTTAAGTATTTGTTTTTAGGTTGTGGGGTTTTTGTTGTTTTTTGGGTTTGGTTTTATTAAGGGTTGCGCGCGGTTCATTTAGGTTTTTTGGAACTATTCATTAAGTTTTTTTTATTTTTCTTGTTAAGGGGGGTTGTTTTTCGTTTTTTTTTTTGGGGGGGGGGTTGGGGGGTTTGGGTGTTTGGTTCGTGTGTGTTTTAGTGTGGGTTAAGGGTTTTAAGCTGTTGTTGGTTGGTTGGTTAAGATTTTATTTTTTTTTTGGTTGGGTGGGGTGTTTTGGTTAGTTTGGTTCCGCTTTTAGTTATTTTTTGGGGTTAAGACTACGGGTTGCTTTGTGCGCGGTTTCTTTCAAATTCGGTTTTTCCGTGTTTTGGATGTTGTTAGAGGACATGTTGGTTTCGGTTGACGTTATGCAGGATGGGGTGGCTTGAAGTGGGGTAGCTTATTGGGGAAGTTGTGTGTGCGGGGTTTTGTTGAGTATTTTGATGTTTTTTGGTTTGTTTAAGCCTTTTGGGGTTATGTGCGGTGTTTGGTTAAGTTTGTTCTTTGGTTGTTTAATTTTGTGGGTTTTTTTTGTTTTGGGTGGGGTTTGGTTAATTGGTGTGTTTTTTTGGGTGTTGTTGTAGGTGTGGGGGTTTTTTGGTTGGGGTTGTTGAGTGTTAATTAGATTGTTTTTTATGTGAAATGTTGTGAACCTAGTGGAAAAAGGTTATGAACCTTGAGTCGAAAATCGTAATGGTATCCTCTATGTGTGATAAAATGACTGGACATACGGTGGTTGTCGGAACATTATCATAGTATCAATTTTCCTTTAGGAAAGTCATTCTGAGCTTTATGTCGCCATTGTAAGGCTTTAGCCTAGGCGACACTTTTTGGTAGCGGCAAAATGCGGTTTTGAGTTATGAAATGATATTGTAACCCCTTAATGAACGTATTTGTAAACTATCTAAGAGAATAAAGTCTTACAATCGATAAGTGAGTAGGTATGAGAAGAATTCCATAGTTAAAGGATGTATTTACTACAATACAATGCACCTCCTTCGTTGATTTGAAAACCATGGGCCTACATTGGAATGTGTAAAGTTGTACCATTTTGATCTGTAGAACACCCCTCGTCGAGAGTAGACATAGAATCTTCCCTCGTCGGAGTAGAATATAACTTCAATTCATGCTCTGCTACAATGGTCTAATGTTGGTTTTATGGTCTATCTCTTATATGGGCAAAAATGCCTTTTTATATTAGAGAATTTATTGGTTTAGTTGGGTGGTTTGGACACTATCTAAGACTTATAGAATAGCTTTGAAGGTGTAGTTAGAGTCCCTTGGTCTATCCAGCAAATAATTACTTGAATACCTTTCATGTGAGAATGCGTCATAATGTATTAATGATGTAACAACTTATGTTAAGAAAGTATGTAAATAATAAGAACTTATCTAGAGTGTTTAAGGTTTGTCTAGTTAGATGTGAAGGGTATAACTAATGGTTCACTTCGGAACATACCTACCTAAGTTTTTAAAGAATACTCTAGTTACGGGGAGTTGGTTGATTAGTGACATGATCTAGACATAGGTAAGTCTTTATATTACATGAGATATCTTGACGAGGTCAATATGACGTCATCTTCTTGATTAAGTTAAGTACGTCTTTTGAGAGACTTTGGAAGGACCTGTCATATCAGCTATATATTGGTTGTACCTATTAGGGGTTTTTAAACATATCACACTAGCCCATTTTAGAATATGGGCATAGTAATAAAAAAATTTGGCTAAGGGATATTAGCCAATTTTCAATATACGAATAAAAAATATACTTTTTGGGTTGCAATACCCAATCTAAGATTCATTGACCAAGAAGTGTACATAAAATGAAGACCCTAAGCTAAAAATACAGTGGATCTATTATGCACAACGTATGAGGCATCCAAGTGTCAAGGGTAGTATCATAGCACATAGCACATGATCATTTAAAATGTTTTTGTATATTAAGCAGTTCCCAAGGACATGGTGAGGGTCCTAGGGACAATAAGTTAATATTTTGAATAAAACACATATAACTGTTAGTTAGGAAATTTCAACAAACCCACGTGCAAGCACATGTGCAAGACCTGTGAAGAAGCTGCCAAAGGAGGGAACCACCATAACAAAATTCGATTAGGTTAGTTAAAGGGGAAAACGTGCACGAGGGACAACTCCATGTGGGGCCTAACCTCAATATCAATTATACAGTCTAACCTACTTACCTAAATTACTAAATACCCTAGTACTAACTTAAATAGACCCGTTATTGGACCCGAAAACCTGGGACCAAAACCGGGTTTACATTAACCTAGTGCTACCTAAAGAGACAACCTAGTACCTAACCTAGGATGGTCCAAAAGGTTAGTTATTCTCCTGACAACTTAAAGATACTTTAGTAATTAGTCTAGGTAACCAATTAAATAATTTAGAAAATTAACTATTTAAAAGGGCTAAAAAAAAGAAAATTATCATATATCGGTTAAGAAAACAAAGTTACAACCTAGTACTAAACCTAGGATAGTCAAAAGAGATAGTTAAGATCCTAAGGACTTAAGGGTACTTTAGTAATGTCCCTAGGATACTTAATTATTTAATTTATAATCTTTATAAATTAATTTAACGGGAGAAAACCAAAATCACAAAGCAATATGCAGATTTTGGTTAAAGCAAAAAAAAATACCTAGTACCTAACCTAGGATTGTTTAAATTATTAGTTATGGTTATGAAGACTTAAGTGTACTATATTAATTACGAAGGTCATTTAATTAATTAAATTAACCATTTAATTAATTAAATTAAATGGGTCAAACCGAAATTCTTAAACTAACCGAGTTCAACTCAAGAAACATCCTAGTACTTAACGTAAGATGGTCCAAAAGGGTTAATTTTTCTTCCAATGATTTAGGTACACTTTAATAGTTATCCTACATACATTAATTAATCAAATTATCCATTTAATTAATTAATCTAAATGGGAAAAACGGAATTCTTAGGAAAAATTTGAGATTTGACCAAGTATTATGTTTTCCTAGTTCTAGTAATTCTAGGGTGTGCTTTTTAGTAATTAGGTAATTAATTAATTTAATTAACTTATTAAACCCTAAGTTAAAGGAGTTAATATCACTTCCTAAGACTTATAATCACGTTAAAATTCGTATAAAAGGTTACGCAAGAACTATAAGCAAAGTGCGAAAGAAAAATGTAGGAAATTTATCGATTTCTCTAGGGCGATTTCAAGGTTTCTTCAAGGTTTTGTTCAAGGTGGTATTCTTATATTAAGTTCTAAATAAGGTATAGGTTTCTCTACTGGACTTTTTTCTCCAAGAGAAACCTTCTTTCAAATGATTCATAGATCATTAAAACTAGGGTTGTTTCCCGTCGTTCTTGTTGAACTCTTTACCCTAGTATCCTTGTTACAATTTCCTGATGAATAGGTTAAACAATCATTTTGTTGGTATTAGTCTGAATTTATTAATGTGGTTAACGGTTTTTTTTTTATTAATATTGATTGAATGAACCTATTAATTGACTCTTTTGATGCTAAGTTGTTATTATGTGATTAACGAAATGGATATAAGGTTAATGATATGTCCAAATATATTATATGTATGAAACGTACGGCATGTTTTACGCATACTTCCTGTTAATTTGACGTTATAAGATTATATATTCATCAAATATAATAATGATTCTGTCCAAGATGTTAAAAGTGTTATGCGCCTAATTTATGTTTATAAGGTGTGGCTAAACAATCTCCATGAACTCATCGAGTTGAATGATGTTTGTGTCATGCCCTTAAAATGGCCTAAAATATCTTGACCAAAGTTGAATGGAATGGTTTACATTATTGCTATAAACAATGATTGAAAATTGGCTAATGATAATCTCATGAACTATAATTTGAATGAATGTTTGGTTTGTGCCAATATATTTAGTGACAAAGTCAATTTCCAATTTTCTAGGCCATTACTAAATTTTAAAAAACCAATCTTATGTGCAATATAATTGCAATGTCAACTTAAACAACTGACCAATAAACAAAATGAATCCATACTAAGGGTATGTCAAAACTGGGACAAGTCCCATCATAACCTATACTATCTTATATGACTAAAATGTTGGAATGCCAAATGAATAAGCACATCTAGAGTAATTCAATTAATCCATAACTAAGGGTAATTAAGAAAACTCCCAACAAGCTCTAAAAGAATTATCGTCATAACACACCAAGAAACTAATTCTATAACTCATCATGTTATAAAACTAACATGCTTTATTCCTAATATAAAAAAATCATTTTTATATTCTATATTATGATCAGATACATCAGTTCTGACCAAATAACAACAATTTCCGACTGAAGAATGAATTAGTCAATTTCTCAAAAAATTACAGTGAATAGATTTTTTTTCCTTTATAAATTGAAACTTTTAGCTAATTAATGGTATAAATATGCTAATATTAAAGATAAAATCACATAAAAACATCATACAACATAGTCATAACTTCATGAAATACACCATGCATGGAATCAATGAAATTCAATTTCGACAAAGACCCCTAAAAACAATGAATATGCAACATGCTTCTATGACTTTTTATACCATCTACTTACCATACTCCACCAGTTAGAATGAACTCATACCTCTATAGATATACAAGGACTTACAATCATCATCCTCATCCAACTTTGCTCCTCTAGTCCATAGTGCATAGAAACGCCTCTTATTTGGAGAAGCATCTTTTCGAACATTTGGAGCAACTTTCTTACTTCTCTTCCTCTAGCCCCAATGATACGACAATCTCTCACCTTGTGTCTATATTTAATTCATAAAAGAAATCTTGGTTCCCAATAAACATTCCCCATAGTGCCTTTTTTCCACATGAAACACATGTAGGTTTTCCATTTTTAGAACCAACTCCTTTCTCAAATTTCACCTTAGCACTCCTAGGTTCTTCTTGAGTTTGAGCCTTCTTCATGAGCATAGGTCGACCCTGATCACTTAACCCCTCATCTTCAAGTTCCGAGCAATCCTTCAAAGTTTAGACTCGTCAATAGATTGATCTTACACCATGAGTCTAGATAAGGTCATATCATCATGTAGCATGGTCATACGATCTTGTTCCCTCACTAGATCAGCGACACCTGTGACAATCCTTCTCATCTAATCCTTAGAGTTAGACACTAAGGATGGTGCATATCAAGATAAAATTGTGAAATTCAAAGAGTATTCATCAATACTTATACTACCTTGATTGAGATTGATAAAATCCTCTAACTCACCTCCCTCCTATAACGGGGAATGTAATTTACTAGAAAAGCTTCGTAAAACTATTTTCACTCAATAGGATCCAACTTTACTGGCCTATTATCCTTCCATTGAGTGTACCACACATATGAAAGATCCCT
This sequence comes from Solanum habrochaites, assembly GCA_027704765.1. NCBI lineage: Eukaryota > Viridiplantae > Streptophyta > Magnoliopsida > Solanales > Solanaceae > Solanum > Solanum habrochaites. The sequence continues at coordinate 37,776,016 of JAKWJA010002499.1, read as the reverse complement.
AAATTTATATGAGGCCAACTCCGCATTATCCCTAGATGTAACCCCCATAAAAATCAACACCTTGTATACACCATCTAGAAACTCTTGGGGATCCTCTCCCACTATAGAGTCAAGAAAGATAGGAGGATTCTTTCTCACATAATCTCTCAATCTAGATGTCATTGTGCTCTCCAGATCATTAACTCTATGATCCATACTAAAATTAACTTGAGTAGTCGTGGGTCGGGCTAGGTCAAACAAATCCTCTTTAATCCATCTGTTAGTAAATTCGGGGAAACCACTGGAACATCATTACCTCCACCCACAATAGTCACTTGATAACCTTGAAGATCTTACTCAAATTAGAAAGAATCTCCTCATTCACATCATTCTCCTCAACCATCCTAGCCGGTGTCCTCCTCGTAATCATCTTCTTAAAAACATAAGAAAATATTACTCATGAACTTTTACTCTACGGCATGACATAGGAGTAGAATAGAAGGGAAACTCTATTGTCCTATAGACTCTCCACCATAGATGTGTCGCGACTCACACTGATGGTCAAGACTCTACTAAACGTTACTTGATGAGACTTTTTTGATTCATAAGACAACTTTCATAATCGATGCTCTGATACCAAGTTTGTCACATCCCAAGACAATACCCTAAAAGATATGACACTCTCGGAGTGCAACCGGTGTAATTTACCTCTAGGAGGTCTTGTACAAACCTTTTTTTTATTTTACGTCACATATACAAATATGAAATTAGAGAGAAATTGAAACCTTTCACTAAATTATTTTATAAAGTAATTTTAAAATAGTCTTTCATATACAACTCATCTGAAGTAACTATTCCTCCATTTCATAAATCTTAGACGCCCCAAGGAAAAATAAAAAATTTTATGGACACACAGGAAGATAGCCTGTAAAAAAACTCCTAAAACTATGCGAAGTATGCTAATAATGTATCTAGAATGCCTAGATTAGACCGGGTTCCCACGGATTGATCGCGTAGAAACATGACCTTCGAACCTCTGCAAAACAACATAAGACACGAAACTTGTCAGTTAGTTGAGCTAGAAGGTTTGTTCCATCAAACTAGGGCACTCATTATGAAGATTTATCTAGATAATGATTCACTTACTTGCATAAAAAGGAAAACCTTAAGTTTGGAGGGTCTAAGGGGTAAAAGGCCCTTTTTCAATTTAGCTAATGGTAAGAATATCGTCATGCCTTTGCACCTATTGCATTAATTATTTAATTTATCTAGGTGGCGGGTAATTTTTGGGGGACACGGGACAAATTGTACCCCTTTAAAAGCCAACTTGGCTTTACTACCCCCGGTTTTCAAGCCTTGGTTGAAGCAATGATTCACTTGATTGACTGTACTTATTCCTTGTTCCATTCATTACTTCCTTCCTTTCCCTTTTTTGCCAAATTCAATGACCACCTCCTCTTTTGAAATAATAATAATAATATACTACAGCATATAATACTACTACATACTAATAAGCAAACAATCCATCCCTACTACGAGTGTTCAGTTTGACCAGTCTCCCCCTACTCTCCTAATCCTACTCCACACATTCTCAAATTTTCTCTAACTCCTCTCTCTCTTCACCCTTCGCATTATTATTTAAAAAACAAAAGAACATAAAAAAATAATAATAAAGTTCATCAAGAACTTGAACATTAAAAACTCAAAATAAAATGTAGACGAAACACGTAAAGCAAAACAAAGATCTTGACGGAAATGTGCTTGAATTTTCGGTGGTGAGGCTTGGTTTCATGGGAAAATTGCAGAACTTAAACAAGTGCGGAAACAAATTAAGGTATGGGTTTCTCTCGTGGTTTCCTTTCTCCTTTCCAGGATTCAACGACTTCATAAACTAGGTTATTTCCTGTTCTTTTCGAACTCCTTTTCCCTAGTATCCTTCTGATTTCAATCTTAAATAGGTTAGAGATCATGTTGTTTTTATGTTTGCTTTTAGTTTAAGTATGAAGTCTGATATTCGTGATAATGTTCCAAGATTATGTGTTTGGAATTGTAGGCATGTTAATTTATGCCAATTGAAGGTTTGTGAAAAGTGATGTTTGTGCAAATGTTTTTTGCAGATCATGATGTGCAAAAGTGGTGTAATGTTGCTGGATTTAATGGTAATTCTTGGCTGAAATAATCATTGAAAACTATAACCCTAATTTCTAAAAAATGAGTCAATGAACTCCTAATGATCTAATGAAAAAACCAATGATGATAACAAGGGAGCTAAAATAGTGAACAAATTTCCAGCATTGGTAGTTGGGGTTTTTGGACCATCAAAGAGGTATAAATGCAATGAAAAATGAATGTAAAATAAGTTAATAAAATACTCAGGATTTACCCTAAGATATCATTAACAATCAAATCCAAAAAAAAAAAACACAAAGATTAAGACAAAATTGAATGGGGAGGAGACTAAATTTCAAGCTTGATGGAATTGTAGTCTAGACCAACCCAACTTTTAAAAAAATGAACTTCCTTTACTTTTTTAAAAAATGTGAGGTTCATTGGGATTTACCCTCATGACCTCCCAAATTAAAAATTTCATAAATTTTTAATGAGAATGCAAGAAAAATAGATGTTGTAGTGGGGAATTGAACTCACAACCTTTTTAGTGGATGAGAGTGTTAGGGAGAAAATAATGGAGAAAATTAGTTGGAGAGTGGGAATTTAAACCCCACATATCCTATTGATGGGTGAGAAAGTTAAGAGATAAATTAAATTACAAATCATCAAGCTTGTGAAGGATTGAACCCACAACCCTCTTCAATTCACCCTTAAAAACGAAAAAGGAGCGGAGAAACAAAGGACATATTTTGTGGTTGACGGGGATCGAAGTAAGGTCCCCCAATCTGAAAATGCATTAGCAAGTTTAAATTAAGATTAAGTGTGTTCCCAAAGGGTTTTAAAATCGTGTTCCCTTTCGCCCGATTCCCTATTTTACATATAAGTCATTAATACGTAAGTTAATATCAATGATGCGCCTCTAAAGATCAAAAAAATTAATATCTTGGAATAAGTCTACACATATCAATAAGTCTTGTACCACATCATCTTGGGTAAGACATGAATCACTTAGACAAACTATGAAATGAAGCTCACCTGGCTTGTATGTTGTGGACTCATAGGTCTAGCATACGTTCAAAAGTAAGTGAGCCAAAGATCACGGATAAAATAATGTAACCCCACAAGGTATGTAATATGTGAAACACCCGAATGGCTAAGTGCATTAGCAATATGAGGAAATTAACATTCACTTAAGGGGCGAGTAATTATTAAAAAACAATGTGTTAACCTTAATGAATGAGGTGACAATATAATCAGAGACTAATACGAAAGATGAGAGCAATCTCAAATTAACCTAAGTAAATCTTACAAGAATGTACTCACCTATGAGAGTATAAAGTTAATGAAGATACCTGTCTCTATGAACACTCTAACGAAAGTAATGAGATTAATGCATGCTTAATACTAATAATAAGATGAGAAATAATATAATGAGATATGATGTCCTCATGCTAAAAGACAGTTTCCATGATGTATGAGTTCAATGTAATGGAACTTTATACTGAGCACCGATAGGCTAGGTATGAGCGATGATGCCTTCCTTCATGAAGGGCGGAGGTTCACATCACTCTCATGAGATGAGATGTTCGGCATGTCGGGTATAGGTATCCTATATCTCCTAGTCTTTGAACCTATACTTCCAATATAGTATTTTAACAGGGTTCAACTCCCTATATACGCTACCATGTTCGGGTCACTTTGCGGTGAATTCCACCTCTTTGGATGTGTGGAAGACACTGGATTTCATGATGCTCAAATGATGTATGCCGGATAAGGTTAAAGTTTCCCAAATAAAGAATGAGGTCAGCCTCAAATGATGTACATAATTAAATGAACAATATCAAAGGTGTTAAGATACATTATTATCGGTGACCTAGACTTAAGTAATGAAAATAGGTTATTCTTGGTCATTGCACAACCAACCCGATTAGAGTCTTAAACTACATCTTAGGTATGACTGGTGGCTTCAATACTATATGAAAAATGAAAATGAAGTATATATGAATGAATGTTGTTAAAGAAGGCTGCCTAGTTGAGGTCCCATATGTTGAGCCCTCATTTTAGGAAGTCCTAATGTCAACTCCATGATTTCAAGGTCTCATGGAATATAAAAGAATCATATGAACTATGTGATATTATATATTTAATATGTTATGTGCTGTTTGCAAAATCATAAGTAGTATGATGCTTGTTACTCTTAACGCATGACTTTCCTAATATGAAATTCGCAAGTCCACTAACTTGACTTTCGATAATTCATATCAATAGGAAAGGGATCTTCTTAATCATGAATGTTCTTTTTTTGTTCATTCATATACCCATACTTAGTACAAGTGTGTACTAATCCCATACTACTTTACATTTTTAGGTGCAGGCATAGGTGGACATTAAAAATGATAGGTCGACACTTAAGCTATCCACACGTGGAGCATTAATCAAGATTTGGTAGGCCCTCATACTTTCAAGGACGCTTGCCCATTATATTTCATCTAGATATATGTTTGAGTTCGTGGAGTATGTTCCACTAGGTTTTGTATCTCATCTTATTACACACATTGTATTGGTGAATTTTTGCAAGTATACCTTAATGGGCAGTGTGGAACTATTTTTTTTTAATTTATGATCTAATATTAGATGTTGATTGTGAACATTTATTAGTTAAGTAATTCTCTTATATAATATAAGTAAAACAAAAAGTTCAAAGTTTTGTAAAATTAACCTAGAATGTAGTAAGATGACGTATGTACGCTTGTGTGCGACCTCTTTAGGCAACGAGCAGGTCTCGTATGGGTCTAACTCTGGTCGTGACACGCACCTACACAATAGGAAATATATAACGACTAGTCTATTACTATACTTCTATAAAGAAATAAAGACCATTTATACCCTCGAGTCCAATGAGGGGGACATACTTCACTTCACTTGAATGATGAAAAGATCCAATTCTTGCTTCCCAAATACTCCTCACCTACCAACCACTATAGAGAAAGATAAAAGCATGGAATTAGTGCAACCACATGTACTAAGTAAGGCATACTACATAAAAATCATGAAAAAAGACAATTATTGGAAGTAAACTATTTCATTATATAAGGAAATTCTTTACTGCTACACTGAAAATTCTTAGCTTCACTTTAGACACCTTCTAACTTTTAATCCTCTAACTTAAAGATATCCTAAGACTCAATTAAGTAAGACAAAGATAAACCTCCCATACACCCTCTCTAGGCACACCTATATGATCCTTAAGACCACCTATAATGAGATATATTCACTTACAAGACACCAACCACATGAACATGAGATCCTCCTACCAAAGATGATTCTAAGTTTCACTTGAGTGAGTTTTGAAGCGACCTCCCATACAATCCCTTACACACTTACATAAGAGATCATATAGACTTCCTAAGATAGTGTCACGACCCGGATTTCTGAATTAGAATTGCAACCGGCATTGTTGACCTCTCAAAGGTCGTAGAAAAGCCGCAAACTTGCATTCATCACATTCTATTGGTTCATTTTAAGTGAACAAAAATTAAAACTTTTTAACGTATGAAGTTACTATACTTTCATCTGTATTCTTGAATTCATCAATACTAATCTTCAACATAAATATAACAACATTTATCTAAGATCAATTGAATAGAAAAGAAATATATCATAAATATGTTTGCCAAATAACGACCTTAGTAACAAAATCTTCGAAATTCAAGTAAAAAAGAAAATCTAGGGGCAACATCCACTAGATTTTATTAACGAATTCTAGACTAAAATTGTAGCATCCTCGAAATCAAGAGGACCTACCAAATGGTCTGGAGAAACGGTGATGTTTAAACCATTGCAAGAGTCGTCAATCTGTCCCTAAACCTGCTTCTATAAAATAGTAAATAGTAGGGGTTAGTATACCACTTGTACTAATTATGGGTGTATCCACAAATAAACATAAGGCTATGCATGATCAAAGAAGGCTCTGGAAAACCTAGTCACTAGACTTTCAAAAATTGTTAGTTTTGAATTGTGGTAATACTATGATGTATTTTAATGCATTGAAAGCACAAAAGTCATTTTCTATATGATTAAAATACATTAGTGTGATCAACATTATTTTAGAACAACTTGGGCTAAGATTTGAGATTTTTTATCCTCGTAGGGCGAGAGCTCCACTTTGTACACTTAAATTACATTTAGGTCTTTTTCATCTTTTTGTTGTGTAGTTAAATAATTCATTTGATCAATGTTTTAATTACAAGTTAAATAATTCATTGTAGTATCATACAAAAAATGAATCGATGTAACTAATCCAAGGACTATCGAGTGATTTTACTACCTTATAGAGAGTCATTCTTTAAAGTATATATTCATTACCTTTCATAAGAAATTCTCTATTGATCATACCATTGATTTCATTATATTCATGTTTTATATATTATACATTTCATATACATGATGCATTGGAATTGTTGATCTAACATTAAGACATCTCAAGGGAAGGCCCAACATATAGGACCTCAACCCGAGGTCCTTCTGTAGAAAACACAAAGTCTTATGTAAACACCAGATATACCTAGGATGAAGTTTAAGACTCTCATCGGAATCATAAAGTGCAATCTCCAAGAATGACCTAATGTCATTATTTTAATCTGATATCACCTCCTAATTGACTTGCACCAAAACCTTCGGTATCGTTCATTTAATTATCTTTCATACTTTGAAGTTGGACTAAATCATTCTTTGGAAACTTTAACCTTAACCGACATAGATAATGTGACCATCATGAAATCCTATGCCTGCCCCACACTGAAAAGAGGTGGAATCACCAGCTAAAGTGACCCGAACATGCAGTCGTATATAAGGTGTCCAACCCTACTAAATACCTATATTTGTAGTATAGGTTCAAAGACTAGGAGATATAAGGAGATCCATACCCGGCATGATTGAAATGAGATTTATGTGAGCCTCCGCCCTTCCTGAAGGAAGGCATCACTTCTCATAGCTAGCCTATCGATGCTTAAGATAAAGTTCCATTATATTCAACTCTACATCAATGGAAGTTGTCTTATGGCTAAACGATCCGTCCTCATTATAAGATTTCTCATCACATGACTAGTATTAAGTTTGAATTGTCCTATACCTTACAGTATTAGAGTAATGAATTGAGACGTGTCTATGTATATTCAACACTCTCTTAGGGTGAGTACTTTTATTGACCTTTACATAGGCTGGTTGAGACTTGTCTCACTATTTATCTTAGCCTTTATGAAGTTGTCACCATTTTTCATTGGATTCATGACATTAATATTGATTTGCTCACCTCATTACGTGAATGTGTCAATTTCTTCTTTATTCTTTTTGGTGTTTCCTCAAGCATTTATGGAGGCTTTCTTCTAGATGAATTTTACTTACCTATTATGATTGTTCATCCTTAAATACATTGATGAATGTTATTTTTCCTTAAATATCATCCTTATTGATGTTTTTGAGACTGGTCACATATTTTAACACCTTCATACCGTATGTCTTTAACATAGTCAGCTTAGCTGTAAGTGAGACTTGTCAGACTTCCTTTAACCACATCCATTCTGGTCCCATACTTATTTAGACCGCCCTTAATATAGTTATATTTCACTATACTTACTTACTATAGTGTATGACATTCATATCATCGTTTATGGACGTTAACACTTTATTCAACTGATTTTCTGAGTTCATAATGTCATCTTTAAGAGTATGTTTGGGAGTTGTCCCATAAAATTGGCCATTCCCTTAGTTATGGATTCATTGA